>MU968359.1:20852372-21294259 GCA_034641835.2 Pinus albicaulis | reverse complement strand
ACCTCTCGCATCTACGGCATATTTCCTCCAGGAGGGCGGCCGCATCCTCATTATGCGCCGCTCTCGATCCACTCGGGCATGCAGCTCCTGATGCTGCCGGTCATCCCATATATCCGGCTGGTTTTACAGAGCTATATCTGCATACCAAAAGTACATGAATCAGTACCCTATCTACTATTCAATAACTTTAACATGCCCAAAAAAGAGTAGTCACTTGTCACTTACCATCGGGTCCCCATACTCAACCAGGCAGAAGTGGTAGGTCCGGATCCCCACAATAACTCATCCCACTATAGGGATAGTCGTCTATGTATAACGACATCTGATCCCAATGGGCAAATAACTCAGGTCGAAACACCCGTCCAATCGCCCCTCCTCCTCCACTGCACAGTAGTCTCCCCCACCGGCGCATCTTGGGCTCTCTCGGGCCCCCATCTGGGAGCTGTATACGAGGTCGTAAGGTCGGGATCTTCTCAAAAAAGAAGCAGCACAATAAAGTCCCATACGAGAAATCATGGTTCACTTGCCGCTTGCAAAGCGACAGCTATCATTTTAACGACACCAACATCATTTGGGCCCACCCATAGTAGGTCCCACTCAACACACTCTCCACAATCATCATCTACCCCCCAGTGATGTGATGGAGCGTCTGGTTGCCCAAGATCCGCAGCACCGCTGCAGCCACTGCACGGGTCTCTAATCTCTCTAGGTCCCCGATCGGTATCCGAGTCCCTTTGACTTGGAGCCCCGGTTGACAATGTCGCTCCACAAACTCCATGATGTTCCACCCCCGCGGTAACACTGGCTGCATATTTCCCACCATCCCAAGTGGCGGGAGACCAGTTAGGAAATACAGATTCTAGACTGTCAATTCGATCCTCTACCCCTGCACTACAAAGACCTCATGATCTGGATCCCAATAACTGACAATCCGGGCCAACAAGGGCTCCCTTGCTCTCATCAAAGGGTTCTCAGACTTGGAGCTGAATCAAAACTATTTTCAAACAGACCTGATCTTTGCTGGATCGTAGTAATGTACCGGTCTCTCTCTCCGAGTTGACCGATCTTCTCTGCCATTCTGCAGACTTCACATCATCTTTGTTAGTATACGAGATAGGAAACACGCAATCACAAAAGCAAATCTCGACCCCTAAAGCAGTCACCGAAATCTCATTCATCCTCAGTGCGCACTTTTTGCCCAATCCGGGCAGTCTGGTGCTGCTCAGCCTCACCCAGGCCATGATTTCATTAAAGTGGGCTTGAAGAAGTGAGTGAAAGAGGGTCTGTTCCTGAGATTCTGGGCCCTAATCTGAACTTTCAATCCATCAAAATGAAAGAGTAAGGTTAGGCCTCTTACCTGCAACTGACGGATCTCGATTCCAACTGTCGGTTTGTCCACTACGCTCGCTGTAAGATTTAGGGCCTTCACTCCTCTCTAAGATTTAGGGTATCTGAATCCCTTTGACTTGGAGACCCGGTCGAAAATGTCGCTCCACAAACTCCATGATGTTCCGCCCCCGCGGTAATACTGGCTGCGTATTTCCCACCATCCCAAGTGGCGGGAGACCAGTCAGGAAATACAGATCCTGGACTGTCAATTCGATCCTGTGCCCCTGCACTACAAAGACCTCATGATCTGGATCCCAATAACTGACAATCCGGGCGAACAAGGGCTCCCCTGCTCTCATCAAAGGGTTCTCCAAAAACTTCAGAACCCCAAATCTGGCCAATACACGACAGACACCCTGATCTGCCTGGATCTCTGACCGTAATGTACCCAGGTCTCTCTCTCTCCAGTTGACCCGTATATCTGCCATATCTACACAAACACATCATCTTTGTCAGTATACAGATAGGAACGCTTAACGCAACCAATCACAAGGCAAATCTATTTAACAGCCAGAATCTCATTCATCCCCCGGTCAAACTTTTTTGCTAATCATGGACGAGTCTGATGCAGCTCAAACCTCTTAGGTGGTTTCCATGAAAGTGACAGTAATTAAGGTGAAAAGGAGATGTCTGGTCTGGGCCCTAATCTGAACTTTCAATCCATCAAAATGAAAGAGTAAGGTTAGGCCTCTTACCTGCAACTGACGGATCTCGATTCCAATGGTCGGTTTGTCCACTACGCTCGCTGTAAGATTTAGGGCCTTCACTCCTCTCTACATTCACCACAGCAACACTAGCCAATGAGTGAATTTGGAGGGAAAACTGCCTTATTAAAAGAGAACCCTTGTTTCTTCTTTCGCCTGCTGCGACCACTCCGTAGCCCCGTTTGACAAACCGTCTGCACCGTTGGAAAGCTCTCACCGAGCCCTCAAATGGGTATCTGTTATTTTTTTGTGATTTGATACATCAATAGGACACATTTTTTCCAAGATGGGTCACCTCACCTCCCCCCAAAATCGAATTTCCTCACTTACAACACTTGTACTTGGGGCACCACTTTGCCTCCATACTTGTCTTTGTTTATGTCGATTTTCGTCATGAGATACCCTCTTGTACTCATGTTTTTCCGGTCCCCCATGGGATCTTTTCTATGTGGCAGCACCATCGATTCGCCCTTGTTTAGAGCATCCAAGTTGAGTCATCATCGCATTCATGGAGTCTATCCCGAGTCCCTTTGTACCCCGCGATAGTCCTCCATCCTTCATTGCTTGGTCTCTCTCTTGTGTCGCATATTATGGTCGTTCGTCCCACTGTCCCCTATCCCTTATGATATTGTGTCAGTCGCTGCCATGTCATTCATGTCCTTTATGCTCTAGCAAGGGAAGTCATCCATTTGCTACTCAGTCCCCTTCATTCCATCATCATCATTGGTATTAGTCTGTCAGTCGCTCTACTATTTTCTCTCGTGCCTTAGTTGAGGATCTCTCATTGCCTCACCTATGGCGGACCTCCTTCTGTCGACATCAGCTCCTTCATTCCAGAAGACAAGTCTAGAGGGCGGTGTACCTTGGTTCCAGCTTCCACTCTTGTTCGGTGCCTCGGATCAGGCAAAGGGATCTCTCATTTCCCTTTGACTTGATTGTTTCTCCACTCTAGCTCCTTTCAGCATGATCGAGATCCGTATACTTGATGGTTCAGTGATGCAGCAGCAGCTCTTGGTGATTCCCGGGTGTGTGTGAGATGTCTCAGCCCTCATGAGGGGGTGGCCCTGCAGGTAGCCCCCCACATGCCCGGATGACCTCTTCATTGCAGCCCTTGATGTAGCTCCATATATTTGATGATGTCGGCCTTAGCCGCTTGTAGCGCCTCTTTGATTTGCATGTATCAGTCAGATTTTGCGAGCCCTTCCCCATTTACAGGGGGCATTTGGGTTGTATTTGTATCTCATGTACTCAGATATTATTGTATAAGTCCTGGCTGTTATCCCAGGCACAACATGTATGTGGGATCCCTCATTGTATTTTTATCTGGCTCATGTTTATGTCGGCTGTACTTTATGGTTCGGTCCCTTGTTTACTGGACACACTATTCTTTTGTACTTTGTCTCGGCGGGCATAGGTATGCCTCCCCCGCCGCCTTTAGCACGGGTACCCTCTCATAAAAAGAGACTTGTTTCACCTGCAAGTCTCGTCTCCTCAGGGTCTAGTTCTTCAGCACATTATTCTACCTTACATTTCTCTCTCTGACTTCCCTTTTGATGTCTGGTGATTGAGTTCTTACAACGTACTTCGGTCATACGATTTGCTCCTAACACTCGCACGCTGGGGGGCAATCTGTTACACCATTTTTTGGTCATCTAACCTCTTATCATTAGATGGACCCAAGTACACCCTGTAAGACCAATTTTACCCTAAGTAAAATTGCTTTCACTATGTAAAATAACTTAATAAACCACATTTATTAGGTTGTTTATGGTCTAAACAGGAAACCCCAAAAGGAAATATTAAACAAAACTATATTTGTTTGATTTTCCTCATGGAATAATTAATGAAACCATAATTTAATTATTATTCCTAATCATGTTTAACCCAAAACAAAGAAATTAATTAGATAAACCTTTATTTATCTTATTATTTTCTAGGAATAATTATTTAAATCTTATTTAGATAATATTCCTTGTTAAATATGACCAAATCACCCACAAATAATTAAATAAATCATTATTTATTTGATTATCCTTCGACCACTTCCTTAAAAAGATAAATAAATCATTTATTTATTTATTATTAACAAATAAAGGGATTTGACCCAAGTCAAATACTTTTTCCCTCCAACAAATATAATAAAATATTCCATAAAAGGTGAATCTAGATTTGGTTAACATTATTTTAATCATGCACCAAGATCTAGAATGACCCAATATTTTGTTATAAATAGGAGGGTTTTTCCTACCATTCTTCACCTTTTGTTGCCTATTAGATCACTCTGGATCTATACACTTGGTCACATTTTCCATTATTTGTTGTGTGAGCTCCCTTTGAGTTCTATCTTTGTCTGGGTTTTCTACATCAACAGGAGAGAGAAATTCTAGATCTGAAGTGCTGAGGACTTCCAAGAACCCATCCCATTGAGGAGAATTGGAAACACCTTCTTGTTTTCCTCCCAGGTGCCCTTAATACAAAAAATTCTTTCAAAAATATTGTTCTTTTCTTGTCTATTGGATGTATGGAGCAAAACCTTATTTTTACTACTTAATGCCTCTTTATGAATAGATCTGGATTTTTGCAGCATTTTTCTTGAACAACTAACCGCAGATCTAAGATATTGGCAGCCATATTTGATGTTAGGGCTATAAGTTATGTGTAGCTAAAGTGGTCTTTTTTCGTACACTTCGACAAAAGATTCATACTAACAATCATCACAACATAAACATCAAATAATCATCTCATTTGAAATAACTGCTATCACATACACATCTATCTGCAAACTGCACATTAAATGAACATATCTAACATGACCTAACAATATACACATCATGATGATCACCAACATGTAAATTAAGTACAACTGCAACATGAACATAAAATACATGGACCATATATATATATATAACTGAATAATGTCAAAAATATACAATTGTAATATAAATGTCATATATCAGTTGGTGGTACATCATAAATAGCATTACTAGTCGAGGCCTGATCAGTCAATGGTGCAGCCTTGACAAGCTCAGATACATGTTGATCATCATGTGACTACTGATCTGGTACTGGTGCCTCATGTTGATCAGGATCAAATCTCATTTAATCACCGTGATGAATCGACATGGTCGATGGTCCAACTTTCTCATGATCATGAGTACTGTTGGATGTTTCAGGCTGCTAACTCGACGTGGCCGATGGTCCAGCCCGCTCTCCATGATGACTGCTGGTTGATGCTAGTGGAGGTTTCTCATCTGAAGCAGCACGAGGTGAACGATGATCACTCCCTTGATCATTATCTTCATATGATGCATCACAACTCACGGACTTTCAAACACGTGTTGCGTCTCGACCACACCTATAACATGCAAGGGCCCTCCTCGGCTGTGTAACTAAGTTTGTAGCTCCTACGGCATGCCGCATCAGGTTGTACATGTCACACGGCATGCCTCTCCACATATGTACCGGCCTACCATTGGCCTGTATATCTCTCATAGTAATAGGCCTGACTCCCACCTCAACAAACAATGCACAAAGTTGGTCACCCAACTCCATCCTCAATATATTATCAAGCCTACCGCGCCTAGCAAAAGGCGGTACTGGCGCATCAGCAGGAGTAGGTATTTCTACACTGGCCTCATGATCCTCGACATCTGGCATATCCAAATTGTCATCAAGATCCGCACCTAGATCATTTGGTGGCGTTGGCATGTCCTCTCCATCAAAAGACCCAATTTCCAGACAAACGATGCCCAAAAAACATCGTTTAGGGCCTCAAAACGGCTCTGGAAGTTCAGGACCCGAAAAACTGCTAAAAATAGCAAGTTGTGCCGAAACTAAAAAAAATGAAAGAGACAATGGTGGGGCCCCAAGTGTAATAGGTGGGTGGCCATCAATATCCACCTATATCATTCCTCCCCCCTTAGGAAGCAATGGTCCCCATTGCGTTGAGTTCCTCCATGAGATAAGGAAACTTCTGCTGAACTTGATCCTTGGTGAACCACTTTCCTTGGTGCAAGAGTTGGCCAGATTTGACAACCCGATACAATTGGATCTTCCATTGGCGAGTGTTCTTGATTTTCATGTCCATGATACAATCTGTGCTGGCATGTTCCATGCAGTCTAGGTTTAACTCTTTTTGTGTGAGTTCTTCTGCAATGTCAGAGGTGTCCAGTAGAGGTGGGAAGTAGGGACGAAGGCGGTCTACATTGAATACTAGGTGCAGACCAAGGAATGGTGGAATACTGAGCTCGAAGGCATTATTCCCTACAACCTTAGTGATGGTGTACGGCCCATATCGGAGCAGGTAAAGCTTGCGGTGGGGTCCAGTGAGGCGCTCCTTCTGTAAATGTAGCCACACTTTGTTGCCCACCTGGAAGTTGTGTGGCACCTGATGTTGATCATGTCGTTGCTTGTACTTAGCATTGGCTCTATCAAATATGTCATGAACCTGTTGGTGGATGTGCTGAATGTGCTCGATGAAGTTGTTCTCTTTGTCAACTTCAGACTGGACATGATCTGAATCAGCCGGAGTAGCCGCAAATGGCATGGCTACGTCAATGGGACATAGTGGCTGGAATCCCAAGCCCACCTGAAAGGGGTCGTGGCCAGTTGAGCTATGGAGAGCTCAGTTATAACTATGTTGTACATAGGGGAGGCTCTCATCCCATGTGTGTGGATGCTTTGAATTGTACATGCGTAGAATGTGTACAATCATCCTGTTGACGATCTCTGTCTGGCCATCAGTTTGGGGATGGAAAGTTGTTGACTTGGTGAGCTTGGTGTCCAACATTGACCAGAGGCTAGACCACAATGTGTTGAGGAACCTGCTATTTCGATCTGATATGATAGACTGTGGGATCCCAAATTGAACCCGCACTCATTCAAAGAAGAGTTTAGCAGTGGCTTCTGTTGTGATATTCTTCTTGCAGGCCGCCATAATGGCCATCTTTGAGAATCTATCGACGACCACGAAAACACAGTCGTTTCCATGCTTAGTAGAAGGAAGGCCTGACATGTAATCCATGGAGATGGATTCCCAAGGTCAACTAGGGGTAGGTAGTGAACTATAGAACCCTTGCTTCTTGATGGTCGGTTTGGCAATGGCACAAGCAGTGCACGATCTGATGTACTTCCCGACATCTTGTCGAAGGTTCGGCCAATAGAAATACTTCCGCAATACTGCCACTATTTTCTTGACCCCAAAAATCCCAGCGACTTCACTGTAGTGCACTTCCCATATCATCTTGTCACGCTCGCTTGAAGGAACACAAATGTATCCAAGGTGACATAACAATGCATCTTGGAGGTGAAAATTTGGAACTTGTGTACCCCCCCCAAGAGTGCCTTGTATGTGTGGCTGAATTCTGGATCACTCTTGTAAAGAAGCGGCCAATCAGAAATCTCATGCCCACAAGAGTTGAGAACTGTGATTATGGCCATGATCAGTGGTCGGCTGAGGCAGTCAGCAACATTATTGATGCTACCCTTCTTGTAATTGATGTTCAAATGAAATTGTTGCAGATATGTGGACCACTTCTTATGGCGATCGTTCTGCAACTTCCCTTGTGTCTGTATGAACTGCAGGGGTTGGTGGTCTGTGTGGATGATTGTTTCCTTCCCCAAAATTTAATGCTTCTATTGTCGACAAGCCTGCACAATGGAATACATTTCTTTGTCATAAGTGGGATACTTGTGAATTGTGTCAGACAATGTCTCACTATGATATGCCATTGGATGCCCTTGTTGAGTAAGAACTGCCCCAATAGCATATTCAGAGGCATCTGTCTTAATCTCAAATGGCTGTTGCAAGTCTGGTAATCTGAGCACTAGGGCATAACAGAGGTGATGTTTCAATTATATGAACGCCTTCTGTTGAGATTCCGACCAAAACAATTTTTCTTTCGCTCCTCCCTTGGTGACTTGACTCAAGGGCCAAGTGATATGAAATAATCCCAACACGAACCTGCGGTAGAAATTAGCAAGACCCATAAAGTTGCGAAGCTCTGTTAGAATGGTTGTGGCTAGCCAATCCTGAATGACTTGGATCTTGGCTGGATCCACATGCACCCCCCTTTCATCAATAATGTATCCCAAATATTGAACCTGCGTCATTCCAAAAGTGCGCTTCTCCAAATTGGCACACAACTTGTGTTGCCGTAGTGTTTGGAGGACTTCTCGAATGTGGTGGAGGTTCTCTTCCCAAGTCTAGCTGAAGATCAGAATGTCATCCAAGTACAGCACTACAAATGAGTTGGTGAATGGATGCAAGATGTCATCCATCAACCTCATGAAGGTTGCAGGAGCATTTTTCAACCCGAAAGGCATGACGATCTATTCGAAAAGGCCCTCCTTGGCTTTGAAGGCAGTCTTCCACACACCAGAGGGTTCGATTGGTACCTGGTGATACCTAGACTTCAAGTCGATCTTGATGAAATATTTTTCCTCTTTGAGTTGGTCCAGAAGGTCATCAATCCGTGGGATCGAGAACCTATTCTGGAAATTGATCTTTTTCAGCGACCGACAGTCAATACAGAGTCTCCAAGTCCCGTCCTTCTTCTGTACCAACACAATCGGGCTCCCACAGGGCGATGAACTTGGATGGTTGTGACCTTTCTATAGCATCTCTTGAATCTGCCTCTTGATTTCATCATTCTCCAGAACAGAGCACCTATAGATCATTCCATTGGGTAGCGGTGCACCTGGGGATAGGTAAATGGGGTGCTTGACCTGACATTGTAGAGGCACCCCTGTGGGTGAGGTGAAGATGTCCCCGTACTCCTCCACAACCTTGTCCATTTTTTTTTGTCATGCAGAGGAGCCATGTCTAGAGGTCGTGGCCATAATATTCTTCCTGCCCTGGGGGCAGATCATCAGGAAAACAAATTTACTAGTTTGGGAAATGAGCTTACTGCATTTTTTTGCAGTAACCAAAGAGATAGTGGGAGGCAGTGGTACCTCTGGTATCCTGTACAACTTATTTCCCAAAGTAACAATAAAAACGCGAGGCTAGGACTCATACACAGCATGTCGCTTCCACAAGTATGGTTGGCCTAATAATACATTAGAAACATCAATAGGAGAAATGTCACACAATACCTCATCCATGAAGGGCTTGATGCTATAGGGAAGGTGGCACTGCTGGCTAATGCGGAGATCTCGTCCTTGGTGAAGCCACCCGATGGTATATGGTTGTGGGTGCACTATGGTTAGCAAGCCCAACCGCTTCACGACATATGCTGAAATGAGGTTCTTTTGGCTCCCATTGTCGACAATGAACTATAGTGGGGAACCCTTTACCCACATCTGGAAGTGAAAGAGACACTCTGCCTCCTCTGGATCTTCTAGTTCCTCCTTCTGGATCTTCGTAGTGGCAACAATGGCGTTAGGCTCTGCATCAATAATCTGCTTCCCTTTGTCATTCCCCTTGTCAGTTTCTAATTCAGAGTCGGAGTATGCATCTGATTCAAAAGCCCTCATCTCAACCACCAGTGACTGCTTGGCCCAACACTCACTTGTGTTGTGAGTGGAGCTCTTATGGAACTCACACCACTTTCCCATGTCCTTCTTTGGCTTCACGGTTTTATTCTTTGCTTGTGGCTTTGGAAGGTTCTCTTGGGGTGCCATGCCTTGGCTTTGTCCTTTGGTTTGCAATTTGGGGGCACCTTTCCCTTGATTTTTCACAGATCTGAAGTCTCGCTTCTTCTGTTTGAATTTCTGCTCAATCTTGGTAGCATACCGGTATGTCGTACCAAGTGATGAGATGTTGAGGAAATCCATTTCCTCCTAAATGTATTTGTGCATAAAACTGTGATACTTTAGCACCAAATTTTTCTCTGAATCTTTGATACCCAAATTTGTGCGCAAGGTATGGAACAAATTCATCAGCTCATGCACATCTTGATCCCTTTTTTGCCGCAGCGTGGTCCATTGCATGTACTTGTCCTCATAGCTCCCCACGGGATAGTATTGTTCCTTGATGGCATCTCAGAAAGAATTCCAAGTGGGTACGACTGAGAACAGAGAGAGTTTTGTCTCGTCCTTTTTCTCATAGTAGGTTTCCCACCAGTCCTTGACATGCGGGGTAGCTTTGAGAAGTGAAAAAATAATCTTCTCCCAGTCAGAAAAGTCATGAACTGAGAAATATCCTTCTAATAGATTCAACCATCTATCTATGGCAGCTGCATCTATTTGACCCTCAAATATGGGAATGTCAAAGTTTACTTGTACCTTAAAGGGAGTCACGCCTCCAGAGTGGCTGTTGAATGCAGATGCGCCACCGGTGGGCAGTCGTTGAAGGATCTGGGCAAATTTATCCATCATCGCGTTCCTTTGTTTTTCGAGGGCCCCCTCGAGCAATATTTTGATAGAATATCCTGCTCCCTCATCTTTATTTTCATCCCCCATGGGCGTGCATTGGGGTTTTTGAGGCTGATCTTACAAAGGTTCCACCAGATCGAGCCCTAACTCCTTATACCCCAACCTTGTTGGGGACATGCAAAGAAGGATCGAGAAAAAGTAGACCGCTATGATACCACTGATCCGGATTTATGCAGGAATGCAACAGAATACACATATAACCATAAATACAAATATGCAGTGGAAATAACACTTCATTTCATTAATATCAAAGAGCTGAAATTTGCTTACTGACAGAATGGAAATAAACTAGCTAGGGTGCTGGTAGCAAATCTCTGAGAAGAGATGTGGTGGCTACAGACCTCTGAACTATGTTACAATGAGGCTCGAGGGCCTATTTATTATTGAGAAACAATGGAGAACTCTAAATGTCCAAAAACCTAACCCTAGGAGATGAAGCGCCAAAACTATGGGCCCCGTTTGGGTAAATTGGTGTTTCAACTTCCTGGGGACGTAACTTCGGCATATGATCTCCGTTTGACGTGTATGATACATCGTTAGAAAGATCTATCCGAGGAATACAACTGATATTACAAATATCAATTTTTAGAACTGAATCATATTTTCAAAACAAATGATGCCCAAAAAACATCATTTAGGGCCTCAAAATGGCTCCGGAAGTTCAAGACTCGAAAAACTACTAAAAATAGTAAGTTGTGTCGAAACTGAAAAATTGAAAGAGACAATGGTGGGGCCCCAAGTGGAATAGGTGGGTGGCCACCAATATGCAATATCCAACTAATGTGTTTCCCATTGATGGTGTTGTGTGAAATGGTCGAAATCAAAAGTGAGAGGCACCTCACCTCCTCACTACCAAATGCAGCAATACGTAACTGACCTCCGGAGACCTGAAAATCTGAAGGAGACAGTATATTCTCACTAATCTATCTATGGGAGTACACCAAATGACTCCCTACTTCATAGCCAACTGGAACCTATGGGAATGAGGTAAAATCCACCCCTCTTCTTGATAGCCCTGTAATGAAATAGATGTCCTCCTCAGTGGGTGTCTACCACTAGTTAGGACCAACCCGGAAAGCCTGTAGTTGGGCATTCCACCTGTGGATAAGATGTCACAAAAACAAACCATGGCCCTTTAGGGAATTAGCCTACTCATAGAAATTTGGGGCACCTACCAGCCTTAGGAGCCCTTGGGAGACTGTTGTAATAGGACAAGGGTACGCATCTCTCTCCCTCTCTTGTGCCTCCCACAGGCAAAATATGTTATATTGGTTCGCCTGTTGTTGCTATTGTTACCTCTCTTCTCTCCTTTCACGTCTTTGAATGATTGACATATTAAATATGATTTTTTTATTAAATGAGACATGTATTGAGGAATATACATATATAATTTATTTATTTATTTTAAATAATAACAGTCGGTGCTCCACAAAAAACAAGCATGCACTGGTCACGGTGCATCTTTTTTTGTTGTGCACTGAAGGTGGTGCACCATAAAATTTTCAACGCACCAGAGGCAATGCACCTGCAAATTTTTAGTGCACCGCCCTCCTGGAATTGTTCCAAATTCAACAGTGTGGTGGTATAACAGACCGCACCATTGACTATGGACTAGTGTCAGGAGGGCAATGCGCTAACCAAACTATATGCCCCAGGGCGTATAGTTTCGTCAGCACACCGCCCTCCCGACACTAGTCCATAGTCAACAGTGCAGTCTTTTACCAGGCCACACCGTTGACCATCTCGAAATGCAGGAATGCGGTGCGGTGACAAAATTACCCGCCCTAGAGTAGATATTTCATTCAACGCACCGCATTGCCACTATTCCAAAGGGTCAACAGTGCGGTCGGGTAACCGATCGCACCGCACTTTTTTAAAATTTTAAAATATCACGATGCACCTTTTGGTACCACCCTGGAACTGGTGCAGAAATGTTAGCACCGATTGTGGTGCGGCCCATAAATATACAGGAAGCATCGCGAACCAGTGCGAGCCGAATGGCCCAAGCGCACCGCACGGTAATTTTTTTTTTTTAATGGTTAATTTTAAGCTAATTTATAATTCTAATCCACTAAAAGGATTAATTATGGAAAACAAGAAAAATACTTGTACATTTGGCCGTCAAGGAGGCATATTGGCTGTATAATTTGAAAAAGTAAATTTTCCCACTATTTTGCAAAATTCAAAATGGAGATTGGTGGGAAATGCATAGTAGCAGTGTGTGCAATGGGTGCAATGAGAGCACCAATTTCAGGGTGCCTCGGACAAAAATAAGTTGCACTAGTGCTTGAGAGCTCTGAAGCATTGAAAAGTGAAAAATGTTGTTCTTTGGCCGCAATTCTTTTTTATTTAACCATGTTCCAGTGCGAAAGGTTTATAGGCACACCGATGCGGTTTCTTAAGACCGCACCAGGCGGTTTCAGTTTTGGCGCGAGGTTTTAGGACGCATTGGTGTGGAATATTTGTAAAGCATCGGTGCGCTACAGTAGTAAGACGCACCAGGCGGGTTTGTGTGGAGTACACGGTATCCCGGTGTGCCAATGTTTTTTGCACACCAGTGCTTTCTCTTGTTGAACGCACTTGTACGGTTTAGGATGATAGGTGCATTGAACGAAAAACATCTACAAAAACCTCCACCCACCAACCTCCTCTAGTAACCTCCACTACAAACGGATTTCTGGGGTATTTTTATAAACTTTTCCTCAAAAACATCCGCTAGAGGGTCTTTTCTTTGTAGTGTTCAAACACTTCAAAGGGAAAATTTCAACAATATAGCTAGGGCCCTATGAAGTGGAGGAAGTTTTTGACAATGGCTCAGTCAAAATAAAGACCATTGATGATGATCAAACTGCCTTTGTGGTAAATGGACATAGGTTGAAAGTTTATCACCGACCACTTTCCAAACAATATCTTTTACAAATTGTCCTAAAAATCCCAGATATGGGGCTAATTAATAATGAGGATCCAGCTCATATTGTTTCTTAAAACTGATTTTTTATTATTAGTATAATGTGTGTGTGTGTGTGTGTGTGTGTGTGTGTGTGCATCTGTGTGTGTGTGTGTGTGTGTGTGTGTGTGTGTGTGTGTGTGTGTGTGCATCTGTGTGTGTGTGTGTGTGTGTGTGTGTGTGTGTGTGTGTGTTCGTGTGCTTGTGTGTGTGCATGTATGCGTGCATGTGCATGTGCATGTGCATGTGCGTGTGTGTGAGTTTTTGTGTGTGTTTGTGAGTGTGTGTGTGTGTGCGCACGCGCATAGTATAAATAACAATGGGCTTAATTTTTCTTTCCTCCATAGGCCCACATAAAATAAAGGGGAAATTTTCCAAGTGTAAAGTGATTCCTTTACCTGGACTTGATATATTATTTACAGAAAAGGACACCTTGGAGTCTACTTTCAGCATCTTCAAACTCTCTAAAATTGAAGGCTTTTAGCACAAGTTAGCCAAGGCTCGTTAAAATTAATGGGATGCCAGTAGTTAGGGATATGCCAAGTATATAATTATTCTTTTCCATACATGGAAAAATACTTACAGAAAATAATCTCCCTGGAGTCTACTTTGATCCTCTTCAGAATCTCTAAAAATGAATACTATATGCATACTAACCCAGGCTCGTTAAAATTGGATGGGAAAGTGATTATTAGGGATCTACCAAGTAGAGAGTTGTTATTTTCTGAGCTTGGTAGAATATTTATGAAAAGGAAACATGTGGTGTTTTTGTTGAGCTACCTTTTTGTCCATATTTTTACGATTTTTATCAGATAATTTGTGATCGTACATAGTGTTTTAATACTTTTTATCTTATTATGTTGGTGATTAGAGAAATTTAGAATTAAATTATAAATTCTCGTTATTAATTAATTTGAAGGGTGTTTTGTGTAATAGTTTCATTACAAATGCCTTCTTGGTGGCAGGTGAATAAGTCTAGTGAAAAACTACATTTAAGTACATATTCATGCACTCGGACATAAACATATTCATGTATGGATTCACCCCATGCAAGAAGCAGCAGCTTGGACTCTATGACAAAGATTGAGAACCATGTTCTGAACCCTTTGCCTCATTTTAAGATGATATTTCTAGCATCATCAGCACCAATAAAAGATAATTAATCGGCCTTCTTGAAATGCAATCGATTCCTTGGCCATTCTATGTTGAACAAAATTACAAGATTTTTTTTCAATAGTTCAAATTACTAGTCCAAGGGGAATTCAAGAGTTATTTTGGTCAAAATTCAGTTAACACCAACAAATTCAATCATCTTTCTAGGTGTATTACAACAAAGGTTAGAAACCAGACTAGCATACTCATAGAATGGATTAAAAGCTTGTTATTCCACCTACTAAGAGCTACTGCAAAATTTTGTTTTCTTATGTCTCCGTTCATTATTAGAGCACCTTCTTTTCTACCGTGGTCTACTAGCCTTCATGCAGGAGATTTCTTGATTAATAAATTAATCCCAAGTAAAGCTTCAATAAAGTGTATGTTAGTTGGATGGTAAAAACCTCTAATCATAGAGGACATCTTATTACAAGGCGTAGATGGTGATGTTGTTCTTTACATTCCTAAAATAGAGACAAAATTTCTATTATGGGCTCTGTTATGGCCTAAATCTACCTCAGGCTGAGGAAGGCAGAGGCTAGGGTAACATCAAACCACGCTTAACCTGGTAGCTAGCCCTACCAGATCGGGAGAGGGCTCTCTCCTTGTCAATCTCAGCAAAAAATGATCATTGAGGCTTGAGATGACTTGAATAAAGGCTGATTTTAGGCTAGGTATATATGTAAAAGAGTTTGATTTGATTTTGAGGGTGTTTGTTGGATCAAAGGGAAAGGAAAATTTTGGGTCTGGGGAATGAGGCCTAGTTTTTGCAGAGATCTGAATGGGGCAAGGTAGGAAATTGTTTTGACACTTCAATTTTGAAATAAAATGGATAGCTCAGACCGGTGAGTATTTGAATAGGGAAAGAAAATTCAAGGATCCTCTTCAAACAGTTGAAAACATGGAAAATTAAACAAACCCTAGGTAGAGCACTGCAAATTTAAATGAATTCCACCTTTATCCTTGTTTGTTTAAATTAAGAAGAAATAAGAGGGAATGATACACATGAAACACTAGTAAACTTACATTAACAGAGAGAAACACATCATCAAAACAAAGTACCACATGAATCCCATGGAGTGCTGCAAACCCTGGTCTATTCCTTTTCCAAACTGCAAAGATGAATGTACAATGATGCTCAAAGCAATCCCAAATTTCCAACCCGGAAAATGACTGAAAATCTACAAGATATAGAAAAACACTAACTCATCCCCAGCCTCTAGGGGTCGAGCTCACAAGTTTAGGAGTTGTTTCAACAAGATCTAAACTGAGAACTGGAAAATAGGCAGTGGAACAGCTTGCCTCTATAAGATAGGAAACTAATTCATTCAGTTTCAATTCACCTTTTGATGGATGAATCTACCTTGGCGACTCCACTGGAATTTCAGCATTTGGAAGAGGATGAATATGGTTTGTGGACCATGGATTTTGATGGTGCGGTAGGAAATGATGGTGCTGGAATTGGAATTTGGGTACGCAACCCTTTTTCCTCCCCAAATAAACTGCCAAGTAATGTAAGGGTCTGTTCTTATAAATTGGCGTTTGATTGTTCAAATAATGAGGTTGAATATGAAGCTTTAATTGCTGGTCTGAAAATTCTTAGAAAGTTAAATGCCAAAAGGATTGCAGTGTATGGCGACTCCGAGTTAGTTATCAAGCAAGTGAAAGGTGAATACCAAGCTAAGCATCCTCGAATGCAGGCCTACCGCAATGTGGTACTAGATATCTTGATATTGTTTTCATATTATACTTTGACATGTGTCCCTCGTATTCAGAATGGAATTGCAGATGCACTTGCAAAAGCAGCAAGTAATTTGAAAATTCCGATGAAATCAAGAAAAAAATTTGAAATTCATGTGAAGCATCGTCCGACTGTCCCTGACAATCAAAGGTATTGGCAAGTGTTTCAAGATGATAAAGAAATTGTTGAATTTTTCCAAAATGAAGGTAAATTCAAAGATGCTTCTATTGATGGGGAGCATAATGATGGCAAAGCGGAGATAGAAGTCAATCAGATGGAAGTTTCGCAGCTGAAGGATAATGTCATTCCTAAAGGTCTAATACCTTTAGAGGAGATTTTCGACCAAGATGATGTAGCTCGAAAACCAACCTTGCAACCAACCGAGAAAGGAGTTGAGGACGTGAACATTAGATCAGCAGAAAATCCTAAAATGGTGAAATTGTCCAAAGCATTGCCCCCACAGGTAAAAGCAAAGTATGTTAGTTTGTTATCTTCCTTTGCTGATGTATTTTCTTGGGACTATTCAGATTTTAAGACATATGACACAAACATAATTCAGCATACCATTCCGATTAAGCCAAATCAAAAGCCCTTTCGGCAAAAATTGAGAAGAATAAATCCAAAGTTGCTGCCCTCAATAGAGAAGGAAGTGAATCGGTTGTACAAAGATGGTATCATCGTTCCCATAAGATTTTCAGATTGGATTTCTAATTTGGTGCCCGTGCGCAAGAAAACAGGTGAGATTTGCTTATGCATTGATTTTCGAAATCTGAATAAAGTATCTTTCAAAGATAACTATCCATTTCCCAAAATGGATCACATACTTCAACGAGTAGTTGGAGCATCCCGGATGTTGCTACTCGATGGTTATTCTGGTTATAACCAAATTCTGGTCCATGAGGATGATAGAGACAAAACAGCATTCACCACTCCGTGGGGAACTTTTCATTATGCTAAAATGCCTTTCGGTTTGAAGAATGTTGGTGCGACCTTTCAGCGAGCAATGGATATGGCATTTGAAAATGAGAAAGATGTCTTTCTGGTTGTGTATCTTGATGATTTGACAGTTTTTTCTAATTCAGATGAAGAGCACCTTTATGATTTGAAGATCGTATTTCAGCGGTGTATAAAATATGGTGTATCTCTCAATCCAAAGAAGAGTTTGTTTGCCATGGATGAAGGCAAGCTTCTTGGTCATATTATATCAAAAGATGGCATCCGCATTGATCCAGCTCGATTAGAAGCTATTCAGAAAATTGATCTTCCCCAAAACAAAAAGGAGATCCAATCATTCAATGGTAAGATGAATTTCTTACGTCGCTTTGTGCCCAATCTTGCAGAACATTTAAGGGAAATCACAAACATGCTCAAGAAATATAGTGTAGTGAAGTGGACTGAGGAAGCAGTAAAGTCTTTCAATTTAGTAAAATTGGCTCTTTCTTCAGCTCCTGTTTTAATCAGCCCAGACTATACTCAGGATTTTATTTTGTTTTAATTTGCCTCGGATCATACTATGGCAGCAGTTTTGATGCAGAAAAGAGATCATCTTGAGAAACCAATTTCTTTTTTCAGCTGAACCATAAGAGATGCAACCTTAAAGTATAATATTATTGAAAACCAAGCTCTTGCCTTAGTAAAAGCGTTGAAATATTTCTGATTATATATTCTGCATTCTCACATTCTTGCTTATGTTCCTAATGCTGCTGTTAAAGATGTCTTAGTGCAAACAGATCCAGAAGGGAGACGAGGCAAATGGATTGCAGCCTTGTTGCAATATGACGTGGAGATAAAAACTACAAAGCTTATCAAAGGACAGGGGCTGGCTAACTTAATGGCTGAGTCAAATTTGCATGCCTTGGACATTAATCTCATTGCTGCTATGTCCGAGGAAAATGAAGAAAATTCGCTTGTTCAGGTATCAGAAATCTTTGTTCTTTCTCCTTGGTACTCAGACATTGTTTATGTGCTTCAAAATCTATCACCACCACCAGGAATGGCTAAAAAAAAAAGTAGGACACTGAAATTAAAGGCTGCCAAGTTTTGTATCATGAATAATGCGCTTTATTGGAAAGATCCCGGTGGTGTCTTGCTAAATTGTTTGGTTGAAGAGGAGGCAAAACAAGTTATGGAAGATTTTTATAAGGGAGATTGCGGAGGTCACCTTTTCTAGAAAACAACGGCCAACAAAATTTTGAGAGCAGGATATTATTGGCCAACGCTCTTTTCTGATGTGTACAAAACTATTAAAAGTTGCCATGAATGTCAGATTTTTGAATGGAGGAAAAAATTGCAGCCTTTGCCGCTCAATCCCATTGAAGTAAGTGGTCCTTTTCAGTAGTGGGGTTTGGATTTCATTGGCGAAATACATCCTGCTTCTTCAGCGCAGCATAGATGGATCCTTACAGTGACAGAATATTTTACCAAATCGATTGAGGCGGTTCCCACCAGGCAGGCCACAAATTTGGTAATCATTTCATTTCTTGAAAACAATATTTTGTCTCATTTTGGTTGTCCAAACAAACTGATTACTAATAATGCAGCAGCCTTTAAATATAAGAGAATGATTGAATTTTGTGATAAGTATCAAATTACTTTGGGGCACTCAATCGTATATCATCCACAAGGCAACGGATTGGCCGAATCCTCAAATAAATCCTTGGTCAATATTATCAAAAAGTTGCTGGAAATAAACAAGAAAAGTTGGCATAAGAAATTGGTTAATGCACTTTGGGTAAACAGAGTGAGTCAAAATAAATCTATAGGTATGTCTCCTTTTGAGCTCATGTATGGTGTTGACACAGTATTCCCGACCTCTCTCGCAGTTCCAGTGGTTAAAATTCTGCAGGAAGCTGGCAGCGAAGATGATCATATGCAACGGAGAATCAATCAAATGATCCATTTATAGTAGACTAGAGATGAGGTTTCTCAGAACACTTTCAAGCTGCAAGAGAGAATCAAGAAGATATATGATCGGAAGGCAAAGGCGGACAAGTTTCAAATAGAAGAAGTAGTGCTAAAATGGGATGCAAGAAACGAAGATAAAGGTAAGCATGGCAAGTTCGAGAATCTTTGGAAAGGACCTTTCAGAATTGCTGCCTATCGAGGCCAAAATGCTTTCCTTTTGAAAGAAATGAATGGAGAAGATTGTCCAGGAGGGCCGGTCAATGGTCGGCTCCTCAAACGGTACTATTTTTGAAATGTTTTCTGCTGTCATACATGTCATTGTACATACTGGTTGGTTTAAGTTTCATTGCAAGTGTGTGTTGTCATCATTCTTTCAGTTTGGGGCCTGAAGTGAAGGCTATAAAACTGAAGGTTGATTTCAGTTTTTTTTTGGTTTGTTGAGTTAGGTCTTTCAGTCATTTTTTGTTTTGAAATTGAGTCAGTTTTCAGTCATTTTTTAGTTCTGAAAATGAGTCAAGAGTGTTGTTTTGGTTTGTCAAAGTTATTGACTCCATAGCCCAATGGACGAATGCACTGCCTACTTTCCCAGAGATATGTAGTTCTTGGCACCTCCAAGGAGCTACCATCCCCATTAGAGCCAATGTTAGTGTCAGTGTCTTCATCCCTCCATCAGTGATCAAAATTTCTCTTGTTGAATTGCATATTAGGTGTCTCACTCAGTTAGTTGCATTCCATTAGGAGCATGGATCATCTGACGGTAGTGGCTTGTTACTCATGTACCTCATGTCCTTTACCTTCTGACCTATTTCTGTCCATTAAGATCATTTGTAGTCACAAAGAGTCATTTTTAGGGTTTAGTGTCATTAGGTCTAGGGTTTCATTAATAAGGTTTTCAAAATCCAAAATAATGGTCAGCAGGCACATGAGGAGTTTGAAATA
The DNA here is from genome assembly GCA_034641835.2 of Pinus albicaulis. NCBI lineage: Eukaryota > Viridiplantae > Streptophyta > Pinopsida > Pinales > Pinaceae > Pinus > Pinus albicaulis. The sequence continues at coordinate 21,274,107 of MU968359.1, read as the reverse complement.
AGGATCAAGTACTAAAAATTTCATCATCATATGCTTAATAATGTATTTCCCTTCAAAACTTTGTTTTGAAGAAAAATAGAGTATTTCATCTTTATGTATAAATGTAATGTAATTTCAAGTTTTCTCAGTTGAAATAATATTTTCATTAGCAACCCTGGTCACCTTTTTCAAGCTCCATCCAATCCATTCCCTGCAGGACAAACAGAAAGCACATCATTCAGTCAAAAATCCAAAATAAAGAAAAACAGAGTTTTGAAAAGTGTCAAAATCTGAAACATTACAAAGTGGGTTTTTTGAAATGAATAATTAAAGATCCTTGGTATATAAATCATTTTCATGTTTCAAAAGCTCATTTGTATTCCAAGAGGACAGAGTGAGCCAAGGAGAAATCGTGAGGAGTGAAGGAAGCAATTTGAAGGGGAAATTGTGCAAATTTCACTGCACGGCACATTGGCTGGGCGACGCGACGCATTGGGTCGGACCCCACTGTGTTGAAATTACTCCTGCGCGGCGCATATGAGTTACGTGGTGCATTGGGTTGGTTGCGCGACGTGTAGGGCCGCAAAGCAATTTCATTGCCATTCTTCTCAAAACCTCAAATCTTCTCGGTCACTCCCAGTCCAAGTAAGTCAATAAACGTTGTCAATGCCAATGAACATGTGTCTTGTGATATCTATGAGGATTTAAAAAAAAATTCAAACCCTATTATCTTGTTCAAGGAATGCTTCTTTAGGGTTTATAATCTGGTTTTGTGCCTATCATTTCCACTTCCCCACCTTGTTATTCCCTCATCATTGTTATTCTAGTCCCATTAGCACAATTCCCTATCTCTAAATCACTCATTCCATATTCCATATTCCCATTATCCCATCCTAATCACAAATTTCCCAAACCCAAATGCTATCCCAAAAAACCTAGTGACTACCCCTAGACTCTTCAATTGACAAATTTCAATTGGCATATCCCATCATTCCCCCTACCCTCTCCCTCCATAGTCCCTCACATATTATCACACATCTGGCAACAAAAACCAAAGACACCAAAATCCTCATATTCATCTAAGGCAACATAGACTTTGGCAAACATGGAGACAGATTCTTCTTATGACCGAGATAGTGACTCCACAACTAAATTGCATGCACCTAGGAGACCTCACAAGAGTGGCAGACATGTGAGGGAGGAGCCTACTTCATTGGCTGAGCTACAGGCCTGTCCTTTTGCTATTTCATGTTTCCAACAGCAGTCATGTTATCAATTTTGTGAGATGGTTGCTAGAGTCCACTACCATCATGAGCTGGCCCGATTGTTTGTGTTGCATTTACATAATGGCCAAGTCACTCTTGCAAGTGTGACATTCATTTTAACACCTAAAACTATCTCTCAAGCAACCGGAATTCCAAATTTTGGAGAGCAATGGAACAAAAGGCAGCAGGTGGACAGGGAACACTATGAACCATATATCAAGCCTAGTTTTTTGAGACAACTCAGTAGATTTTTTCCCTTTCGGTTTCTAAAATATTCATATGCTCCTTTGATGAAACTCATTATCAAATATTTCATTTGTGAGGGCCGGTTTTCACGTCTCTATGCCTATCATATCAGGTTGCTGATGCATTTTACCAGGGTGAGGATGATGAACCTCCCTTACTTCATATGCCATAATATTGAGAATATTACCACCCTCGTGCAAAGGAAAACTCTTGAGCAGCAGTATAGCAGTATCTATCACTTTGCACTCATCAAAATTCTGGTTATGCATTAGCTCAGCTTGCAGGATATTTCATGGGAGGATTTCATTTCTAATGATTTCTTCATAGCTTCTCAGGTACCTTTAGAGGCTTTTCATGAGGTAGGTGAACCTTCATATCAACATGGAGGTCATGAGACACAAACCTCTAGTGTGCCGGTGTTTTTCACCTAGGCGAGTATTATCTCCAGCAGCTAGGCGAGTATTATCTCCACCCGGGGTGGAAGGGGTCTCGCTTCCTTCATCAGCAGTACAGGTACAGGACAAGGGTAAGAGGCCAATACATGATGAGGGACCTTCTAGAGGCCAGGATACAGATTTCATACTCATTGATGATGATTTGGGCTCACCAAGCTCAAAGCTGAGAGATATTGTTCAGGAGCAGAAGGAAGAAATAAACACTTTGTCCGTCAAGCTGTAGAGAGCCCAATGGATAATCAACTACCTTGAGCAGAGAAACAAACAGCTATAATATCATCAAACTATCATGGAGTTGCAAAATATACGTGAGAACCGGCAAGCTGCCAAAAGGAGCCAAACCGAGATAACATCCATTGAGCAAGAGATTGAGGCTGATCGCAAAAATTGGCTTGAAAGGGTAAATATTCATTTGGAAAAGTTTTTGGAGAAGGCCAAAAAGGAAAATAACATGTTGAGGCACATTGCGAATCATTATTGGGCATGAATCAAGATCCTGAAGGCTAAGTTGAAGAAGGCCTCAAAGCGTCGGAAAAGGAAAGATAGACTTCAGATTTTGGCCGAGGCTTCCTTGGCCCAGCATAGTACATAATGGAGGACCTTCAGCCCAAATTTCAAGAAATTTGGGAGACATTTTGCAAATTTTGTTTTTTTTGGCCTAAACACAGATTTTTTAGCTCTACGTGTCGTGCCACTTGGCACGTGCTTTTGATGGGAGGCTCCTCTTGGGTAAAACTTTATATTTTTGGATTTTTCATGAAAATTTATGCATTCCTATCTATGGCCAAGAGATTTTGACAGGTTTTGGGCTTCCAGAAGGGTCAAAAAACACCCTAAAAATGACCTTTCTGGCCCTTTTTGGACACGCAGGAAGAAGTGTTGGGAGAACTCATTTTTGGAGGGGAAAATGGAAGCCAAATTCATAAATTCAACTTGTGTTGGAAAGTAGACAGGCATACCTTTCCAAAAAGTCCACTTGGAGAAAATTTGGACACCGATAAGGCCTCCAAAATCAGCTCCAAACTGGCGCAACGCATAGGGAAAACTGGCGCGATGCATTGGGGATTTTTGCTCATTTTGGACTCAGTAACTCTGTTTTCTGCCTAGTTTTGGACAGTTTGACTTTCTTACTTCCAAATGTTAAACTCATGATGTAATTTGATGTAATTTTATGGGTCTTGATGTAATTTTGTCAAATTTTACTCATGGAGATAGATTCATCCATCAAAAGGTGAATTGCAACTGAATGAATCAGATTCCTATCTTATAGAGGCAAACTGTTCCACTGCCTATTTTCTATTTCTCAGTTTAGATCTTGTTGAAACAACTCCTAAAATTGTGAGCTCTACCCCTAGAGGCTAGGAATGAGTTAGTGTTTGTCTATATCTTTTAGTTTTTTAGTCATTTGCCGGGTTGGACATTTGGGATTGCTTTGAGCATCATTGTACATTCATCTCTGCAGTTTGGCAAAGGAATAGACTAGGGTTTGCAGCACTCTATGGGATTCATGTGGCACTTTTTTTTGATGATGTGTTTCTCTCTGTTAATGTAATTTTACAAGTGTTTCATATGTATCATTCCCTCTTATTTCTTCTTAAGTTAAACGAACAAGGATAAAGGTGGAATTCATTAAAATTTGCAGTGTTCTACCTAAGGTTTGTTTAATTTTCTATGTTTTCAACTGTTTGAAGAGGATCCTTGAAGTTTCTTGCCCTCTTCAACTCCTCACCGGTCTGAGCTATCCATTTTATTTCAAAACTTAAGTGTCAAAACAATTTCCTACCTTTCCCCATTCAGATCTTTGCAAAAACTAGGCCTCATTCCCCAGACCCAAAATTTGCCTTTCCCTTTGATCCAACAAACACCCTCAAAATCAAATCAAACTCTTTTACATATATACCTAGCCTAAAATCAGCCTTTATTCAAGTCATCTCAAGCCTCACTAATCATTTTTTTCTGAGATTGACAGGGAGAGAGCCCTCTCTCGATCTGGTAGGGCTAGCTACCAGGTTAAGCGTGGTTTTATGTTACCCTACATTCTGCCTTTCTCAGCCTGAGGTAGATTTAGGCCATAATAGGCTATTATTTTGGGAAAATTTGGCTTGGGAGATTGGACGGTCTCTCCTCCGGTAATTTATTTACAAGAAGAAAAAGCATTGGTCTTTCATGCTTGGCTTCTTGTTGATCACTCTCCCCTTATGGTGAAAATATCCAAGGATCATGCCTGACAATTGAAAGTTAAGGGAAATATTTGCAATTGGCACCTGCATACGTACCATGACAGCGATATTTTTTTGTGTCACGCACAGGAGTGACTTTTTCACGAGAAATTCTGGTGATTAAATCCATGACCAATAACCACCGCATTGTACCTATTTGAATGTGAGTTGGGGATTTACAGGAAGCAAAATCATTTGGATTCGATAGTGTTTCCCTTAGGTCACGACCAAGTGGTATTACAGGTGTAAGAAATTTCTCAACTACACCATGTGAAACCAGGTTGAAATTCCACCATGGTTCATCAAGTTCGTGTTGTTCCAACTAATGCTAAAGGTGCTCTGTCAAAAGGGAGTGTTGTTAGTACTATTGTTGTTCAAATTCCAGCACTTTTCCATATTTTTTTTCCCATGGTCAATTTTGACCACATTCCAATGGACATACTAGAAACCTTCTAGCATTCGAATGATATTCCCAATTGCAACACTGATAAGTGTTGCATTGAAGGGCATGTTGTAGAAACACCGACCCTCATCGTGTTGTGTGCTAAGGCACCATCGCTAGTAATGAGATAAGGTTATAAATACTTCTAGAAGCCTTAGGGTCGTTTTTATGATAAGATATTTTGACTCAGTTTATACATTCAGCAGATGTCTAGCATCAACTTGACCCATTCAAAATCAGATCTTCTTATTTTGGTCTTGAATCAGTTTATAATTCTATGTTTGTATATGTGTGTAACCAAGGGCCTGAATAATTGGGCAGCGTTGCTGCTATTAGAGGGGATCGAGGCCAAACAGAAGCCGAATCGCACTAGCTAAAACTTGAATTGGAAATCAAATATCATTGTTTTGATTTTATTTAATTCATATTAACCAGAATCCTAAATTTATATCCTATGCAACAATCAACCCATTTAATTAAGAGCAGCATTGCTGCTATATAATGGGGAAGTTGCGCACTTGTAAGGAGGAGTGTAAGAGAGATAGGGGATTTTTATGTAAAAAATAGAATCGTTGTGCATGTGACTTGTGTAAATCGATTCCCAAATGATGTTTTAAATATACATGATCGTCTTCAAATCGTGATAAGAAAATTTTGTGCCATGGTTAACTGTGAATTTTGTCTTTGATGTTTTAAAGCTTTCCTCCATTGCAGTAAGTCAGGTTACTCCAGGCATGGGAGGGCCCACCACCTCTAGATCTAAGCTTGATCAATAGCATATGATAATTAGATATGTGTGATTTTATAGCATAATTTTCCTATTTATGTGTGAATTTGTGGTAGGTATGGTTCAATTTCAAAGAGTTTTAGTCATCGTTGTATTGCGCAAATCAATGGACTAAATAATTATTGTAAACTCAGATTCATTACATAATCTATGCTTGAGTTTTAATATAGAGTTATACTCTATTCCTTTTGTTAAATTTGAATATAATGGGAGCATTCATGATATAGGAATACAATGATTTTTTGAGTTTGATCGGAATTAGAACAGATTTTAGTGCTTTGAATTTCAGTATATTAATACTGCCAATTTAGAAAACTTATTCAAGGTTTGCATTACTCAGTTTCTTTTGAATTTTTGTAGGATTTAAAGCTCATTTGATTTGTTTATGCATCCAGGGACTTCACTGAGTAATTAGATCTCTTTTTAATTAGAATCTTTCTTGTTTTCATAGTGTAATCAATTTATTTATAAGAGTAAGTCTGAGTGTGAATTTGATTGTGCAAGTAGAGATATCAAGTCTAATGCAGAGTAATTTAGCTTTCATTATGAGTTACATGATTTCAAAGAGTGAGCTTTCTTTTGAATAATTCATTTCATCTAGATCAAATTCTTTGAATTGAAGGTTTTTCATAGATTATTTGCAATGCGATTTTTAATAGGATCTTTTAGGTGTTATTTTACAAGAAGTAAAGAGGTTTTCTTCCAGCAATAGTTAGAACGTTCCTCTGTTAGTTTGAATCTTGAATCTGTTATCAAGAGTAGTTCTCATTAGTTTAAGGTGTGAAGTTATCATTAGAATAATGTGTGTGTCCTTTTGGTTTTCTCAAGCTTAGTTTCAAGTGTTAGTTTCAAGAAAATAGATTAGGGTTTTCAAGATATCATAGAGGTTTGAAAAGTAGAATTATGAGGTTATCCAGCCACAGTGTGAGAATTTTATATGATTGAGGATCGCTTTGTATTTCCTTATAGTTTAATTATAGTATGGAGTTTGCAGTGAATGCTAGATATAGTTTAAAGTACAAATTATTCTTAAGTACAAAACCAATTGACTAAATAGGCATCTTAAATTACTTTTAGAAATTGAATGTGATTATTTATTTTGCCTCGTCAACCAGTGAGATTGCTTTCTATTTCAGAAAATTGAATTTAACTATCAGGATTGCAGGAAGCTTAAATATGATGACTTGATAAAATTGGTTAAGTAGGTTTCCTTTTCAAGATTGTTTATCTACCAGCAAATTTGTGTTTCATTCCAGTACCTATTTTATCATTACAAAGGAATATATATACTCTAACCATTAAGCTAAACCAACACGGAGTACAACTCATGTTTACGACTCCTGGATTGACAATTAATATTGAGAGGTTTAATCCGACAATTAAAACTCTCAACATATTGGCGTTATTGCCGGGGAGTTGTATTTTGTCTCAAGTAAATTTTTCTTACAAAGTTTCAAGGATATTGCAGGGCAGTCACAGGGAGGAGAGAGTACGGTAAGATGTGAGTGAAGAGCCATGCATCCACTATTGTGGGGTTTCTCCAAAGTCTAGCCATCTTGCTTACCTTTTGAACTTTTACTTCTTTTATGTGTAGAAGTAGAAGCAGTCTTTAGACATTTAATTTCTAAATTGATTTTCTTTTCATATATTAAATAGTACTTTTATTTGACATTTTCTTTTCATTCAAGTGTGGTGAGCTTTATTTTAACCAATAGCTTTTAAATCCATCTTAAAATTCGAACATTATATCATTTTTGGGGTATTGTAAGAACCCTTGTGTACTAATCCATGTGATGACAGAATACTCCAGTTGGCTTATTGAGAAAAAGAGAATGGTATTTTGAGGAATCATTTAATGAGGATTTTTGATGCTGCTATAGAGACAGACAACTCATCCAATGAGGAATTAACAGGAAAATAATTTAACACCTTGCTTGAGCATAAATTCAATATTATTAAATCTTTGATTTCGAAAATGGATGATTTTCAGGAGCAAGAGAAGGATGAAGAACCACTGCTTATCCTTTTCACCAACTGTCGAAAGAAACACTGCCTTGGAAAGTGTCCACTTAGCGGTCTAAGAGTTTGCAAAATTTGCAAGGATGGTCATGCAACCGAACATTTCCCACCACTGCCACGATTACGAAAGGTACTTAGGGAATCAAGTAAGGAATCGAATCAACCTCTAGGTATAACTCAAAACCCAACACCATTTGATACTTGGAATAATGATTATTCTTCTGAGAAAGTTCCTCAACCTAGTTATAATCCTGCAGCTTCATGGAAATTTTTTAATCCTCCTTCAATTGAATATACTATTTCATGGCCACAGTGGCCCTCTCCTTGGCCCTAATCCTCGAGCTAGATATCTCCATGGCCTCAAGAATCGTTTTTATCCTTCTCTCTAGGGAAATATTACATTCAAATTCAATTATATGAGCACCAACAACAACCACAATTTCTTTCCAATGCACCATTAAGTTATCCTCCTCCATGGTCCCAGTCGCATGTGAAACTTTACCATAACCCTAATCCATACCCTGAACCTAGTTCATACCCTAGTACATACCCTAGAACTTACCTTAATCCACACCCTAGACCTAACCCTAGTCCAAAGCCTAATCCCAATCCAAATCCAAACCTTAGTCCAAGCATTAACTAAAACCCTAGCCCAAACCACATCCTAAACCCTAATCTAAAACATCAGGTTGCACAACAGTTTGAACCACCTATTCTTCCCATTGATTCCTCTATTGAACAAAATGTTACATCTTCCATGTGGGGAAATGGAATGAATTTGGAAACTTCCCCCATTACCACAGAACATTAACCTTGGGAAGGTGTAATTCAAATACCACCAGAGGAGAAATATTTCATTGGAACTTGTTCTAAAAAAAAAATTGAAACTCAAAACCCTAGAATATCTCTCAAACATTCTTGTAAATTTGAAAATCAAATATTTGAGCCTAAACTTGAGGGATTTATCTTTTGTCTTTCACCAAATTATTTTTTCCTCTAGGAGAGTGACTATCAAACTGTGGAAGACTTGCATTAGTTGGAGAATCATAAATATGTGGACTCCATTGAATCCTAGTTTCAACCAGTCATCAAGCCATCTTATTTCTTTAGCATTCGGAAACTCTTGGTACCATATCAATTGAAGCAACTAGTTTATCATGCTTTAGTACGTCTTGAAGTCTATTCTTTAAAAATAAGTGTGAGTATAATCAACATTTTATTACGCACGTGGCTTCATTTGAAGTACTCATATACTTAAAAAGGAGTCTTTCACCTATTAGGGTAAAGTAGCGTAGGAGAATAAACGAATAAAGTTGTTATAATGCTATTTGGGTTTTGAATTTTAAATCATGGCTGTTAAAATTGCTTTTGATCCACCTTAGTTCTCAACACACACATCTGTGACAAATCTTGTTGAGTATGATTCACTCTAATACCTCATTATTTTTCAAAATTAACCATGATTAATAACTCTAATAAGTTGTCATCTAGGATATATATTTTTAGTTTCCCTTAGAAGGTACTACTGTAAAACCCCCTATGGTGGACCACTCTTGTAAAAATCATAATGAGCTATTCAGGAGAACACTAGAATTCTTAACTCAAAGCATATTTTAGTAATTATCTGGGATATTTTTAAGAAGTTTCTAGGGTAGAGGAACTAGCCAGTAATGATTAGTCATTAAAAAATTTCACGCCATCTCGTACTCTTAAGGAGTATATCTGTCTCCCCACATATTAAGAAACCTTTTAGGTTAATCATAATTAGAGTTTAGAAAATATTTAGGGGAGGATAGGAAGTCTCGTGATGAGCCGACCTACCACAATAATGAGACCTAGCATGCATGACATTACTCCTCTTGGTCACCAAGCCAGAGTACTTTCTTTCAGCCTAAAATATGGAAGATAGGAGGTCTCATCAAGAGCCAGCATGTTCATCCATGTTACTTCTTGTGAGTGGCACTGCCATCAGCTGGTTACCAAGCCAAGACAATGTCCTTCATATAAAGAGTTAAATAAGCTAACTCTGAATCTGTATCTAGTACGTGGGACACATGCATTTCGTGGGGTTAAAAGACATCCCTGTCGAGGTTATGGACACCTGCGGGAAACAGGGCCATGTCTATGGTATTAAAGTTAATTTCATACTATGATTTTCTTGTTTATCCTTCTCTTCCCCTAAAACTCATCATTTTTCTTAGACAATGGTTTTAAGACAATTTAACATGGTGCTTTGAGTTCTATTTTCAAAAATTAAGAATCTTTAATGATGTGGTATCCTTAGTGAAGGTTATTCTTTGTACTAGATTAAGAGGAAATTTAGTTTTGAATCCGGATAACAACATAATTTAGAGTCTTAAATAAAGATTTTGTTGATTGGTATCATAATTCACTTTAATTCTCATGGTATTCGGAGTGATGAATTACTCAATGGTGACTTCTCACAAGGTGTTGGTTGCAAACAATGTTTATTGATTGTAGTTACCTCTAAATATGTGTTGCATAACCTAGGTACAAGATTATTATAGTAGGTGTAGGAATCTTGTGTTAGTATTTTTGAAATTGCACCTCTTTAGTAAACTTTGATTCTTATTATAAGACTTTGGGGAGAAACAAAATATGGAATTCATTTGGGACAAGGTAACAGGTATGTGCAACACTCTTTTCTCCATAATGTATACCCAATCTTGTTTTATCATTTCACATGGTTTTAGCTAGTAACGTAATAGTAATGTTGTGGGCTAATGAATGCATTACAATATTAGGAATATTCATCCTTACTTTCTATAATCTTTGCTAACATTTTCCCTGCCTTATTTCATCGTCTTATAGTTTTGGCTTGCACGAGTACGTGCAAGAAGTTCAGTGTGGGGGGATGTTGAGTTTCCTTTTTGTCCATATTTTTACGATTTTTATCAGATAATTTTGTGATCGTACCTAGTGTTTTAATCCTTTTTATCTTATTAAGTTGATGATTAGAGGCATTTAGAAATAAATTATAAATTCTTGTTATTAATTAATTTGAAGGGTGTTTTTTGTAATAGTTTCACTAACAAATGCCTTCTTGGTGGCAGGTGAATAAGTCTAGTACAAAACTGCATTTAAGTACAATTTCATGCATTGGGAAGAAACATATTCATGTGTGGATTCACCCCATACAAGAAGCAGCAGCTTGGACTCTATGACAAATATTGAGAGCCATTTTCTGAACCCTTTGCCTTGTTTTAAGATGAGATTTCTAGCATCAACGGCACCAATAAAATATAATTAACCAGCCTTCTTGAAATGCAATCGGTTCCTTGGTCATTCTATGTTGAACAAAATTACAAGCTTTTTTTTCAACAGTTCAAATTACTAGTCCAAGGGGAATTCAGGAATTATTTTGGTCAAAATTCAATCAACACCAACAACTTCAATTAGCTTTCCAGGTGTATTACAACAAAGGTTAGAAACCGGACTAGCATACTCATAGAATGGATGAAAAGCTTTCTATTCCACCTACTAAGAGCTACTGAAAAATTTTGTTTGCTTATGTCTTTCTTAATTATTGGAGCACCTTATTTTCTACCATGGTTCACTGGGCTTCATGCAGCATAATTACTTATTAACAAAGTAATCCCAAGTAAAGCTTCAATAAATTCGATTTCAGCTGGATGTAAAAAACCTCTAATCATAGAGGACATATTATTTCAGGCGTAGATGGTGATGTTGTTCTTTAGATTCCTAAAATAGAGACAAAATTTCTATTATGGGCTCTTATTTCGGGCAAAGTTGGCTTGGGAGACTGCACGATCTCTCCTCTAGTAATTTATTTACAAGAAGAAAAGGCATCGGTCTTTCATGCTTGGCTTCTCGTTGATCACTCTCCCCTTATGGTGACAATATCCAAGGACCATGCCTAATAGCTGGAAGTTAAGGGAAATATTTTCAACTGGCACCTACCTACGTACCATGGTAGTCATATTTTTTTGGGTCGCACACAAGAGTGACTTTTTCACGAACAAATCTAGTGATTAAATCTATTAAAGACAACCACCGCATTGTACCTATTTAAATGCGAGTTGGGGATTTGAAGGAAGCAAAAGGATTCGATGGCGTTGCCCTTAGGTCACGAGAAAGTGGTATTACAGGTGTAAGTAATCCCTCTACGACGCCATGTGAAACCAGGTTGAAATTCCACCATGGTTCATCAAGTTCATGTTGTTCCAGCTAATGCTGAAGGTGCTCTGTCAAACAAGAGTGTTGTTAGTATTGCTGATGTTCAAAGTCCAGCACTTTTCCGTATTTTTTTCCCATGGTCAATTTGGACCACTTTCCAATGGACATACTGCAAACCTTCTGGCATTTGAATGATAGTCCCAATTGCACCATTGAGAAGTGTTGCATTGAAGGGCCTGTTGTAGAAACATTGATCCTCATCACATTGTGCGTTAAGGCACCATCTCCAGTAATGAGATAAGGGTCAAAATACTTCTAGAAGCCTCGGGGTCATTTTTATGATAATATCTTTTGACTCAGTTTATACATTCACTAGATGCCCAACATCAACTCAACCCATTCAAAATTGGTTCTTCTTATTTTGGTCTTGAATTAGTTTATAATTCTAAGTTTGTATGTGTGTGTAACCAAGGGCTTGAATAATTGGGCAGCGTTTTTTCTATTAGAGGGGGTCGATTTCATAGGGATCGAGGGCATACAGAATCTGGATCGCACTAGCTCAAACCTAAATTGGAAATCAAATCTTATTTTATTTTTTTTATTTAATTCATATTAACCATAATCAGAAATTTATATCCTATGAAACAATTAACCCATTTAATTAAGAGCAGCATTGTTGCTATATAATGGGAAATTTGTGCACTTGTAAGGAGGAGTTTAAGAGAGATAGGGGACTATTGTGTAAAAACTAGAATCGTTGTGCATGTGACTTGTGTAAATTGATTCCCAAATGATTTTTTAAATATACATGATTGCCTTCAAGTCTTGAGCAGAAGAATTTGTGCCACGGTTAACTGTGAATCATGTCTTTGATGTTTTAAATCTTTCCTCTATTGTAGTAAGTCGGCTTACTCCAGGCGTGGGAGGGCCCACCACCTCTGGAGCTAAGCTTGATCAATAGCATATGATAATTAGATATACGTGATTTTATAGCATAAGTTTCATGTTTCTGTGTGAATTTTTGGTAGGTATGTTTCAATTTCAAAGTGTTTTAGTCATCGTTGTATTGTGCAAATCAATGCACTAAAGAATTATAGAAAACTTGGATTCATTACATAATCTTTTCTTGAGTTTTAATGTAGAGTTATACTCTATTCCTTTTGTTAAAGTAGAATGTAATGGGAGAATTCACGATATAGGAATACAACGATTTTTTAGTTTGATCGGAATTAGAATATATTTTAATGCTTTGAATTTAAGTATGTTAATACTTCCAATTTAGACCCCCCGATCGGGGTGCCAACTTGCAAGGTTAGAGCCATGTCGTCGTGATGGGAGGTGGGTATGGGATGAGAGCACGCAAAAGCAGTCGTACCAAAGTCGAGGATGATGTGCTGACAGCTCCCCCAACGGTTAATTATGAGCTTATTAAATCAGAATGGCGAACAGTTTGGCGATTCAAGTGGGCTGTCAGGACGAAGTTGGAATGTGTGTCGGGTTAGCTGGGTGCGGGGGTTTAACACGGTTTCAATTATCCTCTGTAGATTCACTCCCTCTGGTTACTCTTTGCAGTGTCATTCTCCTCTGCAAGTTTTCCATCTTATGCATGTTGGGTTCCTGTCATGAACATCCCTATCAAAAAACCAGATGACGTTGGAGGAATTCACATCCTACAGCTTTGCATTGGTATGTATCCAATTCTCCATGTGCGATAATGATGAAAAAATTCTCTACATACTGCTGCATGCGAAGAAAAATAATGGTTTTTCTTTATTTTATATATCTGGTTTGCTATTTTGTAAATTGTTGCATGGGCATAGTTAGCAATAGTTTGTTTAATGACGAGGTTGAATATTATATGGGTCGACAAGACCCGGTAGACATTCTGATAGGTTCAAATTAGTCTCTGTCTGGGTATACTCTGTCTTGCATGTCCTGCATGTCTTGCATGGTTAAATTGTTTCTATCGGTGAGAGGTATGGACCTGCCAGCTTCTTCCATGATTTTTGCTTGGCCCATTTTTAAGTTGCATGGCAGTAATTCTGGGTTTCCTTTTTTTTCTGTACCTTCAATTTGAATCTCCATATATGGAAGTCACATGCATGGCTTATAATGATATTAATGTTAGGAGAGAATATTTTGAGGATGGGAATATGAGGCTTTTCTGTCAGTTGGTCAGTTTTTTAACTAATTATATCCAATGTCATTCTGTCAGTCCTTGTGGTAGGGGTCCCTGGGTCAGAGGTAAATCGGGTGACTGGAATAAGGGTGTTGTGGTCGTAGCTCCAGTTCTATCTTGGAATTTGTTTTTGTATTATGGTGTTACCACCAAGGGACCCTGGTTTATTCCAGGTTGGGATAGAAATTCTATAATCAAGTTGTTTAATCTAAGTCTCTTAACTCAGCATACTCCAAATGTTGTTGGGGGAAGTCTAGAACCATTTATTTGTTGGTTTTATACTCAATTGGGATGTTTTAAACTTGTCACTATTATAGGTCTTCCTCGCCAAGTCTTCCAGCATAGAATATTGTTGGAAGATTTCTCTATAAACACAATGGCCAAAGGAAACTTGGTGAAAAAGGAAGCAAAGGAAAAAAGGAAAGTCAAAAGTTTCAAAACCTCCAACCAAGTGTGGAAGAAAATTGGGCAAGGAAGTTATGGAAAATTTATTTCAATCATATTCTGAGGATACACCATGCTACATCAAGTCCCTGATTCATGGATGGGAAGGCCATGCAAGAGTCAAATATGAGGAAGAAGAAGAAATTGTTGAGGAAGAACTCAACCACATCATCACTGACTCGAGTCACACTCAAGGAATAATTTCACTATTCCACCATTCCATTCAAACATACTGGATGTTGAAATGACTTCTTGTTAAGGCAATAATGTATGTTCAAGAGGTTGGGGGTGACCCCAAAGCTGCAACAACTTTAACTGAGATCAACATGTCCATTCACGAAATGAACCTTCTGTAGCACCATCAGTATGTCCGCTTAGGAAAAATCGAGAAGGAGTTGCAATCCATGCATCAGGATGATATTCCTGGTTCCAGTGTTAAAGACCCGGCTCCTGTGGAGTCAGATGATGATTGATGGCCACTCTGTTCAATGTTGAATTGAGAAATGATCATTCTATTTTTAGTTTTTGTTAATATTAGCGTATAGTTTTTATTTTAATCTGATGTTTATGCTTACAAATACTGATACTGATACTACCTATTTGAAGACAGTAAGAACTAGACTAAATATGTATATGTTTTGGATCGCTTGTAACTCGTTAGATGGCCAACAGACATGGTTTCCCATGGGCGGGTTGAGGCCTAAAGTTGTATCTTTTTTACCTACTTTTGTTCATAAATAGAAAATAGTAAGTATCTATTAAGTTTACAAAAAAATAATGCTATCAATTTAGAATATTGATTCAAGGTTTGCATTACTTAGTTTCTTTTGAAGGTTTGCAAGATTTAATGCCTTCTTGATTTGTTTATGCATCCCGGGACTTCACTTAGTAATTAGATCTCTTTTTAATTAGAATATTTCTTGCTTTCATAGTGTAATAAATATCTTTATAAGAGTAATTTTGAGTGTAAATTTGATTGTGTGGTTAGAGATATCAAGTCTAATGTAGAGTAATTTAGCTTTCATTATGAGTTACATGATCTCGAAGAGTGGGCTTTCTTTTGAATAATTCATTTCATCTAGATCAAAGTCTTTGAATTGAAGTTTTTTCATATATTATTTGCAATAAAAATTTTAATAGGATCTTTTAGGTGTTATTTTACATAAAGTAAAGAGGTTTTCTTCCAGCAATAGTTAGAACTTTCCTTTGTTAGTTTGAATCTTGAATATGTTCTCAATAGTAGTTCTAGTTAGTTCAAGGTGTGAATTTATCATTAGAATAATGTGTGAGTCCTTTTGGTTATCTCAAGCTTAGTTTCAAGTGTTAGTTTCAAGAAAATATATTAGGGTTTTCAAGATATCATAGAGATTTAAAAAGTAGAATTTTGAGGTTATCGAGCTGCAGTGCGAGAATGTTATATAGTTTAAAGTACAAAATCTTCTTAAGTAAAGAATTGATTAACTAAATAGGAATCTTAAATTATTGTTAGAAATTGAATGTGATTATTGATTTTTCCTCGTCAACCGGTGAGATTGCTTTCTATTTTAGAAAAATGAATTTAACTATCAGGATTGCAGGAAGATTAAATATGATGGCTTGATAAAATTGTTTAAGTAGGTTCCCTTTTCAAAATTGTTTATATGCAAGAAAATTTGTGTTTCATTCCAGTACCTAGTTTATCATTAAAAAGTAATATATACACTCTGGTCATTAAGTTGAACCAACACACAGTACAACTCGTGTTTACGACTTCTGGATTGAAAATTAATATTGAGAGGTTTAATCCGACAATTAAAACTCTCAACAGTCTTATTTGGCGCATTTCAGACTCTAAAATTAAAATTCCACCAGGAAGAAACTATTCTAGGCCTAGCCCAAAATCCATGGGATAGTGGTTCCAATACTTGGTTTGATGTAATAATATTAATGCCAGTCAAGTTTCAGTTTAAATATTTTTCCTACAATTAATTTTTCCATACTAGTTCAAAGCTAATTTTAAAATAATTTCAATAATTTTTGCTCCATATTTTTTGTTCCAACATAGTTTCAGTGGTTTGGTACCTATGTTGCTTCTAAAATATATCTACAACACCTAGAAAAATTCCAGTATTTCAGTACTTAATTCATTTCTTAAACGTTGTCTAAATTTTTTTTAGTATTGAAACAATTTGGTACTCTAGGTTCCACTGGCCATGAGCGAGGAAAAATCAAATTCAAAAGAGTGTCAATTTTTTCAACATCAGTATGACAACATCAAATCAAGAAGCATCAATTTTGGAATGTAAAAATTCCATATTTAAGAAGCAGTAGTTTGTCCACATCAAATTTAATAATAGCAAAGCATTAACATTTTTTTTATAATCTGAGTACTTTATCACTCATTTCTTTTGAATCTTTAGCCATCATTACACAGTCAAAGCAAAGGTACTTTCATTTATTTGTATTTATGAAAAAAATGTGAATGATGGAGTCTTATTAGTGGTATTGTATTCCATTTGTTTAAATTATATGGTATTATGACTTAATATTCTATTTTCCTCATGCCATTGGAATGTGCTATTATGATTAATCTGAATTGTCTTATCCAACAACGAATTATGATTATTAGACTCTTGACATTATATATGCATTGGTACTTATGCTCATCATTGTTAAGAGACCTGATTCCCATCATAATTCAAAAACATGGCCTCCCCTTCCTAGTCAATCCTATTTGTCTATTTGAAATGTAAAAAAAAAACTGGAATGAGAAGCCTTTTACTCCCAATTCCATAGCCTCTTTGTGTCTCATCCCAGTTACCTCCAAATTCTTTGATTATCCTTGAAATAAGTTTTTATCACTGGCATGGGGGTCGATAGGCATGAGCCTACCTTCACTAAGTTTCACACTAGAGCTAAATATGTTTCATTTAAACCTAAGTTTGGAGAAAGAATGTGGATGGATTTTCTACAAAAGTTTCATGGGCATAATAGCAGGGTCACCATGGAATTTTCACAAAAATTCAATGGGAAGACAAAAAATGTTGGAGATATTTAGATTGAGATAATAGATGGATTAACGAGAAAGTTAACGATGTTACCTATGGGCGATGAAAATTATTTCAAGGTATTCCAAATCGATTGGGAAGAATTCTCAAAGTTCCTTAAGTCCACATACAAATTTATCAATTGAACCAAAGGAGTTCTCAAGAACTGCATTGCAAAGGAATGGTGGCCACTTCTCACAACATTTCATAGGTTTATAAATTGTGAGGGAAGGTATGTCATTATATTCCTTTACCATTTAAGTCTTCTTCTCCATTTTACAGATGGTCATGATGTCAATTTCCCTTTCTTCCTTTGCCAAAGTTTGCACAAAGTTTCTATAAATGTCCAGTCGACCTCTAAAAGGGCAGAAACTAGTCTATGCCATTACAGCCTCATTAATATGATTATTTTTCATGAGTTGGAACAACAAAAAAATGCCTGGTATAATTTGTAACTAGAAATTTTCCTAGAGAATAAAATCAAACAAAATTAAAACAAAGAGTAATTAGTCCCAAATCAAAGAAGTCAAGTAAAGAGTCTGAGACCCTTGTTAAATCACCTACTAAGAATGTTAAAAAGTCTATAAATACACCAGAATCATAGGGAGATGAAGGAAGTGCATCAAAATCCCCAGATGAAGTTTTCTCAATAAACCATAGCCCCACTCGAGAGAAAGCGATCCTAGTAACTCGAGGGAAGAAAAGAAAAGAGGCCCAAAAATGGAGTTCAGACATGAATAGTCGCACAGAGAAATATTTAATACCAGATAAATCACAAGATGGTGTTGGGAATAAGCCATGGACACAAGTTGTAGAACCAATTGTCTCGGCAGAAAGGAAACAAGGAGTGGAATGGTTAAATTCATATGCTAATAAGGGACGGAGGAAGTTTTTTCACGAGAAAAAGGATGTTATGCCATTAAAAACCCTATATTTTATCCAATTTTTTGAAGAAATTCCTAATACATCATAGATCCCAAATTTGTAGTAGGGAAGGAGATTTACCCATAGTATGGAATGTCATCAGTTCCCTTCACATACAACTTAGTCCCTCCAACTAGTTTCTATCCCATCATCACCAAAGGAGGATGGGCCTGTTAACAAATTTTAAGACATCCAAGGTAACTCTCCAACCAATTCATCATCTGAACATGAATCTATGATGGGAAAAGGAGTGGTTGAAACAATGGAAATTCAGGTCCAAGAAAGGTCATTTCATGAGGGGAGTGGTTCAAGAAAACATAGTCTGCATCCTAGAGATATACCTATTACTACTGAGAAATATCTACAATACTGATATGATAAGATATAGAGGAAGAATCTTAGGCTAAAGTAAAAGGCCCATAACTAAAAGGTTTTATACAAACATGTTAGAAAAGAGAACGAGTTTTATAAGGCCCAGAACTTGGCTTCGACATTAGAAAATGAGAAATTGACAGTGAAAAAAAAGAAATTGCTACACTATAAGGTGAGAGAGTTGAGACCTACCCGAATATACATTGCCTATGATAATATTTGGAGAATTAGATAGTAGAAAACAGTGAATGATCGTTGTCTGGAAAATCCGGTTAGTGCAACAGGAATCTGAAATCAAGGTTAGCCCCCAATTTGACGTCTGAATAAGTTTTGTAAGAAGACAATTGCATGAGGACATGTATCCTCTTTAGCATTTGGGGATGTTGGGTCCTAATTTTTTCTCTTTTTGGACACCCTATATTGTTACCTTTTATGATACCCTGTTCTATTTTGACCCTTTTTGACACTTCAAAAGCTATCTTATCCTTGTCAAATGGTCCTAGTTAATGATTGGAGGTAAAGTCACAAATTAGGCTTACTTTCATATCACTTTGGTTAATCTAGATATATTTTAAGCGAGTTTATATTCTTTTGACTAAACTTGGTTGTAAATTTACTAGGATTCCTAAGCCTGAGGATAGGAACATAAAGGCATTGGAATATTACACTATTAGATCGTCATTTAAGTTCATTTTGAACCTGGCAATTTTTCGGTACTTAGTTCTTCACTTGATTTAGCACCATGTTCTAGAATTCGATACCATTCAACTAGATTATTATTCTCAATCAACAATGTTATCTTCTTGTGTTTCTTTTAACAACACTGACAACGTTCTCTCCCAAGAATAGTACTACGACATATCTCCATGGATATTTTAGACTTGATGAGTGATTTTCGATATTGACTTGTCTTAGTTAAGTCCAGATAATATATTGTATTGTTTTCCTTTTTAATTTAGTTAAATTTATCTCTAGGCAATGATATCTTTAAAAAATGTAATTATTTGTATCCCATGGTCAGTGAGGGAGAAGAGAGAACGGTGATTGTGATACATTTTCAAAAAATTGTTTTTATTTCAACTTGGAGCTTCTTTCATATATATTGTTGAAGACAGTTAATATATCAATTTCGACTTCCATTTCCTGAGTTGATGTGACATTATTTTATAATTCTTCTTTGGTGGTTTAACATGACTAAGGTCATGGTTAGCGCCCACCACTCATCTCATTCAAGTTGTAATTGATTCCAATTAGAATAGGATTATATCTATATATATATATATATATATATATATATATATATATATATATATATATATATATATATATATATGTATTATATATATTAGTTTTAAAATAATCACGTGGGATAATTATTTTCCTTTCTTTAGTGTGACGAACTGAACCCATAGAGAATTTCAATTTTTTAGTTTTCAAACATTTGTGATTTTTAGCTACTCAAATTTGTATTCCCAATCTCGTAAAATTTCTGATCTAAGATAGAATATTTAAATTTGCTCCTTATATTTATGATTTGAATTTAAATTATTGAATTCTTAAATTCTTGAGGTTGAAGCATTTGAAAGAATAATCTTTAGATTTGAGTTGAAGCATTTCAACTTATAGACTCTGAGATCTCTACCGAAATACTCAAATTATCTATGAATTAAAACTTCTATTTGGATATTCAATCTGAACAAGGGACTCTGTAATAAGAAACTTAATAGATAAATTACAGTTATACTTTTAGAATAGATGCTTATCGTTAAACGACGAATTGGACTGTGAATTCCTTCGTCCTTATGATAACTTTATTCTAGTTAATTTTCAAACCAGAAGTACAAGATGTGTGATTAGTATTGTATATTTTTCTTGATTGGTCATTTATTCTCGAATTGAATGTTGTTTTTGGTATTATGCATTATTGCGAGAATTAGAATTTGTTACAGGTTAGGGTTGAGTGAGATTTTGTTTGATTGAAAACCCTGGGTTGGAATTCTGAGAAAATGAGTTATTTTGATTTAAGCCATTGTTAGAGTTATTTGATTTGGATTAGTATTAAGTTGAGATATATTATTGTTAGATTTTCTTCGAATAAGATATAAAACTTGCATTGATGGAGATCTGAGAAATTACATTAGATATCAATCTCATATCAATGGAGTAATTCAATTATTATGATATCTTACTATTCTCAAGAAGGGAATTAACATGTTTCTTCACTTGAGTTTGAGTATTTGGTATGTAATTTAGTACTAGTTTGATCTTAGGATTAAACATATTGTGGATTAGATAGTTGGATCTGTACCTAGAACCGCGATATTTTTCAACTCTAATATTATGAAACTTGGTTGAAATTTTAAGTGAAGGGAAATTGATATAAATATGTAAAACCCCTAAAAAATGCAAAGAAATATTTGGTTTAAGAATTGCTTCTTTCCCATAAACAATAAGTGAGGTGAGGTGCCTAATTATGCCCTATAAGTTATTTTATCAACTAAAAGAACAAAAATTAAAGCATTATGCCAATTTCTTTGATTTTCATCAATGGCTCGTTTGATAATCCTTAAGAGATTATTATTGGTTTATTCTACTAATCCATTACCTTGAGGGTAATAATTGGTAGAATACTTAATTTTAAAACCTCGTTTAAGTGAAAATTTAGTTAGTGCATTACTAGAAAAATATGAGACATTGAAAAACATTCAAGCACTCATGAGACGAAACCTAGTAATAATATGTTGATCAATAAAATAACTGAATTTTTTTTAATTGAAAACTTTTAAAGGGATGTCCTCCACCCATTTTATGAAATAATTTGTAGTTCTAAGAATACAATTGTGTTTCTTAGAGGAATGAGGAATGATCTCACCTATTATGTCGTGTCCCCATTGCTCGAAAGGTTGTTCAAAGCTTACTGTTTGTAATGGTAAGTTGACCTTCCTCTCTTTTCCTTAAGTTGTTTACCAGATTTTTCACTTTCTGACATAAGCATGGGCATATTTAAATAAATTTAGCTAGTAGTATCCAATATGAAGGATTTTATGTGCACTTGTGTCACCTCCATAATTTCCATCGATTGGTCCATCGTGCCTCTCCTTAAATAAAGTTTTAGATTTATATTTTTCAAGACATCTAAGCAAAACATATTCATAGTTTTTTCAAAAAACAATTATATTTACAAGTTTATATGGATTTTCTTTCAATCTCAAGGATATTTTAATTTTAGATTCTAATTCAATAAGTGCATACCCATGAGTTGAATAAAATATGAGGTCTACATATTATGGAATATACCTAAGGGGGATAATATCTAGTACATAGGAAGGTACCCAAGGTAATAATGTGATGTAAGGATAATAAATAAATGGGCCATAATTAATAAATAAAGTGGTTAACTCGAACAATGCAAGGAACTACAATTAGTTAGGAAATAATGTGATAAGCCCATTATATTGGATGTATGGTATTGAGATACCCATGATATTGTATGTATGAATCCTATATAGAGGCTAGAGACTCTTCATTGAGATATGTTAAGTATTGGTTTTGTATTGACAATAATTTCCTCGTGGAGTGTTCTCCTTCCTTGAGGAGTGATTGTATGGTATTACCCTACCTCAAGGGTTTTATCAATAAAGAAGCATTGTCTCGCATTTTTCTATATATTTTACATTATTTCTCTGTTATATTTTTCACTTTTATATCTTCGTAGGTAAGATCTACTACAAGAGGTATCAAAGAACTTTCTTGGGCAGACTCGAGATACTTTTTTTTCCTTTTGCAGGAATTTTTTGGAAAAATTGGCGCGATGAGTTTGCAAATCAGATCTAGAAATTTTGGTGCAAAATTTGCAAAAACAAATTGCATGTCTGAATTCCTTGTGAAAAAAATACCGAATTTCAAAAAAATAAATTGGTCGAAACAGATTTTGGAGGAGGGATATATTGTTTATTTAAAATCAATTGTTTTGCAGAAATTTTTCTGACAACAATTTGTGGACAATGACTCTCCAGAATGTTTTTGTAGTTTTGTGCATAATTTCAAAAAAATAATTGCATATATGTTATTCTCTTAAAAACTCACCCTATTTCGAAAAAAAAGTTAGTTTAATTGGAGTCCGAATGAGGGAGATATTCTTGATTTAAAATCAGCTCTTTTTTCAAAAAGTTTTTTTACGGTCGGACAATGGCAATGTGGATATGAGTTTCCAAAGTGCTCAGATCATGATTTCAATCCAATGGGGAGATTCAGAATGTCCATTCCATTTATGAAAACATGTTATAATAAGAATTTTGAGTTATATTTACCGAGTTATTTTCATTTTAAATTTTCTCCAAAGTAAGTGATTTTCTTTAAAATCCTTACTCTATTTTAAGGGTTCTAGCAAGATGATTTTTACAAGAAGTGATGATGGTCCCATTATTAAATAATCTATGCAAACTCGCAAGTATCAATGGCCACTACTTTGGAGAATCTACATAGGGAATTATTTGTAAGATGAGGCTACTATGTGGTGGAAGTCACTTGACAATTATTTTCCTCAATACTTTCTCGTTGGCAATATGATGCAATGTGTTGTCCTTGATGGCAACCTACTTGATGAAGTTTTCCTTGATGGAAACCGACTTGATGAGTTGTCTCTAGATAACAACCTATTTTTTAATGATGTATCTACAGATCTACTCGATGTGAATGTGGCAAGAAATCTTAGTACAGAGCATTTATGAAAATGGTATGTCACAAAGCATACACGGGTTTGTAAAGGCGAAGTAGCATATGTACGCAGAAAAGTATGTACCAAGTAGCATATGCCTATCTGCGCTCTAAATTTATAAAACCAGGGGAATTTACCACGGTATTGGCACACCGTATTGAGTGTTGGACTATCTATTTGATCCCGTCTAGGAATACCATCAGTGGTTGAGTGGTTTTGACTCATGGTATTGACAAAGGATAAATCTATATAAGGAGAAGAACATCATAGTGCAAAGGGTATATAGGTCGGGGTTTTAATGAATACTTCACTCTGAAGTATATTTGCATGGAATGGGTAACAGTTTATTGATTGATCTGAATCAATAATGCACCTATGAAGAAAATGATGAAGAGGGATCTCTAGATCTGAAATGACTATATATTTTCTAGATCTATTTATGGAATGTTTAGATCTGTGATCTGGTGAATCTTTCCTGAAGTAAAGGATGAGATCTGAGCTTTTTATGAGTTTCACATCCCTACAATGTTTGCAGACGATCACGCAAAACTGTGGTGATAGAAAGCGCCGTATATACGCAAGTTGGCTTCAGCAAAAGCGCGTATGGAATGTGAGATCAGTTTTGAAATATGTGCAGAAGTATACACAGGTTTGTTTCTATGAAAGCGCGTATATACGCAGGTTCAGTGAAGTAAAAGTGCGTATGGAATCCAGGGTTTTGCTGAAGTAAGTGGAATGAAATGTCTGATCTGCTTTGTTGTTTTACTGCTATCTATCAATGATGTATTCACATAGATCTGGGTTGTTTGAATGTTGATTATGCTGCTGATTATGTTGATCAAAGATCAAGTTGTTGGTTGATTGGTTGATGATTCAATGAATGAATTGATGGGGTTATAAGTTTCAGTTTGATGTATGATGAGCTTAAATGTATGGAGTGGGTCCAGTCTGA
The DNA here is from genome assembly GCA_034641835.2 of Pinus albicaulis. NCBI lineage: Eukaryota > Viridiplantae > Streptophyta > Pinopsida > Pinales > Pinaceae > Pinus > Pinus albicaulis. The sequence goes on along the minus strand of MU968359.1, from coordinate 21,249,923 downwards.
AAATCTGATGAAAAGTGGCCTACAAGTTTTTTTGTATGGAAGCTATTGGATCCAGTATGAAAATTGATGAAACATGGTCCATGGTGGTACTGAGGGTCGAAGCCTTCAATGAAGGGGTTGTAGCTCCCTTCCAGTGGTAGCTGGTAAATGAGAGCAGGGGGTAGTAGCTCCCTTCCAGGAGAGGCTGGTAAATGAGAGCAGGGGGTAGTAGCTCCCTTCCAGGAGAGGCTGGTAAACGAGAGCAGGGGGTTGTAGCTCCCTTCCAGGAGAGGCTGGTAAATGAGAGAAGGTTGTAGCCTTCTGCAGGTGGGTGCCTGCGTGCTAGTATGAGTCTGCGCCAGTACATGGTTGTAAGATGTTTTCTCTATAATAAAATATTGAAGGCTGAGACAACGACAGCGGTGGTTTTCTCCCGACTTGGGTTTCCACCTAAAATCATGGTGTTCATGACTGTTGCTTATGTGTGATGTTTTATTCTATTATTACTGCACATGCTTACTGTTAACTAAACATCTGATGAATGAATGATGCATAGGGCCTAAGTAAAGAAATAAATGCATAATAAGATCTTTGTGTATACGCGAGTTTTATGAAGGATATCCGCGTGCATACGCTAGTTGGCTTCAACAAAGTAGCGTATGGGTTTTAGTGAATGGAAAAGTAAAAAGTTTCAGTCACACTGCCAAATACTAATTCACCCCCCCTCTCGCATTTTTCCCAACACTTTGTCCTAAAGAAAAAAAACTCCTTTTGGAAAAATAGTCTCATACTTGAAAGAAAGAAAATAAGAAACATAAAGGGTTGTTTTATACTATTATAGCTATACTACAGGTTCATGGAAGTATTCAAAAAGAGAATATCATTGTTGTTATTTTCCCTAGTTGCAAGAAGAATCCAACCAATATCAAATCAACCAAATGCTTGCAAGTTCCAACACAACATATTTCAAGCACGCGGGTTGATGGGGAACCTATTAAAATATTTAAGGATTCAAAGGTGATGAAAAATAAATATGTATTGCATGTTGACTCTTATGCTTTATACGTAGGCGTATTTTTTTGGTCTTTATCCCTTGATGGACCTGGCTTCCATCAATATTAATGTAGAATTGTAGAAAACAAATTGCCATGGTATAAAAAGAAGAAAATTACATTGCAGTATATTTGCATGAGGAACCATGTAGAGACTAGGGAGGAAGAAGCACAATTCTCTAACGACACAGACACATCAGATGATGAGCCTTTGATGGTAGAAAACCAAACACAGACATCAAAGCAGGTACTAGAAAAAGCACCAAACACGACTCCATCACCAATAGTGGAGGAATTAATGAAATATATTCCATCAGTTAAAGCTTCAACATATCACCACCCACATCACCCAGAAAGACAACAGCCAGTAACGTGGAAACTAATTACAAACAAGGACAACAGCCCCTGGACGACACACAAAGAGGTGCGATGATCCACCCACAACACATCAACATAGAGGAACCTCGATAACCAGTTTCCATCTCAAGCAAGTGAGGCATAGGCTATATCGAGTGTTCACCCTTCTCTTGGATGGATTGATGCATGTGAATGGTACCAGTGGACTAATCTTTTGAGTATGTCTTATTATTTGTGTTCTTCTCATGTTTCGAGGACGAAACATGGTTAATGGTATTGGAATGCAGTATACCTAGGTGGGTAACATGGTGTACATAAGAAGGTACCCAAGGTAATAATGTGATGTAAGGATAATAAATAAATGGACCATAATTAATAAATAAAGTGGTTAACTTGCATAATGAAAGGGACCACAAGTAGCTAGGAAATAATGTGATAAGCCCATTGTATTGGATGTATGGTATTGAGAGATCCATGGTACTATATGTATGAATCCTTTATAGAGGCAAGATACTCTACATTGTGAGATGTAAATTATTGGTTTTGTATTGACAAACATTGGCTTGTGGAGTGTTCTCCTTCCTTAAAGAGTGATTGTATGGTGTTACCCTACCTCAAAGGCTTTATCAATAAAGAAGCATTTTCTGAAATTTTTCCCTATATTTGGCATTATTTCTATGGTATATTTTTCACTTTTATATATTTGTAGGTCATATATACTACATAACATATTGAGATTCTGATTTGATAAGACATACCTCTTGTGTTCCTTTATTTTCACCTAAGATGTTTTCTCATGAAGTATCATTAGAACCAACAAATAGCTTGCACAAGCCTTTTCCCCTCACAATATTGGAAATTTTGATCTCTATGCCATACTCTTGAAGTGTTGTGACAAAATTCACTCTTTTTTCTCTTAAGTCTTTCTGAATTAATAATTTTCTTACTGCTGAAAATGACACAATCACCTTCATATGACACTTAAGCATAAAGGCTTTGAGTGTTTGACAAATCTGAAGACTACAAAGGATGTTTCTCAACTTCGGAATAGTTCAGTTTTTCCCCATTAAATGTTTATATATGGAAGGCTATTGGGGCTTCTTCTCTTTCATCATTTTTTGTGTTAATACAACTTCATATGAATGATCCGAAGAAAAAGTATATAAAACAAATTATTTTGAATAATCAGGATAAGACAGATAATGAGCTTGTATTATGGATTGCTTGATTGAGTCAAAATCATTTCTCTTGATTATACCCCACTTATAAATTGTGTTTTTCCTAATCATATTTTTTAGTGGCATGACAATTTGAGAAAATTTGGGGACCAAATTCTTTACGAAATTGATTTGTCCTAGATAGGATTGCATTGCTATTTTTTTGTGAGGTAAGGAAATTTCAGAAATGTCTTTAATTCAATCAGGATCTATGATGATACTCTCTTTATAAACATTGAATCATAATATATTACCCTTATTCAAGGAAAAAAATGATTTCTTAGGGTTCAGAGAAATACCATATTTTCTACACCTTTCAAATATTTGTTTAAGGTCTTATAAATGATTACCTATCTTTTTAGAATAAATAGTAATTTCATTGAGGTATATCTCTACTGATTTATTGATAATACCTTTGAATTATATATCCATGGCTCTTTGAAATGTGGCTTCTGCATTAATTAATCCAAAGATAATTTTATGATATGCATATGTACCCCATTTGGTTTTGAATGTAGCCTTCAACCAGTCAGCAGGATGAACTAAAATATTATTTTAACCAGAAAATACATCTAATAAGGAAATTAATTCAGAGCCTGCTATTGATTGTAAAATTTTCTCCGTGGGATGCAATGGGAAATTATCCTTCTCAGATGCTTTATTTAATTTCCTAAAATCTATACAAATCCTGATATCACCATTCCTTTTCCTTACTGGGACTAGGTTAGATACCCACTTGGAGTGTCTAAAAGGAAAAATGATTTTGGTCTTGAGTAGTTTATTTAGTGCAGCTTTAATCTAAGACTCAAGGTTTGGGTGAATTTTCCTGAGTTTATGTTGGACTAGGTTGACATCTAGGAGCATGGGTATTATATCTTGGATAATTGAAGTATCATATGTTTTTAGGTTTTCATAGCTCCATGCAAAAACATATTTATATCTTCTGAGCATATGTATGAAGCCAAGCCTTTAATCAGGAGAAAGACCTAATCCAAGATTAATGTTTTTGGGTTTTTCTTTAGTACCTAAATTGATAACTGCAAACCTTAAAGTATAACTCTAAACTTTGCAATTAGTTGGCCATTTAAATATGTCCTTAAGGCCATAGAGATCCTCCAACTTAACTACTAATTTAGGAAATGCATTTTCTATTCTCTCTTCTCTAGGGGATTTATTAAGTTCCTTATCATGGATGTCCTCATCAATAATATATTAATCGTAGGTCCCTTCGGATGTGATAAAACTTATGATTTCAACATCATCGTTAAAAACTCTCGAGTTGGTGATGTTTTCATAAATAGAAGGAAAAAAGATCAATTCAATCGAGAAACGATGAGGACTAAAGTCTTCTAGTGCAATAGACTTAGAAGCAAGGTTTGACAACAACTAAACATTGCCATTTTGTAATATGAGAATAGGAGAAATATTAAATGCTAAAAAGTGAGATGTTAAGCCCTGAACCAAATATTGATAGTGTTTCATATGGTTAGAAACACAATGAATTTTGTTTCTCACCTACTTGATGAATATCTCTGTATCATCGTAGACTTTCAAGAAATTGACATCTAGACTAATAGATTTTTGCAATCCCTGCATGAGTGCTTCATATCTATCCATGTTATATGTGCATTCAAATTCAATTTTGTAGGTAAGCATGCTTTTCTCATTTTTTGGACTGACTAAATCAAAACCCACCCCTACACCATCATTAGACTTTGATTCATCAAAATAAAAGGGTCCAAAACTAGATATCTACAGAAGAATATACAGTATTTACACATCGAGATGAATATGTTATATAAATATTTTTGATTTGTGATGAAACAGATTCTACATCATGAGGAGAGATCCGTGCATGAAAATTACCAAAGAAGGATTCAACGGAGTAATTTCCAAGAATATTATTCAGGAAGGAAACAAGTTCATTTTATTCATCAAGGTCGGTCATTGTATACTTCATGGGTTTTTCTTTGAAATTCCTAATATGATTCGGTTTTCCATTATAGGGAAGCCAGAGGTGGGAAGGGTTAGTAGAAAAGTAACCATTATTTTTTTCATACCATCCCCTACTTTATATAAGACCATAAAACTCTGGAATATTAGCAACCAGAATAACAATAATTTGGAAAAAATTGGGATTTGATGACAATCTAATCAATACATCATTCATCTCTCCTAAAACTATAACTTTTGTTATGTCTAGTTGAAATATTTGAGTAGAAAATTTTTATGGATTCACACACAAATTTAAACAAACTGAATAGGGCATAATGTTTGATGAAGTTCTTGAATCAACTAGACAATTATGAAAATTTTTGTTAAAGACTTCAAAATTTAAGAGAAAATTAGGTGTATGATAATTCAACTGATCATAAATGAGGATTGAATCTTTTTAAATTTACCTTGTCTGAGGATGTAGTAGGAGGCTTAGACTTATTTTTACTCTTATAAGACTTATTTGTAACAATAGTTGATGGCAATGAGGATGTTGGCACTGCATTCAAAGAATTTAGCAATAATTTTTGTTGTTGTTTTAATTTACTAGCTTCATAGAGTGATATTTTTTCCTTATTTTTCTTCATATATTCAACAATGTTATATTCAATGTTATCATATACATTCAATTTTTTATATGGAGGTGAAGCTAAAGAAGGAGCTTTAGGAGTACTAGATGAAGAACTAGTAGCTTGACCTGAATTTTTCTTAAGCGTACCTTTTTCAAGAATAATTTCCAATCTTTTGAATTTTTAAGGTGAATATGTAGGTCCTTTACTTCTAGTTGTAATAGGAAGAGCTTCTTCCTCTTCTTCATCTAAGGTAGGAATAATGAAGCCACAAAGTCCATGTGCCTCGAATATTTCTTCTCCTTCAGTTTCTTCATTAGTAAATTGTGCTTCTTCCTCTTCTTCCTCTTCTTCCTCTTCATCATCTTCATCAACATCTCATATTTGTGCACATGACTGAGCAGGGGTTGCAACTTGCTGATTTTTTTTGAAATGCCTAAAGGATTATTTTGAAGAGGAACTTTCAACTATTTTTTTCTTTAACTTAACTATTTCGTTTGACATTGTCTTAAGAACCTTTTGTAGTCCTTCCATATCATATGGATCTTTAGTGTTTTTATTCTTTCGTTCATCTTTAAATTTCACTTTATTTGTAGACTTCCTTTCTTTAGCATCAATTTTGTTCTCTAATGCAAAAATTCTCTTTTCAACGACCAAAGCATCTTTCATATTTTCAACAATAGTTGGTTTCTATGCCCTAAAAAAAAAATGGATATAGAAGAAGGAAGAGCATTAATATACCAATCAACTCAAACTTCTTGACCCAGCCTAGTTGTAGCTAGGATCTTATTTAAAATTTTATTAAATATGGAGTTAAAATCTTTAATTTTTTCATTAGGTCTGCATTTAAGATTGGATAAATCATTAATTAAAGTAGATGGTTTTTTTTCTTCTCCAATTTTTTAAAAAAATTGTTCTTCAAAGGCGTCCCAACTATTTATTAATCCTACAAGAAAAGAAAAATACAATGAACTAGCTAATCCTTCAAATGTATAATCGAATATCCTACAGACGACATCCTCGTCGAAGAAACCATTAAGATTAATGGCCAACATAAAATTGTGTATATGTTCTCGAGCTAGAAGACCATCATCTAGATTATACTTAGGTAACCATCTCTCTGGATGTTTGGGAAGAGGATGAAAAGGAGCTTCCATATTTATAGCTCCAAGGGAATTCCAAGGTTGATTTTCCATTTTCATGACTATGATAGAACCTTTGGTGGAGGTTCTAGCAGCAGATGTGGAAGAAATAAGAGTATATAATGGTGGATGGATAGATGAGGATGAGGATGGACAACTAGAAGTTGTAATTAATGAAGAAAAAAGAGGAGGTGGGACAAAGGAATATTGTAAAGGTTGTGAAGGGATCAATGAAATGGTAAGAGTAAGAGGAGGTGAAGAAGCTTTCATATTCTCACTATTAGCTAAATCAGATCCAGTAACGGGTTTTTGCTTACGATGAGCTTGTAAAGGAAACTCAAAAGGCTTGATTCCTAATTTTTCACTATGGTCGGGACTCAATAATATTTTAAAGAAGATGTAATATTTACTTCAAATTCTTTGGAGTATTATCCTACTCTCCAGAAATTGAAAACCCTTCAAGCTCATGTATAATGATTTGGATCTCAAGAGGCTCAACCGGCTAAGTAGGAAGAGTATTATTTACCGATGGCTCACTAGAATATCTTCTCACAAGACTAGGAGATTTATGAGAGGGTTTTGCAACTTCTAATATAGGAGGTGGAGAATGAGAAGGAGATCCAGAAGTTGAAGGTGATGGTTGGGGCAAAGATTGACTCTTGGAATGGCTACTAGTTTTTATGTGTGATTTTCTTTCCATTCAAAGTTTGATCACCCTCCTTCTAGTGCCAAAAATTTTGATGGAAAAAATTGGATGCATCAACATTTGAGAATACACCCGGTCAAACCCACAAATTACACACTTTTAAAAGATAAAAAAAAATGTAGAAGATATAAGTACCAATTATGCCCTCTGCTTTTGCATATCGGAATAAAAATGGTTAAGATGTGCTAATAAAAGAAACTTGAGTACAATAGTGCAACTAAAACCCTTTTTCTAAACTTCAGAACACTTTGCATGGATTCTATATCCTTATTTATAATTTCTTTTACAAGAAAATATGGAGAAACTAATCCTATTATATTCTCTCAACTAAAGTGAAAACAAACTATGCACAAAATAGTAAAATAAATTACATTTTGAAAATAAAATCCAATGGCATAGACTTCAAGTTGATGACGAGCTAGTAGCTTGTTTCCATAGTTGATAAACTTCTATAAGGGGTGCCAACCCTTGTGGATATCGTGGCTTCATGTTCAATTGATAGTCTGAAACATAATTCTGAAGAAGTGGTAGCATGTGTGTTATTAATTCATAAAGAGTATTTATAACTCATGAATGACAATGAGAATTGATTAAAACTGCCAATTCAATTCAAGATTAACCTTTGACAACAATTCAATTATTTTTCTTATCTCTATGATTTCATCTACCCAATTATTCTCGAATATTTCAACATCTAGAAAGTATCCTCTTTATATATTGAAATTCAATTTTCCTCCAAAAGAGGTTGAGTGATCAACAGAGCAATGGAGCATGAGAGCTCTCACATGTTTACCATATTTTTTATTAAACGAGTTCTATCCTTCCAATTTCCAAGAACCATGGACTTGTGTGCCTCATCAATTATGGGCAGTTTTGACTGCATTATTTTCTTATCATCCTACCATTCCAATGTGTCATGTTAATTTTTTCTTAGGAATATACTGTTATTTTTTTTATAATTAAATTTCATTATTTCCATATTAAATTCACCCCACGACATCATAACATTATTCATATTTGCATCATTATTCAACAACATATGTAACTATATAGAAAAAAAATATCATCATCAATGCAACAAAACATAAAGGAACAATATAATAAAATAATCCAGACATAGAGACATGAAGATTGGTTGGAGACCAGCGAAAAACCCACTACAAGGAAAACCATTTCAAACTCTTATTCTTATTAGACTTCCATTGAATGATTCATCAAAAGATATTACAATGATCCATATCTTCATCCATACAACTATCCAGCAAAAATAAACTAAACAATATCAAGAGATGAACCTAATAATTCCATTAATCAAAACCATGATTCAGAAGCCTACGATTATTTGTCATTGTCTGCGTTCAACTGTTGAACTCTAATATAAACTAGAGAAATCTTCAGTCAACTGTAAAATTCAACCCTTGGGTCCCAACCGCAGGGATGACATGATGTGCATGTGGCTAAAATTCTTCATCCAAATGGATAAGTCGGCATGTGTGTGGTTGCAACAAAAAATTGCTCGTGACAAGCTTGTAGTCGGAAACAAAAACCCTAGCACACATGTGAGCTTTGGACCCTGCAATCTCGAACGTGTGTGATCGAACATTTCACGAACCATTAGCGACCTATGCAAGCCGAACCAAAGAGAGAAGACGAATGATCATAATTATGATGTCCAAATGAGGTTGAGGTCACTTGTATTTATAGCCCTCCGAGGGTGTCCAATTTTCTTTAGGGTCGACATAATAAAATATGCACATGTGGGATTTAATTCAAAAATACACTTTCCCTTGTCCAAATTGAGTACTTCAATAGACAAAATTGGTCCTCTCGAAAAGAGGAATCGTGTCCCATGGTTGGAATTTCCCACTGAGCTTCCAAATTAACACTCCCTCTCATCTAGGGATAAATTCAAACTTCATCTTGTAATCATCACAAAAACTCTTGTCATCAAATCATATCCAATCTCAAGTATCACGACATAAAATGTCATCAATGCTCATCTCCGTTCATCTTTGATTATCTCTTAATTGTCTCTGCCCATATGTTAAACATTCTCTAATATAAGAGAATAATAATTTGATATCGAAGAGGAGCCTAAGCTACCACCCTATATACATCGAGAAGCCACTGCTACCACCTAGAATCACTTCCAGCGGGGAGCTCAATGCTACCACCCGGGAAACATCAGAGAGGTTAACATCAGGGAGAACATCTCAACCTGAAACCACATCAAGGAGCTCAGTCTCAACCCAAAATTACATCGTGGAGCACATCTCAACCCGAAATACAATGAAAATGATGAAGTTCCTATGGTACACTCTCACCTCATATCAAGCAATAGACAAGATACCACTTACCAAGCAAGGATCACAACCATCCCATGATGCAATCAAAGGGTGGGATACCACTTGTTATACGAGGTAAGAATCACAACCATCATATTTCCTACTAATGTTTCTAACAATGACACTCAATAGTCATGTGGTAGAACACCTACATGATAATTAGCTTTGGTTATACACCTCCAAGCACTCTCTTAGCGAGTTGGACAGATGGGGAGCGGTATTGCCAATAATCCCTGCTTGTGGGTGTGATGCCAACTTGGGTATAATTTTCAAATACCAAGTTAGAGTAGCAACATCTCCAACCCTATGGATAACAGATAGCGGAAAACATTTACAACACTATTTTCCATATATCCCTAAACCCCAGGAATCTTCCATCTCAATTCCTCACCCTGGGAGCCCAAACAGGGGGAAGACTTGGATCAGTTTTCTCAATCATTCCTACTCTATGTAGATCATAAACATATCATTGTGCTCATTTCTGGTATCAACTTAATCATCATGTTGCAATAGAAGCAATGTCTTGTTCATGCATGACATCAAATCAAATATTAAATTAGAAAAATATATGTCAAAAAAAGGATACCTTATTCATCCCCCCTCTCACGGAGGAAACAACCACAAGCCTAAGCTTGTCTCATACAGCATCACCAACTTAATATATCTCGGTCCCAGCTATATACGGGATTCTCTTTCAATCATGTCCCACTCATTATTATCACAATGTATCCCTATCATATCCAAAACCTTCTCATAAAAGTCGTCAAATAGCTTCTTCAAGCTTCCTCATAACTATTCACACCAGCAACATCCTACTCAACCTCGGTTGGGCTTAGAACTATGGACTTCTCTTCCAAAAATATCATGTAAGATCTCATACTAAGGCAAAACCCATATGTGCTCATCTTATCAACATCATCATGCATCCATGCATTCACATATCATAGGAAGAATATCTCAAACCAAATATTGATTATCCCATGCAAATATGTCAAAGGGTGCTTGGTGGCAACTCAATGTGTATGAAGCGGCTCAATCAAGTTTAATGAAAAAAAAAATATATATATATATATATGTATGTATGTATGTATGTATATGTTTGCATTAAACTTGATTGAGCTGCTTCATTCAACTATTGGTTGTCAATTTAGGTCCAGCATATCTCTTCATAACTTCTTGAAATTCAATCAAGGTGTCCAAGGATTCGCCTTTCCACTTTCTTTAATAGCTTCACAATATAGATTTTATTTTTCCAACTTCATAACATAATTCATCATGCCATGATTCTTCATTTCGAACTTCAGAGGCCATCTCCCTCCTAATTTGATCATCAGGAGGAACATTACTTGTTAAGAATAGACCATCAGCATATAAAACCAAAATCAAAGCCATACCTTAGACCACCTTTGGAATAGAGGTTCAGATTGGAACATCTTCGTGGCTTCACTAGGTAACTATTAATGTTTTCTGCAAACATAACGCTTGACCAAATTGATATACAAATCAAAACTATGAAATCAAATCAAATTAGTCAACTTATCAAACCTTAGATGATAGATCAACAATAATATCAAAATAAAAAAAGTTTCTGCCAATATCCCTATGACAATTTCTTTAGACCAAATTTCAAGTAGAGCTCACATCCAAATACCAATTCATGATTTCATCTATTGTCATTTCAACAAATTTTTATCAAGCAATATAAAATTTCATCAAGCCATCCATATAATCATAATATGAATTATGTATGTAACTAGATGCAAATGCATATATATGTCACAGTTGTTTATACTTCACCCAATGAGCAAGAGCTAATGAATCCAATACAAAATCAATGTCAACATTATTCATTGAAATTCATTATGCCCACATAGAAATATCATCAAGGAAATCATCATATATTAAGTGAAAACCCTACTTTTTTATTGTAGTGAGTTCAATCAGTCCATAACCCAAAACATATTTATGAACTATCAAGCATCAATTCAAAGTTTTAAATCATTATGAATCATCCAATCCAATATTCTCATTTATACTAAGTCAATCCAATAAGCCAAATCTTGTCAAACCCTTGCAAGTGTTATCAATTACTGGCATATAGTAGCTTCAATGATCATATCAAAATAACGTAGTAACATGCATATTTCGGTCACCTACAAACACAAGTTTGGTCAACACATTCATATTCTATATAATAAGTCAAGCATTAAAACTTCCCTGCTCATAGAAATTTATGTTTTCTGCTCCATATCTGTAGGATTGTCATATTCGTGGTGCATTCCTTATTTTATGCATAAAGATTTATTTTTTGTGACCTACAGGCATAACCACACCCATAGGATTTCTTATGTGCAGTTGTGAGGCTTATAACTACATTGATAATCTTTATTTCATTTATTTGGGGCTTGGACTAAGGGAAACCCTCTCTTCTCAAACCAAAACTTGATGCAGGCCAACAATATCAAATATTTGTCTATTCATGTCCAAAAATATTACTTCAACAATAAAGAATATTCTATACATTTAATGCAAATGATAATAGGTGTAGGTATCTCATGAAGAGTCTTCCTCTTAATGAGCGGCCACTTTAATCCTCATTATTCAAGTTGACCTCTCTATCATAATATTATCACGCATAAAGTCAAAGTATATCATATATTCATCATGTTCATAACATGTTAGTGTCATCTACTTCATCATCACATATGAACATGACATCAAATTTTCATCAAGAGTTTGATTCATAAGATTAGGGTAGTTGAAAAGTGTATCATCATACTTCAAGGATCATAATCACTACATCACTTCTTTATTATATTATTCAATCATCAAGATACGGAATCTAGTTATACCATATGTCATAATTAAGAAGTTAACCATAGTCAACAAGAAGATCCTGAATATCAATCTTATTATCACAATTTCATCATTAAGGTTACCATGTGTATTACAAACATTATCAACAGTATCAAGCTACCATAAGAATCAATTTTCTAGACTTCTTTGTGGGATCAAGAAATCCATTATGTCAAAAATGAGATATGCTTTGCGAAACATCAAATATACCAATATATCAAAAATCAATGTACCATCTCATCATGGGTACCATAAATCAAAGTTACTTTCATATGCATTATGAGTCATTCATGAAGGTGATATTTCCATCATACCTTAGGGCTTACCTTGCAATCCAATATTTCAGTTGAAACATAAAATTGAAACAATGCACCATACATACCTTGTAGTATTCAAATACTTGTGCACATTCTTATTTGACATTGAGAGCTGGAGCACTTTGTCAAATTTTCATCAAGTGCCTCTTTTCTTTTCTAGCACTAGCTTTGCACTAGCCATTTTTCATGCATATCAGATGTTCCTCAAGAAGGATCCACTCATCACATATCATCAGGAGGTTCTAAGTATCCAAATACTCAAATATACATGCAAGAAATATAATCAAAGATCGAATTAGTAAATCAAAGAAAAATTAAATATATAAAGAAGTAACGTAAATTGAAAAAGTGTTTTTCTTTAATGAGAGGTGATCATCTTCCTCTTGAACCAGCCTTCAAGGGTCATGATTTTACATAGTCCATATAACATTGTTTCCTTTTATATATTCATCAACTTCATTAATAACCAATACGTAATTGAAACTATCCCATCTTGTGTTACATCAAACCTGTCACAAGTGCTAGAACATCTTCACATTGATCATGTTATGGTTTCTAGATTGTATATCTCAAATATTTTTCATAATCCAGGGTTTCTTCCAAGCTCTAACCTCATAATATCCATCAAACCATAATATCCAAAATTCAAATTGTGTAGGGTTTCCTTCAAACCCTAGTCTTATTTTAGGTCTCCTCCATTTTCTCTTGCTTCCATTAATGGTGTCTTTATAGAGGGTTGATCTCAATGACATTTCTTCACCCCAGCTTTAATACCATGTTAATTTTTTCTTAGGGATATATATTTTTTTTCTTTTATAATTTAATTTCATTATTCCCATATTAAATTCATGCCACATAATCATAATATTATTCATATTTACATCATTATCCAGCAACATATGAAACTATATAGAAATAACAATAGCATCATCAATGAAACGAAACATAAAGGAACAATAGAAGAAAAGCATTCGCACATAGAGACATCAGGATTGGTCAGAGACCAAGGCAAAACCCACTATGAGGAAAACTCTTTCAATTTTTTCTTCTTATTAGATTGTCATAGAATGATTCGGAAAAAGAGAGTACATTCATCCATATCTTCATCCATACAACTATCCAGAATAAATCAACTAAAAAAATCAAGAGGTGAACCAAATAATTCAATTAATCAAAACCCTGATTCTTAAGCCTACAATCATTTGTCATTGTCTGTGGTCAATTTCTAAACTCTGTGGTCAACTAGAGAAATATTTGGTCAACTATTAAATTCAACCCTTAGGTCCCAATCGCAGGGATGACTTGATGTGTGTGTGGTTGAAAAGCTTCAGCTACACGAATGAGTCAGACTACGTGCACTTGCAGCCGAAAATTGTTTGTGACAAGCATGCGGTCGGAAACCAAAACCCTACACATGTACGAGCTTTAGACCCTGCAATCTCGGACTTGTGTGAGTGAACTTTTCATGAAACATCAGAGACCTATGTGAGCCAAAACAAATAAAGAAGAATAATGATCATAATGATGATGTCAAAATGAGGTTTAGGTCACTTGTATTTATATCTTTCCAAGGGTGTCCAATTTTCTTTAGGGTTGACCTAATCAAATATGCAGATGTGGGATTTAATTCAAAAATACACTTTCCCTTGTCCAAATTGAGCACTTCAATAAATGAAATTGGTCCTCTCGAAAAGAGGAATCTCTTCCCATGGTTGGAATTTTTTGCTAAGCTGCAAAATTAACAAATCACTGAGATTTCGCATGGCCTCGTCATACTGATTTTACATGTCAACCAATTCATTAATCAATTTAGAGATTAACATATGTTTCTTTTGCATTAAGCTCATTTTCTCGCAAACAAATCGTTTTTGTTTGACAACATGAGAAAGGAGTTTAAGGGACTCATGTTTAGACTCATTTCATTGTCAACTTTCCTCTTCTTCTTGCTTTTTCTAATAACTAGATTCTTATTTGGATGATAGAATACTTCAATAGGAGGTATTTCTTCAACATTTAGTTGAATTTCAAAAGTAGAATGAGATGGAATAATTTCCACATTAACCGAGTATCTAGAGGGGTCTTATCAAGAGGAACAGAGTGCATACGGGCAGTCTTTTCTTACTTAGGAATAGCAAGAAGAGTTTGTTGAGTAGCACCCTGATCAAGGGGATTATTTTGATTGTTAGATTCACCTATGGTTTTCAAATAGTCATGCATTCCTTATTCATGCTATTTAGAATAGGATTGGATGAAGAATATTGCTCAGTGGAAGAAACTTGCATTAGTGTAGAAATTTGAGGTATTGCCTGTGATGAGGAAGTGTTGGTGTTTTCAATAAAGCCAACACCTTTGGGAAGCTAAATCAGATGCATGGTAAATGAAGACTATCTGGAATCTTTATATACCATGAAATGTTGAAATTTTTCAACTAATTTTTAATGTATGCTTCATTAGCTACATTGCAAGCCACATTGGAAGGATCAAAAAATCTAAACAGAATAGTTGCAAGCTTCATCTCATTTAAATCCAAAATCTCTTTTTCGGCCACATTGGAAGGATAAAAAAATCTAAACAAAATAGTTGCAAACTTCATCTCATTTAGGTCCAAAATCTCTTTTTCGGCATGTTGATAGTTGGAAAGAGAAAAAATACCAACCTTCAAAGTAAAATGATGCCAAAACCTTTTAGAAGCATTTTTAAGTTCAAAAGTAATTCCAAAACCTTTTAGAAGCATTTTTAAGTTCAAAAGTAGTTCCAATAAGCACGCTCTAGGAAATTTCTCTAGAGATCAATTTGTTAGGTATATAAAGAGGAAATTTCTCTCACATTTAATAAATGTATCAAAAATTAGCACAAAGATATTAATATGATTATCAATAATGGCAGCGAGTATTTCATACAAGTGGCGCATGGGCACATGGGCATAGGGTGAATGGACAACATGGCACATGACGTGTTATTCCTACGTCATCCCACTAAGGGAAACCTGGAGGATATCGTTTCATTGTTTTTATTCCTTATTTGTAAATGAGTGTGGTAACAGGGAGGGAGCTTATGTGGCATTTTACTAGAGAGCGCCTATTGCGAACAAGGTAACAGGACCCGCAACTGGTGAGTTGTCCCGTCAAGTTCATCCCGAAGTTTTATAAAGGAGAGGATAATGTAAATTCTGGGATTTTAAACAATGATAAGAGCTATTAATTTATGTTGTATATGTGACCAATCGGTATTTTATAATATTTTCCATTGATGTGGGCCCATGACACCTCGTCCTGCTAAGGGTAGTCTGGCAGATTAAATAGAAATGCGAAGGGAAATCCCCGGGCTATACACGGTGGGGTGAATTTTATTATGATGTGGTTTTTGTAACTAATGATTATTAGCTTTTGATGTGGGATAATACCACATCATCCCACTAAGGGAATACCGGTCGGAGATAAGACTTGTGCAAAGGAAAAAGGTCGGAGTTTATGCGCGGCTATATACAAATAAATAAAAGGAAACAAGTATAAAACTCTAAAATTCAAAGGCATACTAAAGGAAAAGAAAAGGTTGTAAAACCCAAAATAAAATCTCGTCCACGGTGGTTCTTTCAAGTTCTTCATTAGAATTTATCAATTTATTTTATTTTAATAAAAGCTACTGATCTCAAAAGGTATATTATAATAAATTTTTAATTTCAAATCAAAAATACGAAGAAAGGGTCCCCATTTTGTTAGGTCTATATACATAAGAGGGGGTTGTTATTTTCCACAACAAGTAGTCATTGAGTTTGAAAAAAAATAAAAACCTCTTCCACGGTGTCTAAAGAAGGTTCTTTAGCTGAAAAACTCCATGAGGTAGCCATTGATCCAAAAAAAAAAAAAAGGAGAAAAAAAAAGAACCAAAACCATATTTATCTCTCAAGTTGATTTTCATGTAGGAATATTTTCACATACAGCAGAAGGAGAAACAATAGTCTAGCACCTGTTTCAATTCATCAACACAAAATTCCCCAAGGTTTTCCTAGTTGATATCCCTATCCCATTTTCCATTCCCTTACATCATTCCAAACACCATCCATCTCATATTTGTCACTTTCCATGGATTTTTTGTAGCATTCTTGAAATTCTATAGGAAATTATAGAACTACTACATACATATCCAAGTTTTTTGAGTATCTAGTCCAAAGGAGAGCACCAATAGGTCCTAATAATTACATGTACAATATTCAAAACATGCTCCTCTCACTCTAATAGCCCTATTGATCCTTATCACAACCTATTTCCTTCACTTTTTCATCACATACAAACTCAAAATCTTCTCCATCCACAGTTTTTTCATCCTTTAGAATTATGAATTCACCTACATCACTTAAGTATATATTTTCCAAGCTTGAAAGGCCTTTTTTCCTGCTTCAATAACCCACACAATCCTGTAGCAAGTTACAAAGGCCCTGTAGACCCAATTATTTTAGCATATAAGGAGCTCTCTAAGGGAACTATATTTCCAGCAACTCCATAGCTACATAAGCACCCTCCAGGATTTTTGAATAATTCCTAAGTAGCTAGAAGATCCCTATAGACAGCTACAGGGTGAATTGTGCAAATAAAACAACATCAAACCAGTCTCTAAAGCACCTGCAACCATGGAATTCATCAACACTAGGTTTACAAATGTAAACACAAGGTATGGAGCCCTACACTCTCTCTAAATGTATCTTAAGCATAGTGAAAATTGCATTTTTGTGAATAAATCAGGGTTCAAACAAGCTAGCAATTGAAAGCTAACTAATGGTTCCACCACCCACTTTTCCTAAGGTTATCTTCCCACATTTGGTAGTCAAGTAAGGAAAACAAATTTATCTCCTTGTCTCATTAAAAAAATGGGATCATTTTATTAATGATTTAATAGTTTAGGTGGTTATTATGTATCAAAATTATATCAAGGAGTGGAGTGGTATATGGGACAATTAAGCACTTCGCACTAAATTCTATCCTTGTGACCCCATAACCATGCTACACATAGTAATAATTGCCATTTTAATCAAGAAAAATTGGTAATATATTTTTCGATGAGGTGTATCCTACAATAAGGAGTTATAGATGCATTGTAGTTTGCTACAAGAATAGTTACAGACAGTTATAGGATTGCAGCAGGGTTTGTTACATGTAACACCCTCTTCCCACATCTACCCAAGTAACCAGCCAACCGCGATAAACATATGATGAGAGGCTACTAATATGAGATTCAACCTCCTATATGACCTTAAGGAAGTGGAACTGACAGAAACCTAACAAAAACACCTTACACAACATCAACAACACCTCCATGAGGTGACCCAACCCCCCAGACCCCTGAACCCTGAGGGGGAACTGCTTTTTTACCCTTTTGAGCCTTATTCGTGGGCATGTAAGGGAAATGAAGTGGCTAGAAGCCTGTATCCATAGGCATGCCAAGGCAAGGTCATGACCAAGGCCCCAAAAAATCGTTTATGTGCATGCAACCTCAGTATTTGTGCCACCATTTTAGCCCCAGAGCCCAGGTCACTACCGAGAACTTCATGAAACTTTAGGAGATGATAAATAAAATTAAAGCAAAGGTATGGAAGTAATCACATCATCAAGAACTCATCTGGACCCCTCCCAACCATGACAGGAATTTCATCAAACATGTCACAAACATTGCATCTACGGGTGTAAAAAAAATATTTAAACATAGGGGTATCATACTTATCTGAGAATCACTAAGAAAAATTTCTCCCTGACATCATAAGTTGCAATACCATCTAATTTACCATAGATACATTGTGCATTCATTTACAAGTAAAAACATGGATAGAGCCATACATCATCACTAATAAAAATACAATCTTATAACTAGCATAATAAAAATAGAAATACCATTGATCCAACAGCAATAGAGTCCACATAATAACCAATGAAATTATACATCAAATACCAAAGGAATGAGCTTCTCATTAATGAGTGTAAAAACTAACCAGAGATGGGACTTCCACGTTCCACCCGACCATATATTGGCTGAGCCAAATCTCTCTTCATCCAATCACCCCCATGCGATATTCCAAGCATGAATGTGAGACTCATAACCAACCAAAAAGGAACCAAACAAGAATGGATCCTACCGGAGTTCTCTGCCTATAATGTGAGGAATTTGATTGCCTCCTAGTCTCTGAGGCTTTACTGCAACCTACAGTTTGATCTAAGGGTCACTGAGCCCTACACTAAGACCATCTCTCCAGGATTTACTATACATCCCATCCCGGGACTAATAAGCCCAATGGAGAGAAATCCACCTCTTGGCTTTACCGTATATCCTTCCATTCACTGGCAAGGATTCCTAGGCCCATCAAGGCACGCAATCTGGCTTTACTGCAACCCATAATCTAGCTCAAGGGTTACTCGGCTAGTGGCTTTACTGTAATCCATAGTCCAGTTCAGGGACCACTAGTCCATGTGTTTTTTTCATTTCTAATATCCACCCCACTCATCTTTGAATCCATCTGGAAATCCAAAACCAAGTAAGAGAAACCCATCTCAACAAAGCTATATGGGAATGGCAAGGCTAGGCTTAAAACATTGTCATACCTAGCAAAACCCATGCCAAGACAGCAAAAAACCACATGCAATACCATGAATTCCATATCTAGCAAGGAAATCACATATCCAAATTGATACCTACAAGGAATCCCATTATAGTTGCTTGATCCTGCTCTTCCTTTCTTGCTCCAATTCCCAAGTGCTCCAAGAAAATTATAAGTGTCCAAGAGTGAGAGAGAGAGAGCGATAATAATGAGAGAGCTCAAAAAATGCACTGAAAAAAGGTACCAACTAATCCTTACAAGACTTTTTATAGAAGAGTCCTCTATTTTCTACATTTCCAATTATTTTCCTTCATTTTCCTCCTCACGTGAAACTTGTGACCTTTCATCTCCCTTTTCTCCTAATTTCCATTATTTTCATAAATAAATGTGCCAAAACTAAGGTTTGCCTCTTTAATGCCTTAGACATAGCCTTTTCCAATTTCCTTAGTCATAATAAACCAAATGAACACCCCCTAGAATGTTTTTCCCAACATTCAGCTTGGAATAAGTGTCCCATCAATCGTGGTTAATATTTTTTACTTTGATTACATGGAATTTTCACCAAGGTTTTTACAGAACCCTCCCCCTTTGTGGACACCATCCTCGATGTTCAATTTTAATCACACATATATCTTAACAAAACTGTTGGAAGACAATATACTGCTCATGGAGCTTTATATTATAGCTCGATGCAGTATTTACAATGATCACCTTGTTGAAAAGAAACCCATCATGAAAACACAACATGACATCATAGAAACAAGATAAATATACTGACATGAAAACCATACCACTTATTGGATCTTTATAACATAGCTTATGGCGGTATTTACATCCATATACATATGTACATACATCCAACCATCACATCAAAACATCACTAAAACATATGCTAAACAAAAACCAACATCACACCAAAATTGTTTTGCCTCAATCTATAAAAAAGGAAGGATACATTTGTTGGGAAAATACGAGAGGGGTGAATCAAGATTTAGAACTCCATCGATAAAAAAATTTCTTTTCTTTTCAAAACCACATGCTAGTTTATTGGAAAAAACTCGCATATATATGTGGATATCCTTAAGAAAACTTACGTATATCCAGAGATCTTAGTATGTATTTAATTCTTTACTTAGATCATTGCATCATTCATTCATCAGATGTTTAGTAAGTAGTAAGCATGTGCAGTAAGAGCAGAATAAACCATCACACATAAGCAACACACATGAACACCAGTATTTAAGGTGGAAACCCAATTCGGGAGAAAACCACCGTTGCTGTCGTCTCTGTTTTCAATATTTATTATAAAGAAAACTTCTTACAATTTTGTAATCGCACTGCACCATACCAAACACGCCAGCACCCACCTTACGTAAGGCCGCATCATTCCCCGTTCTCCAACCGCAACCGGAAGGAGCTCCAACCCCTAAACTCGTTACTAGCTCTCTCCTAGAAGGGAGCTTCAACCCCGAATTCAACACCAGATTCTACTAGCCGAAAGCTTCTACTTTCCATACTAAAGGCTTCAACCTTCAGACCCACCAGATTTCTTCATTATCTTCAGCAAACTTTGCACCAGATCTTCATCATTTCTTCTTCTGCAGATCATCTTAGAGATTCATCATCATCAGATCTAGAGATCTTGATCCAGCCTCAGATCCATGGGTGCATCATAGATTTAGATCTATCAGTTAAGAACAGAGTTCATCCATGCAGATGTTTCTTAGAGATATTTATTCATTAACAACCACTACTCATGCACACCTTGCACTATGATGTTCTTCTCCTTAAATAGATTTAGCTTTTACCAATACCATGAGCCAAAACCACACCACTTCCAATGGTATTCTTGGACGGAATCAAATAAACAATACAACGCTCAATACTGTGTGCTAAAACCATGGTAATGCCCCTTGGTATTGTAATTTTGGAGCGCAAAAGGGCATACGCGACTTGGGATGTACTAATCCGCGTACATATGTGACTTGGCTGATACAAACCCGTGTATGCTTTGTGATATATCCTGTTTATTATTTCTCTGGAACTTACTGGAATTTCTTTCTTCTGCTACTTCTGAACTGATCTGTAGTTACATCATTAGCAAATAGGTTTCTGTCAAAGACAACTCATCAAGTCAGTTTTCATCAAGAAAAACTTCATCAACTAGGTTTCCATCAAGGACAACACATTGCATCATATTGCCAACAATCTCCCCCTTTGGATTTGATGGCAAACATTACGGTGTTTGAGCGCCACAGTAGATAGATACATTGATTATAACTATTATTCAAACACCATGATACTCTCCCCCTTTGACATCAAGGGCAAAGGGCGGATCTGAAGTTACCATGCTCCCCCTGAGTTCATGCTGAATCTTCAAACATATTTTTCAATGAAGTACATGACTCTATGACCTTTCCTATCACCAAGGACTCATACTTACATCAATGATCCAACCAAGTGGATGTACATATGTGAATCAAGTACCCAACCAAGTGGTTTTACAAATTTGGAGAAGTCCTTACATGAATGAATATAACACTTTACATCATATGTCTCTACATGACCTTTTCATCAAATTATAGAAATAACTTATACAATCAAGACCAAAGAATCTCAAGCATGAGATCAGACTACAACAAATAATTAGAATGCCAATAATGCATCCTTTCCACATGACCAATGCTCCCCCTTAGCTTGTGCATCCTGAACACTTTCAACAACAAATCATCAAGGCATCTTCATCAAACATCAGAGAATGAAATAGAAATATGAGAGCTGAAACATCACCAGAGATACCAATCAGCACCACAGCTGTGCTGAAGAATGCTGACCCAGAAAAAATTTGTCAGCAAACACCCATACGCGGTTTTCTGTGTATAAACTCGCGTATATACGTGACTGTCCTTCAGGAAATCCACGTATCCAATTTAATCTTCTGTTTTCAAGTAGATCTGATCTTCTACATGGCAGAGACTACTCCCAGCTTCTGTATAAGGTATTCGAATGCTTCCCTGGGTAAAGGTTTGGTAAATATATCAGCAACTTGTTCTTTGGGGGGAACATACTCCAACTTCACCTTTTGTTCAAGCACTTGTTCACGTAAGAAGTGATACTTTATGGGAATGTGCTTGGTCTTGGAGTGCATAACAAGATTCTTTGAGATACTGATGGCACTTGTATTATCACACATAATGGAGACAGGAGGTGAACATTTGATTTGAAAGTCTTGTAAGGTTTGCATCATCCAAAGAAGTTGAGTGCAACATGATGGGGCAAGCACATATTCTGCTTCTGATGTAGATAAGGAAATAGATTTTTGCTTCTTGCTGGACCATGATACTAACCAGGGCCCCATATAGAATGCTCCACCACTAGTTCTCTTCCGATCATCAACATTTCAAACACCGCATCGCGTAAGCATGAAGAGTAAGATCAACATTCTTTGGATACCATAGTCCAAAGTCTTGAGTTCCTTGTAGATATTTGAATATTCTTTTGACACCAAGGTGAGAGTCCTTTGGATTAGCTTGGAATCTTCCAACAATCCCAACTGCATGCATGATGTCTGGTCTTGTCCCAGTGAGATAAATTAGACTTCCTATCATAGATCTGTATTCTGGTTGATTCACCGTGGGGGAATCATCATTAGAACTGAGATTACATCCGGTTATCATTGGTGTACTTACAGGTTTGCAATCTTCCATGCCATACTTCTTCATGATTTTCTTGAGGTATTTTGCTTGTGATAAGAATATTCCATTTGTTGCTTGTTGCACTTGCAAGCCAAGAAAGACTGTTAGTTCCCCAAGTAAAGACATTTCAAATTCGGCCGTGATAACAGAGCAAATTTACTCATAGAGTCTTCATTTCGATCCGTGGATATTGGTGGTCACCTGCCTATTCCACTTGGGGCTCCACCATTGTCTATTTCAGTTTTTCAGTTTCGGCACAGTTTACTATTTTTAGCAGTTTTTCGGGTCCTAAACTTCCGGAGCCGTTTTGAGGCCCTAAACGACGTTTTTTGGGAAAATGGAGGGCAAAATGGGTCCATGGACCAATGTTTCCCATTCCAAATTTGTAGTCCTCGGATAGATCTTTCTAACGAGGTATGGTACGCGTCAAACGGAGATCGTATGCCAAAGTTACGCCCCTGGGAAGTTGAAACACCAATTTACCCAAACGGGGCCCATAGTTTTGGCGCTTCATCTCCTAGGGTTAGGGTTTTTGGCTGTTTAGGATTTCCCATTGTTTCTAAATGATAAATAGGCCCTCGAGCCTCATTGTAACACAGTTCAGAGGCCTGTAGCCGCCACATCTCTTCTCAGAGATAGCTACCAGCGCCCTAGCTAGTTTTATTTCCATTCTGTCTGTAAGCAAATTTCAGTTCTTTGATATTAATGAAATGAAGTGTTATTTCCGCTGCATCTCTGTCTTTATGTTTATATGTTTATTCTATTGCGTTCCTGCATAAATCCAGATCAGTGGTATCGGAGCGGTCTGCTTTTTCTTGATCCTTCTTTGCATGTCCCCAACGAGGTCGGGGTATAAGGAGCTAGGGCTCGATCTGGTGGAACCTTTGCAAGATCGGCCTCGCAAACCTCGACGGACGCCCATGGGGGACGAAAAGAAAGATGAGGGAGCAGGAGATCCTATCAAAATATTGCTCGAGGAGGCCCTCGAAAGACAAAGGAACATGATGATGGATAACTTTGCTCAAATCCTTCAACGGCTACCCACCGGCGGCGCATCTGCATCCAGCAGCCACTCTGGAGGCGCGACTCCTTTTAAGGTACAAGTAAATTTTGACATTCCCATATTTGAGGGTCAAATAGACGCAGATGCTGTAGATAAATGGTTGAATCTGTTAGAAGGATATTTCTCGGTTCATGACTTTTCGGACCGGGAGAAGATTATTTTTGCACTCCTCAAAGCTACCCCCCATGTTAAGGACTGGTGGGAAACCTACTGTGAGAACAAGGACCAGACAGAACCCTCTCTGTTCTCGGCCGTACCAACTTGGAATTCTTTCCGAGACGCCGTCAAGGAGCAGTACTATCCCGTGGGGAGCTATGAGGACAAGTACATACAATGGACCACGCTGCGACAACAAAGGGATCAAGATGTGCATGAGCTGACGAATCTGTTCCATACCCTGCGCACAAAGTTGGGTATAAAAGATTCAGAGAAACATTTGGTGCTAAAGTATCGCAGCTGTCTGCACAGATACATTCAGGAGGAAATGGAGTTCCTCGACATCTCCTCGCTTGGTACGGCATACCGGTATGCTGCCAAGATTGAGCAGAAATTCAAACAGAAGAAGCGAGACTTTGGATCTGTGAATCAAAAGCAAGGAAGAGGTGCTTCCAAACCGCAGAACAAAGGACAGAGCATGGCGGCTAAAGACAACCCGTCAAAGCCACAAGAAAAGAACAACACCGTAAAGCCAAAGAAGGACACGGGAAAGTGGTGTGGGTTCCATAAGAGCTCCACTCACAACACAAGTGAGTGTCGGGCCAAGCAGTCGCTAGTGGCCGAGATGAGGGCTTCTGAGTCAGATGCATGCTCCGACTCCGAATCAGAACCTGAAAAGGGGAATGAAAAAGGGAAACAAATTATTGATGCGGAGCCCAACGCCACTGTTGCCACTACAAAGGTCCAGAAGGAGGAACCGGAAGATCCAGAGGAGGAGGAACGTCTCTTCCACTCTCAGATGTGGGTAAAGGGCTCCCCTGTACAGTTCATTGTCGACAATGGGAGCCAAAAGAACCTCATTTCAGCAGACGCCGTGAAGCGGTTGGGCTTGCCAACCACAGCTCACCCACATCCATACACCATCGGGTGGCTTCACCAAGGACGAGATCTCCGCGTCAGCCAGCAGTGCCGCCTTCCCTATAGCATCAAGCCCTTCACGGATGAGGTATTATGTGAAGTTGCTCCTATTGATGTTTCTGATGTATTATTAGGACAACCATACTTGTGGAAACGTCATGCTGTGTATGAGTCTCGACCTCGTGCTGTTATTATTACTTTGGGAAATAAGTTGTACAGGATACCAGAGGTACCACCTCCTACGACTATCTCTTTGGTTACTGCAAAACAATGTAGTAAGCTCATTTCCCAAACCCGGAAATTCGTTTTCCTGATGATCCGCCCCCAGGGCAAGAAGAAGACTGTGGCCACGACCTCCAGACAGGGCCCCTCTGCACGACAACAACAAATGGATAAGGTCGTGGAGGAGTACGAGGACATGTTCACCTCACCCACAGGGGTTCCTCTGCACTGCCAGGTCAAGCACCCGATTGATCTGACCCCAGGTGCGCCACTACCCAATGGACCGATCTATCGACGCTCTGTTCTGGAAAATGATGAAATCAAGAGGCAGATTCAGGAGCTGTTGCAGAAAGGTCACATCGGACCAAGTTCATCGCCCTGTGGGAGCCCGATCGTGTTGGTACAGAAGAAGGATGGGACGTGGAGACTCTGTATTGACTATCGGGCGCTGAACAAGATCACTGTCCGGAATAGGTACCCAATCCCAAGGATTGATGACCTTCTGGACCAACTCAAAGGTGAAAAATATTTCAGCAAGATCGACCTGAAGTCTGGGTATCACCAGGTACCAATTGAACCCTCCGATGTGTGGAAGACTGCCTTCAAAGCCAAGGAAGGCCTTTTCGAATGGCTGGTCATGCCTTTCGGGTTGACGAATGCTCCAGCCACCTTCATGAGGATGATGGATGACATCTTGCGGCCATTCACCAACTCATTTGTAGTGGTGTACTTGGATGATATTCTGATCTTCAGCCAGACTTGGGAAGAGCACCTTCACCACATCCGACAAGTCCTCCAAACAATGCGGCAACACAAGTTGTGTGCCAATTTGGAGAAGTGCACTTTTGGCATGACCCAGGTTCAATATCTGGGATACATTATTGATGAAAGGGGGGTGCATGTGGATCCAGCCAAGATCCAAGTCATTCGGGATTAGCCAGCCCCAACCACTATAACAGAGCTTCGCAGCTTTCTGGGTCTTGCTAATTTCTATCGGAGGTTCGTGTTGGGATTCTCTCATATCACTTGGCCCATGAGTCAAGTCACCAAGGGAGGAGCGAGAGAAAATTTTTTTTGGTCGGAACCTCAACAGAAGGCGTTCACAGAACTGAAAAACCGCCTCTGTTCTGCCCCAGTGCTCACTTTACCAGACTTGTGACCATTTGAGATCGAGACATATGCCTCTGACTATGCTATTGGGGCAGTTCTTACTCAACAGGGACATCCAGTGGCATTTCACAGTGAGACATTGTCTGACACAGTTCGCATGTACCCCACATATGACAAATAAATGTACTCCATTGTGCAAGCTTGTCGACAATGGAAGCATTACATTTTGGGGAAGGAAACAATCATCCACACGGACCACAGGCCCTTGCAGTTCATACAGACACAAGGGAAGTTGCAGAATGATCGCCATCAGAAGTGGTCCACATATACACACTTGGATTTTCATTTGTTTGCGGGCAAATTAAGTTATGTCACATGGGACACCTTTGTGTTCTTTCAAGCGAGTGTGCTAAGATGATATGGGAAGCACACTACAGTCGAGTCGCTAGGCATTTCGGGGTCGAGAAAACAATAGCAATCCTGCAGAAGTATTTATATTGGCCGAACCTTCGAAAGGAGGTCGAGAAGCACATCAGATCCTGCACTGCTTGTGCCATTGCCAAACCGACCATCAAGAAGCAAGGCCTATATACTCCTCTACCTACCCCTAGTCGACCTTGGGAATCCATCTCCATGGATTACGTGTCGGGCCTGCCTTCTACTAAGCAGGGAAATGACTGTGTTTTTGTGGTCGTCGACAGATTCTCGAAGATGGCCATTATGGCGGCCTGCAAGAAGAATATCACAGCAGAAGCCACTGCTAAACTCTTCTTTGAACGAGTGTGGGTGCACTTTGGGATCCCACAGTCTATCATATCAGATCGGGATAGCAGGTTCCTCATCACATTTTGGTCCAGCCTCTGGTCGATGTTGGATACCAAGCTCACCAAGTCCACAACTTTCCATCCCCAAACAGATGGCCAGACAGAGGTCGTCAACAGAATGATTGTACACATTCTGCGCATGTACAATTCAAAGCATCCTCGCACATGGGATGAGAGCCTCCCTTATGTACAACATAGTTATAATCGAGCTCTCCATAGTTCAATCGGCCATAGCCCCTTTCAGGTGGGCTTGGGATTCCAGCCACTATGCCCCATTGACGTAGCCATGCCATTTGCAACTGCTCAGGCCAATTCAGCTCATGTCCAGTCTGAAGTTGAAAAAGCCAGTAGCTTCATCGAGCGCATTCAACACATCTGCCAACAGGTTCATGATATATTGGACAGAGCCAATGCCAAATACAAGCAACGCCATGATCAACACCGGGTGCCACACAACTTCCAGGTGGGTGACAAAGTATGGCTACATTTGCAGAAGGAGCGCCTCACTGGACCCCACCGCAAGCTTCGCCCACTCCGATACGGGCCGTACACCATCACCAAGGCTGTAGGGAACAATGCATTCGAGCTCGGTATTCCACCATTCCTTGGTCTGCACCCAGTCTTCAATGTGGATCGCCTTCGTCCTTACTTCCCACCTCTACTGGACACCTCGGACATTGCAGAACAACTCACACCAAGAGAGTTAAATCCAGACTGCATGGAACAGGCCACCACAGATTGTATCATGGACATGCAAATCAAGAACACTCGCCAGCAGAAGATCCAACTATATCGGGTTGTCAAAGCTGGCCAACTCCTGCACCAAGGAAAGTGGTTCACCGGGGACCAAGTTCAGCAGAAATTTCCTCATCTCATGGAGGAACTTAACGCAATGGGGACCATTGCTTCCTAAGGGGGGAGGAATGATCCAGGTGGATATTGGTGGTCACCCACCTATTCCACTTGGGGCTTCACCATTGTCTATTTCAGTTTTTCAGTTTCGGCACAGTTTACTATTTTTAGCAGTTTTTCGGGTCCTAAACTTCCGGAGCCGTTTTGAGGCCCTAAACGACGTTTTTTGGGAAAACGGAGGGCAACATGGGTCCATGGACCAATGTTTACCATTCCAAATTTGTAGTCCTCGGATAGATCTTTCTAACGAGGTATGGTACGCGTCAAACGGAGATCGTATGCCAAAGTTACGCCCTTGGGAAGTTGAAACACCAATTTACCCAAACGGGGCCCATAGTTTTGGCGCTTCATCTCCTAGGGTTAGGGTTTTGGGTGTTTAGGATTTCCCATTGTTTCTAAATAATAAATAGGCCCTCGAGCCTCATTTTAAATCAGTTCAGAGGCCTGTAGCCGCCACATCTCTTCTCAGAGATAGCTACCGGCGCCCTAGCTAGTTTTATTTCCATTCTGTCTGTGAGCAAATTTCAGGTCTTTGATATTAATGAAATGAAGTGTTATTTCCGCTTCATCTCTGTATTTATGGTTATATGTTTATTATGTTGCGTTCCTGCATAAATCCGGATCATCATTACTTCCAAAAATGATATCATCAACATATACAACGCAATCAATAGTTTATCATTTTGAGTTTTTGTGTATAAGTTGCTATCAGCAGACCCCTTTGAAAATCCTTGTTGATGAAGATATTTGTCAAGACAATAATACCATGCCCTTGGAGCTTGTTTGAGACCATATAGAGCCTTTTTAAGTCTACAAACAAGTTTTTCATCATTTCCCAAAATGAATCCTTTTGGTTGTTCTATATAAACTTCTTCTTCTAGATCACCATTGAGAAAAGCAGATTTAACATCCATTTGATAAACTTTGATTTGTTGGAAGCTTGAAAAAGAAACAAACATTCTTATGGCTTCAAGTCTGGCTACAGGAGAAAAAGTTTCTTCAAAGTCTATACCTTCTTGTTGAGCATACCCCTTGCAAACAAGTCTAGCTTTATTTCTTATAACATCCCCATTCTCATTTAACTTGTTTTTGAATATCCATTTAGTTTCAATGACATTTTTGTCATGAGGTCTTGGTACTAATTCCCAAGTGTGATTCTTTTCAATTTGATCAAGCTCTTCATTCATGGCTTGAATCCAACATTCATCTTTTCTAGCTTGATTGACATTGTGTGGTTCAATAGTGGATAGAAATGCCAGATAGCTAGAAGATCCCACAAGAGTCCTTCTTGTTTGTACACCTAATCCCTTTTCTCCCAAAATTTGAGATTCTGGATGATTCTTTTGAACATATCTGGATGGAGCTTTTTCAGATAAATCATCTTTGGGTTCTTCATTGGGTTCACTGTCTATATCATTCCTATTTGATGTAGAATGATATATGTCATCATCATCTTCATCTGTTGTTTGTTTTTCTTCTTTTGGAGCTGCAGGAGACTCATCAATAACAACATCAATACATTCAACAATCTTCCGAAGTATTTTATTGTAACATTTATATGCTCTACTCCTAGAGGAGTAACCAAGAAGTATTCCTTCATCTGCTTTGGGTTCAAACTTGCCAAGTTTTTCATCATTATTTTTGATAAAGCATTTGCTTCCAAAAACTCTAAAATGCTTCACAGTGGGAGGATTACCATACCATAGTTCATATGGAGTTTTATCACTATTTACACAAACATGTGCCTTGTTAAGAATATTTACCGCTGTATGTGCTGCTTCTCCCCAAAATGTGTCAGGTGTTCCGGAATCATCAAGCATAGCTCTAGCCATTTGTTGAACTGTTCTATTCATTCTTTCTGCTACACCATTTTGTTGTGGAGTGCCCGCTACAGTAAACTGTCTTTTTATGCCATGTTGTTCACAAAATTCAAGGAATTCATCTGATGTATATTCTCCTCCCCGATCAGATCTAAGACACTTTATTTTTAGATCTAATTCATTTTCAACCAGTGCTTTGAAGATCTGAAATTTCTCAAATGCTTCATCTTTGTGTTTAATCAACCCAATCCAACACATTCTAGAGAAATCATCAATAAATAAGATATAGCATTGTTCACCACATCGTGACTTTTTCCTCACAGGTTCACATATGTTAGTATGAATGAGTTCAAGAGGCTTACTTGATGATCCTTCCTTGGCATTAAATTGCACTCTAGTTTGCTTACCGAATTGGCAATATTTGCATATGATACTTTCAGGTAGAGTAATATTGGGAAGATCACGAACAACTTTGAGTCTTCTTGATTTGTTGATTTGAGAGAAGCTCAGATGCCCCAACCTTCTATGCCATAGCCAGTTTTCTGAATATTTACTCAAGTAACATTGTTCTTTGCAGTTCTTCAATACATAC
Organism: Pinus albicaulis; assembly: GCA_034641835.2. Taxonomy (NCBI): domain Eukaryota; kingdom Viridiplantae; phylum Streptophyta; class Pinopsida; order Pinales; family Pinaceae; genus Pinus; species Pinus albicaulis. The sequence goes on along the minus strand of MU968359.1, from coordinate 21,219,493 downwards.
AGGTTGCTTGGAGTTCTTTTTCCTTTTATAATTGTTTTACCTCTATCAAGATCACGTACCACACATTCTTTTGAACTAAAGACAACTTCAGTTCCTTGATCACACATTTGACTTACACTTAATAGGTTATGCTTTAATCCATCCACATACATGAAATTATTAGCTTTCACCTTTTCTTTTAGAAAAACAGACCCTTTTCCCTTAATGACAGCAGGAGTATCATTTCCAAATGTAACATTCTTTTCTTTTTCAAGAGCACTATATGAAAGAAGTTTGTTTTTGTCACCTGTCATGTGTTTTGAGCATCCACATCATATGTCTCAACATGACCTTTTCATAAAATTATAGAAATAACTTATACAATCAAGACCAAAGAATCTCAAGCATGATATCAGACTACAACAAATAATTAGAATGCCAACAATGCATCCTTTCCACATGACCAATGCTCCCCCTTAGCTTGTGCATCCTAAACACTTTCAACCGCAAATCATAAAGGCATCTTCATCAAACATTAGAGAATGAAATAGAATATGAGAGCTGAAACATCACCAGAGATACCAATCAGCACCACAGCTGTGCTGAAGAATTCTGGCCCAGGAAAAATTTGCTAGAAAACACCCATACGCGGTTTTCTGTGTATGAACTCATGTATATACGCGACTGTCCTTCAGGAAATACGCGTATCCAATTTAATCTTCTGTTTTCAAGTAAATCTAATCTTCTGCATGGCAGAGACTACTCCCATCTTTTGTTTGAGGTATTCGAACGCTTCCCTGGGTAAAGGTTTGGTAAATATATCAATAACTTGTTCTTTGGAGGGAACATACTCCAACTTCACCTTTTGTTCAAGCACTTGTTCACGTAAGAAGTGATACTTGATGGGAATGTGCTTGGTCTTGGAATGCATAACAGGATTCTTTGAGATACTGATGGCACTTTTATTATCACACATAATGGAAATAGGAAGTGAACATTTGATTTGAATGTCTTGTAAGGTTTGCATCATCCAAAGAAGTTGAGTGCAACATGATGTGGCAGCCACATATTCTACTTCTGCTGTAGATAAGGCAATAGAGCTTTGCTTCTTGCTGAACCAAGATACTAACCAGGGCCCCATATAGAATGCACCACCACTAGTGCTTTTCCGATCATCAACATTTCCAGCCCAATCTGCATCAGTGTAAGCATGAAGAGTAAGATCAACATTCTTTGGATACCATAGTCCAAATTCTTGAGTTCCTTGTAGATATTTGAATATTATTTTGACAGCCTGAAGGTGAGACTCTTTTGGATTAGCTTGGAATCGTCCAACAATCCCAACTACATGCATAATGTCCAGTCTAGTCCCAGTGAGATAAAGTAGGCTTCCTATCATTGATCTGTATTCTGGTTGATTCACCGTGGGAGAATCATCATGAGAACTGAGATTACATCCGGTTATCATTGGTGTACTTACAGGTTTGCATTCTTCCATGCCATACTTCTTGAGAATTTTCTTAAGATATTTTGCTTGTGATAAGAATATACCATCTATAGTTTGATGCACTAGCAAGCCAAGAAAGAATGTTAGTTCTCCAAGTAAGGACATTTCAAATTCTTGTTGCATGACAGAAGCAAATTTCTGACTCATAGATTCTTCATTACTCCCAAAAATGATATCATCAACATATACAACCACAATCAATAGTTTATCATTTTCAATTTTTGTGTATAAGTTGCTATCAGCAGACCCCTTTGAAAATCCCTGTTGATGAAGATATTTGTCAAGACGATAATACCATGCCCTTGGAGCTTGTTTGAGACCATATAGAGCCTTTTTAAGTTTACAAACAAGTTTTTCATCATTTCCCAAAATGAATCCTTCTGGTTGTTCTATATAAACTTCTTCTTCTAGATCACCATTGAGAAAAGAAGATTTAACATCCATTTGATAAACTTTGATTTGTTGGAAACTTCAAAAAGAAAGAAACATTCTTATGGCTTCAAGTCTAGCTACAGGAGCAAAAGTTTCTTCAAAGTCTATACCTTCTTGTTGAGCATACCCCTTGCAAACAAGTCTAGCTTTATTTCTTATAACATCCCCATTCTCATTTAACTTGTTTTTGAATATTCATTTAGTTCCAATGACATTTTTGTCATGAGGTCTTGGTACTAATTCCCAAGTGTGATTCTTTTCAATTTGATCAAGCTCTTCATTCATGGCTTGAATCCAAAATTCATCTTTGCTAGCTTGATTGACATTATGTGGTTCAATAGTGGATAGAAATGCCAGATAGCTAGAAGATCCCACAAGAGTCCTTCTTGTTTGTACACCTGATCCCTTTTCTCCCAAAATTTGAGATTCTGGATGATTCTTTTGAACATATCTGGATGGAGCTTTTTCAAATAAATCATCTTCGGGTTCTTCATTGGGTTCACTGTCTATATCATTCCTATTTGATGTAGAAGGATATATGTCATCATCGTCTTCATCTGTTGTTTTTTTTCTTCTTTTGGAGCTGCAGGAGACTCATCAATAACAACATCAATACATTCAACAATCTTCCGAAGTCTTTTATTGTAACATTTATATGCTCTGCTCCTAGAGGAGTAACCAAGAAGTATTCCTTCATCTGCTCTGGGTTCAAACTTGCCAATTTTTTCATCATTATTTTTGATAAAGCATTTGCTTCCAAAAACTCTAAAATGCTTCACAGTGGGAGGATTACCATACCAGAGTTCATATGGAGTTTTATCACTATTTACACAAACATGTGCCTTGTTAAGAATATTTACCATTGTATGTGCTGCTTCTCCCCAAAAACTGTCAGGTGTTCCGAAATCATCAAGCATAGCTCTGGCCATTTGTTGAACTATTCTATTCATTCTTTCTTTAACACCATTTTGTTGTGGAGTGCCAGCTACAGAAAACTGTCTTTTTATGCCATGTTGTTCACAAAATTCAAGGAATTCATCCGATGTATATTCTCCTCCTCGATCAGATTTGAGGCACTTGATTTTTAGATCTAATTCATTCTCAACTAGTGCTTTGAAGATCTGAAATTTCTCAAATGCTTCATCTTTATGTTTAAGCAGCCCAATCCAACACATTCTAGAGAAATCATCAATAAATAAGATATAGTATTGTTCACCACGTGGTGACTTTTTCCTCACGGGTCCACATATGTCGGTGAATGAGTTCAAGAGGCTTTCTTGATGATCCTTCCTTGGCATTAGATTGCACTCTGGTTGCTTGCGAATTGGCAAGATTTGCATATGATACTTTCGAGTAGAGTAATACAGGAAGATCACAAAAGCTTGACTTTAAGCCTGCTTGATTTGTTAATTTGAGAAACTTCAGATGCCACAACCTTCTATTCCATAGCCAGTTTTCTGAATATTTACTCAAGTAACATTGTTCTTTGCAGTTCTTCAATACATACGGGTTGCTTGGAGTTATTTTTCCTTTTATAATTGTTTTACCTGTATCAAGATCACGTACCACACATTCTTTTGAACTAAAGACAACTTCAGTTCCTTGATCACACATTTGACTTACACTTAACAGGTTATGCTTTAATCCATCCACATACATGAAATCATTAGCTTTCACCTTTTCTTTTAGAAAAGCAGACCCTTTTCCCTTAATGACGACGGAAGTATCATTTCCAAATGTAACATTTTCTTTTCCTTTTCTAGAGCATTATATGCAGGAAGTTTGTTTTTGTCACATGTCATATGTTTTGAGCATCCACTATCAATGTACCATTGATTTTCTTCACCTTCTGCAAATAAATCTATGCCACAATTTTCAACCTGTAATTCCTTCTTTTTCCACACTTTGGAGCTTGAAGGAAACTGCTCTTTTGACTGGACTTTACTCCTACATTCAGATTCATCATGGCCAAAGTTATTGCAATAAGCACATTCAACTTCATTTTTAAGAGGAGAAAAGTTGTTATAGGTATTCTTATTTGTTCCAATATCAATCCTTTTCTTTCTTGCTTCTCTTGTCATGATGGTTTTATATGCAACACATTGAACAACTTTATGACCAAAATTGTGACATGAGAAATATTGTCCATTGAAGAAGAAGTTGCAACGTTCATGAAATCTTCTACTTGAATTTACTGTTGATTGGTGTTTCTTTGAAAGATATTCTTGTTAGTGTTCTTTAGTTGAGATGATCATGCTTTACCTGTAAAGATTATTTATTCCCTTCTTTGAGTGGCGAGAATGTTGTATTGGTTGTAGCTGCTTTTAGATAGTTAGGTGCTGAAGCCTGAGAAGATTCTCTGATATATCCAAGACCTGTCTTTATAAGAGGAGAACGTTGTACCTTGATAATCTCATATAAGTTTTAGATCCTTTAGCAAATCTAAGTTTCAAAGTCTTTACTTTCTCAATTTCTTTTCTTAGACTTACTATTTCACCTTCTAATTTTTCATTGTGTTTCTCCTTTTCTTCAAGCTGATTTTTCAGAGTTTATATGGTTTTTTTACTTTCTTCTAAGCATATTTTGAGTTGATTGATTTCATCAAGAAAATAATTGTTCTCTAAGGCATCCATAATAGTATATTTTTCTTCACTAGACTCTTTTTCAAATGCCATGAGAAGTCTAAGATCTTGTTCACATTCTTCCTCACTGTCTGATAACCCATCATTGTCTTCATGAGTATAATAATCATTTCTAGTGCTAAACCAATTCTTATTCCTTCTTGCTACTTCCTTTCCCTTTTCATGTGTTTCTTGTGAGGACACTTAGCAGCATAATGACCAACTCTTCCACAAGCAAAACATTTGAAAGGAAGCTTACCTATGAACCGTCCTGTGCCAAGTTGGAGTTTCTTTAAAAAAATTACCTCATCTTCTTCTGAGATATACCCTGATCCTTCTTGTTCCTTGTACTTATTTCCCTTTTGTAGAAGCTCTAAAGGCTTGCTTCTTTGACTTGAGATGGTCCTCCTCTTCTCATTTCATACGCGGTTAGTATGCCATGAATTTGCACCACGGTAAGATTTTGAAGATCCTGGCTTTCTTCCAAGAAGCCGGAAACTTTTGACTCAGAATTTTTAGTTAGTGATCTTAAAATTTTCTCAGCCAAAATAGATTCGATTATTGTTTCTCCCGGATTTCTCATACGATTTACAATATCATCAAGACGTAAAAAAGAAATTGGCAATGCTCTCCTCATTATCCAATTTTATATTCTCATATTGAATTCTGAGAGTTTGGAGTTTAGCACTTTTTACCTTTGCATCACCTTCATAACTTAAAATGATTTTGTCCCATATTGCCTTTGTTGTATTCAGCTGCATGACTTTGAAAAATTCTGATTCAGTTAGACTTCCCAATACAGCATTGACCGCTTTTACATTTGTTTCATAATTCTTTCTTTCCGTCGGATCTGTTGGTACTGCGGCTGGATATTGATATCCTCCTTCAACCATAGCCCATACATCTGCTCCTAGAGACTGAAGATAGGATCTCATCCTTGTTTTCCAAAAGATTAAATTGTTTCCGTTAAAGAGCGGAGGCCTGATAGATGTTGTTCCATCTTGATTTCTCATCGTGCTTGATCTTCCTTCTAGCGGCTAAGCTTTTTCAGAAGGACCTGCTCTGATACCAATTGTTGGGAAAAATACTGAGAGGGGGGGTGAATCAGTATTTAGAGCTTACTGATAAAAAAATTTCTTTTTCTTTCTCAAAAACCCATACGCTACTTTACTGAACAAAACTCGCGTATACACGTGGATATCCTTAAGCAAACTCATGTATGATCAGAGCTCTTATTATGTATTTAATTCTTTACTTAAATCATTGCATCATTTATTCACCAGATGTTTAGTAAGCAGTAAGCATGTGCAGTAATAACAGAATAGACCATCACACATAAGCAACACACATGAACTTTTGATAATTAAGGGTGGAAACCCAATTGGGAAAACCACCAAACTCTTTAATAGTCTCATGTCTTCAATATTTATTATAAAGAAAACTTCTTAAAATTTATTCTTGGCCTTGAGACTCATATTAACATCACGAGCACCCTCCTGCGAGGCTGCAACCTTCTCTCGTTCTCCAGTGCAGCGGAAGGGGCTCCAACCCCACGAACTCGTTTGACCTCTCTGGAAGGAAAGCTATAAGTCATTCAACACCCGACTTCTCTTCTTTTAAGTCTAACTTCCTCTTGAATGCTTCAACCTTGAGACCCACGAATTCTTCATTATCTTCGGCGAGACTTTGCGCCGGATCATCACCCTTTTCTTCTTCGCAGGATCATAAGACTGATTCATCATCATCGGATCCTAGAGAGATCTTAAAGACCATCCTCAGATCCATGGGTGCATCATAGATTCATATCTACCAGTTAAGAATAGAGTTCATCCATGCAGATATTCCTTAGAGATATTTATTCATCAACAACCCTTACTCATGCACACCTTGCCTTATGATCTTCTTCTCCTTAAATAGATTTAGCTTTTACCAATACCATGAGCCAAAACCACACCACTTCTGATGGTATTCTTGGACGGAATCAAATAAACCATACAACGCTCAATACTGTGTGCCAAAACCATGGTAATTCCCCTTGGTATTGTAAATTTGGAGCGCAAAAGGGCATACGCGACTTGGATGTTACAAATCCGCGTATTCTTTGTGATATATCCTGTTTATTATTTCTCTGGCACTTACTGGAAATTATTTCTTCTGCTACTTCTGAACTGCTCTGTAGATACATTAATAGCAAATAGGTTGCTATTAAATACAACTCATCAAGTCAGTTTCCATCAAGAACAACTTTATCAAGTAGGTTTCCATCAAGGACAACACATTGCATCATATTGCCAACAATCTCCCCCTTTGGACTTGATGGCAAACATTATGGGGCGCCACAACAGATAGATACATTGATTATAACTATTATTCAAACACCATGATACTCTCCCCCTTTGACATCAAGGGCAAAGGGCAAATCTGAAGTTACCATGCTCCCCCTGAGTTCATGTTGAATCTTCAAACACATTTTTCAATGAAGTACATGACTCTATGACCTTTCCTATCACCAAGGACTCATACTTACATCAATGATCCAGCTTGAGTGGATTTACATATGTGACTCAAGTGCCCAATCAAGTGGGTTTACAAATTTTTAGAAGTCCTTACATGTTGAATATGACACTTTACATCATATGTCTCTACATGACCTTTCATCACATTATAGAAATAAATTATACAATCAAGAACAAAGAATATCAAGCATGAGATCGGACTACAATAATTAGAATGTAGCAATGCATTACTTTCCACATGACCAATGCTCCCCCTTAGCTTTTGCATCCTGAACACTTTCAACAACAAATCATCAATGCATCTTCATCAAACAACATCGAGGAGAATGAAATGGAAATAGGAAATATGAGAGTTGAAACATCACCAAAGATACCAATCGGCACCGGTGTGGTGAAGAATGCTAACCCGAGAAAAATTTGTTCAGCGAACACCCATATGCGGTTTCTATACTTATAAACTCTCGTATATGCGCGCTGTGTTTCGGGAAATCAGCGTATCCAAACTAATCTTCTGTTTTCAAGTAGATCGATCTTACGCATGGGAGAGACTACTCGACCATCTGAGATATTCGAACGCTTCCCTGGGTAAAGGTTTGGTAAATATATCGGCAACTTGTTCTTTGGAGGGAACATACTCCAACTTCACCTTTTGTTCAAGCACTTGTTCACGTAAGAAGTGATACTTGATGGGAATGTGCTTGGTCTTGGAATGCATGACATGATTCTTTGAGATACTGATGGCACTTGTATTATCACACATAATGGAGATAGGAGGTGAACATTTGATTTGAATGTCTTGTAAGGTTTGCATCATCCAAAGAAGTTGAGTGCAACATGATGCGGTAGCCACATATTCTGCTTCTGCTGTAGATAAGGCAATAGAGCTTTGCTTCTTGTTGAACCAAGATACTAACCGGGGCCCCATATAGAATGCACCACCACTAGTGCTTTTCCGATCATCAACATTTCCAGCCCAATCTGCATCAGTGTAAGCATGAAGAGTAAGATCAGCATTCTTTGGATACCATAGTCCAAAGTCTTGAGTTCCTTGTAGATATTTGAATATTATTTTCACAGCCTAAAGGTGAGACTCTTTTGGATTAGCTTGGAATCGTCCAACAATCCCAACTGCATGCATGATGTCTGGTCTTGTCCCAGTGAGATAAAGTAGACTTCCTATCATAGATCTGTATTCTGGTTGATTCACCGTGGGGGAATCATCATTAGAACTGAGATTACATCCAGTTATAATTGGTGTACTTACAGGTTTGCAATCTTCCATGCCATACTTCTTTAAGATTTTCTTGAGGTATTTTTCTTGTGATGAGAATATGCCATCTGTTGCTTGTTGCACTTGCAAGCCAAGAAAGAATGTTAGTTCCCCAAATAAAGACATTTAAAATTCTTGCTACATATTAGAAGAAAATTTCTGACTCATAGACTCTTCATTACTTCCAAAAATGATATCGTCAACATATACAACCACAATCAATAGTTTGTCATGTTCAGTTTTTGTGTATAAGTTGCTATTAGCAGACCCTTTTGAAAATCCTTGTTGATGAAGATATTTGTCAAGATGATAGTACCATGCCCTTGGAGCTTGTTTGAGACCATATAGAGCCTTTTTAAGTCTACAAACAAGTTTTTCATCATTTCCCAAAATGAATCCTTCTGGTTGTTCTATATAAATTTCTTCTTCTAGATCACCATTGAGAAAAGCAGATTTAACATCCATTTGATAAACTTTGATTTGCTGGAAGCTTGAAAAAGCAAGAAACATTCTTATGGCTTCAAGTCTAGCTACAGGAGCAAAAGTTTCTTCAAAGTCTATACCTTCTTGTTGAGCATACCCCTTGCAAACAAGTCTAGCTTTATTTATTATAACATCCCCATTCTCATTTAACTTGTTTTTGAATATCCATTTAGTTCCAATGACATTTTTGTCATGAGGTCTTGGTACTAATTCCCAAGTGTAATTCTTTTCAATTTGATCAAGCTCTTCATTCATGGCTTGAATCCAACATTCATCTTTGCTAGCTTGATTGACATTATGTGGTTCAATAGTAGATAGAAATGCCGGATAGCTAGAAGATCCCACAAGAGTCCTTCTTGTTTGTACACCCGATCCCTTTTCTCCCAAAATTTGAGATTCTGGATGATTCTTTTGAACATATATGGATGGAGCTTTTTCAGATAAATCATCTTTGGGTTCTTCATTGGGTTCACTGTCTATATCATTCCTATTTGATGTAGAAGGATATATGTCATCATCGTCTTCATCTGTTGTTTGTTTTTCTTCTTTTGGAGCTGCAGGAGACTCATCAATAACAACATCAATACATTCAACAATCTTCTGAAGTATTTTATTGTAACATTTATATGCTCTACTCCTAGAGGAGTAACCAAGAAGTATTCCTTCATCTGCTCTGGGTTCAAACTTGCCAAGTTTTTCATCATTATTTTTGATAAAGCATTTGCTTCCAAAAACTCTAAAATGCTTCACAGTGGGAGGATTACCATACTAGAGTTCATATGGAGTTTTATCACTATTTACACGAAAATGTGCCTTGTTAAGAATATTTACTGCTGTATGTGCTGCTTCTCCCCAAAATGTGTCAGGTGTTCCGGAATCATCAAGCATAGCTCTAGCCATTTTTTGAACTGCTCTGTTCATTCTTTCTGCTACGCCATTCTGTTGTGGAGTGCCAGCTACAAAAAACTATCTTTTTATGCCATGTTGTTCACAAAATTCAAGGAATTCATTGGATGTATATTCTCCTCCTCGATCAGATCTAAGACACTTGATTTTTAGATCTAATTCATTTTCAACCAGTGCTTTGAAGATCTGAAATTTATCAAATGCTTCATCTTTGTGTTTAATCAACCCAATCCAACACATTCTAGAGAAATCATCAATAAATAAGATATAGTATTGTTCACCACGTGGTGAATTTTTCCTCATAGGTCCACATATGTCAGTATGAATGAGTTCAAGAGGCTTACTTGATGATCCTTCCTTGGCATTAAATTGTACTCTGGTTTTCTTACCGAATTGGCAAGATTTGCATATGATATTTTCAGGTAGAGTAATATTGGGAAGATCACAAACAACTTTAAGTCTGCTTGATTTGTTGATTTGAGAGAAGCTCAGATGCCCCAACCTTCTATGCCATAGCCAATTTTCTAAAGATTTACTCAAGTAACATTGTTCTTCGCAATTCTTCAATACATACAAGTTGCTTGGAGTTCTTTTTCCTTTTATAATTGCTTTACCTATATCAAGATCACGCACCACACATTCTTTTGAACTAAATACAACTTCAGTTCCTTGATCACACATTTGACTTACTCTTAACAGGTTATTATTTAATCCATCCACATACATAACTTCATTAGCTTTCACCTTTTCTTTTAGAAAAACAGACCCTTTTCCCTTAATGACCGCAGGAGTATCATTTCCAAATGTAACATTCTTTTCTTTTTCTAAAGCACTATATGCTAGAAGTTTGTTTTTGTCACCTATCATGTGTCTTGAGCATCCACTATCAATGTACCATTGGTTTTCTTCATCTTCTGCAAATAACGCTATGCCACAATTTTCAACCTATAATTCCTTCTTTTTCCATACTTTGGAGCTTGAAGGAGCATGTTCTTTTGGCTGAACTTTGCTCCTGCATTCTGATTCTTCATGGCCAAAGTTATTGCAATAAGCACATTCAACTTCATTTTGAAGAGGAGAAAAGTTGTTATAAGTATTCTTCTTTGTTTCAATATCAATCCTTTTCTTTCTTGCTTCTCTTGTAATGATGGTTTTATATGCAACACATTGAACAACTTTATGACCAAAATTGTGACATGAGAAACATTGTCCATTGAAGAAGAAATTTCTGCGATCATAAAATCTTCTATATGAATTTACTTGTTGATTGGTGTTTCTTTGAAATACATTCCTGTTAGTGTTCTTTGAATTGAGATGATCATGCTTTATCTGTAAAGATTCTTTATTCCCTTGCTGAGTGGCAGCATGTTGTAAACCAGCTGTAACTGCTTTTAGATAATTTGGTGCTGAAGCCTGAGAAGATTCTCCAATATATCCAAGACTTGTCTTTATAAGAGGAGAACGTTGTACCTTGATAATCTCATCTAAGGTTTCAGATCCTTTAGAAAATCTAAGATTCAAAGTATTTACTTTCTCAATTTCTTTTCTTAGACTTACTATTTCACATTCTAATTTCTCATTATGTTTCTCCTTTTCTTGAAGCTGGTTTTTCAGAGTCTCTATGGTTATTTTACTTTCTTCTAAGCATATTTTGAGTTGATTGATTTCATCAAGAAAATCATTGTCCTCTAAAGCATCCATAAAAGTATCCTTTTCTTCTCTAGACTCCTTTTAAAATGCCATGAGAAGTATAATATCTTGTTCACATTCTTCCTCACTGTCTGATAACCCATCACTGTCTTCATGAGTATAGTAACTTTTTCTAGGGCTAAACCGATTCTTATTCCTTCTTGCTACTTCCTTTCCTTTTTCATGTGTTTCTTTGTGAGGACACTTAGTAGCATAATGACCAACTCTTCCACAAGAAAAGAATTTGAAAGGAAGCTTACCTTTGAACCGTCCTATACCAAGTTGGAGTTTCTTTACAAAATTTACCTCATCTTCTTCTGAGATATACCCTGATCCTTCTATTTCTTGTACTTATTTCCCTTTTGTAGAAGCTCTAAAGATGGCTTCTTTGACTTTAGATGATCCTCCTCTTCTAATTCCATATGCAGTTAGTATGCCATGAAGTTGCACCACAGTAAGATTTTGAAAATCCTGCTTTTCTTCAAGAGTAGAAACTTTTGACTCAAATTTTGTCGTTAGTGATCTTAAAAATTTCTCAACCAAAGTAGATTTGGTTATTGTTTCTCCCAGATTTCTCATACGATTTAAAATATCATCAAGATGTAAAAATAAATTGGCAATGCTCTCCTCATTATGCATTTTTAGATTCTCATATTGAATTCTGAGAGTTTGGAGTTTAGCACCTTTTACCTTTGCATCACCTTCATAACTTAGAATGATTTTGTCCCATATTGTCTTGGTTGTATTCAGCTGCATGACTTTGACAAATTCTGATTCAGTTAGACTTCCCAATAGAGCATTGACCACCTTTTCATTTGTTTCATAGTTCTTTCTTTTCGTCGGATCTATTGGTACTATAGTTGGATATTGATATCCTCCTTCAACAATTTCCCATACCTCTGCTCCGAGAGGCTGAAGATAGGATGTCATCCTTGTTTTTCCGGAGAAAGATTAAATTGTCTCGTTGAAGAACGGAGGAGCGATAGATGTTGTTCCCATATTGATTTCTCATCTTGTTTGATCTTCCTTGTGACTGAATTTTGAAGGACCTCTAAGTACGAATTGTTGGGAAAAATGCGGGGGGGTAGTCAGTATTTGATTTTATAAAATAAAGTCAACCTTTTCTTTGAGCGAGATTTCCATACGTGGTTTTCATAGACTAAACTAGCATATGCATACGGAAATATGAAAGGAAATGCATATCTTTGAGTTACCTTTGATTTAGAGAATTTATCGGAGACGAGTCTTTTAAATGATTTATCAGTTATGAATAAGGCTAGATAATCAAAATTTATTACTTGATAATCAACAGAGTATAAAGCATCACATAGATGAACACCAATATTGAAACCCAATTAGGGGGAGAAGAAAACCACCCATTTCTTGTAGTCTCTGTCTTCAATCTTTATTATATAAACGTTTTAAGTATTGTCTTGTCTTGGAGCTTGCTCTGATGCAACGACTCTGCGCGGAAAGGCTGCAACCTTCTCTCTTTCAGTGCCAGGCTGAAGGGAGCTCCAACCCCGATCTCGTTTGCTGACCTCTCATGGAAGGAGCTTTGATCACGATTCAACACCAGCTTCTCTTGGTACAGCTTCTGCTTCCATGCCAAGGCTTCAACCCTCGGACCCTTTGCGGACCATGTTTCATCAATTTTATCTGGATCTAAACAACTTCTTCTTCTCTTAACATTAACAACCATACTTTGCCAAACTGTCCAGAGCAGTAAGACCCATGGCAGATATCGAATGTAGGTCGGAGTAGATAATGGATACATACTCAGCCTTGAACAATAATTAGGATACCATAGCTGTTTTATTTATGTAACCCGCGTATATACGCGTCTTTCTTCACACCAACTGCGTGGCAACTAGGTGCATGCTAGTTTTATGTTCTTGAAATATCTGTGACTTTTCTTCACGGTTCTGCGTATACCGCAGCGCTTTCTTTTCACTTCTTCATGTAGTTTCTTTGGAGATACATTTAGAATCATATTAGGATATAGAAATTTCAATTGAATGATATTAGCAATATGAACATTTTAGATAGTCACTCATCACTTCATCATGTTTTCTCGATCGGTGATTAGATTTTTTCATTATCAAATCAACAACATACTCCATATTCAATCAACCTAGAACTTCAAGAAGACTTCATTGGCCGATATGAAAGCAATCCATTGAAGTAATATCATAAATAGCTTGAAACCTAACTTCATCGCGCGTATTAAGAAGAACACCCGCGTATACCATAGCCTTTACCAAGACAATTAGAAGTATAGATCTGTAAATGGTAGGCTTTTGAATATATCATATCTATAAAATTACGATTTCTTCATTATCATCGGACTTGCGCTAGGTTCTTCATCATTTGCATGAATGACCTAGAGATTCATCATTTCTAGATCTAGAGATCTTGAACCTTCATCATATCCATGGGTGCATCATAAATTTAGATCTATTAATGAAGTTCTAACCATCGCAGATATCTCTCAAAGATTTATTCCTCGATAACTTTATTTTTCTCTTTTTCATGCACACATTGCACTATGATCTATCTTCTCCTTATATAGTTTTAGCTTTTATCAATACCATGAGTCAAAACCACTTAGCAGCATTAATGGTGTTCCTGGATGGATCAAATGAATAATCTAACGCTCCATCTTGTGGGCCAATACCATGGTCATGTCCCCTGGTTTATAAATTTAGAGGCTAAAATAGGCATACTCATATTTTAATTTTGCTGGTATAAATATATATTATTGTATTTGCTCTTTTTCTTCTAAGCCATAATGCTTTTATGACATATCTTTTATTCATCATTACTCGCCTTTTCATGATTGTTCTTTGTTACTTATAGGCTATACGTAGATACATCAGGTCCCATCATTAACAAATAGATTGCTATCCAAAGACAACTCATCAAATTAAGTTTCATCAGGACAACTTTCATCAAGTGAAGTTGCCATCAAGGACAACACATTGCATCATATTGCCAACAATCTCCCCTTTGGACTTGATGGCAACCATGATAGTGTTTGATCTGACATCACAATTATTTAAACACCATAATACATAATACTCCCCTTTGACATCAGGAGCAAAGAATGAGGATAAACAACACAAGTTTTTCTTCACAATATAAGATGAATCTGTGAATCTGATGTACCTTGAAGGTATCATGCTCCCAGTTTATCTTGAATTTTAGCTTATATTTTTTCAATGAAGTACATGACTCTATAACTCATCCTATCAACAAAGAATCATACTTATCAATGAATCAACTTGAGAGTGGTTATCTTCCTCCTTCTTGACAAGTAGGTTTACAAGTTTGAACAAGTCCTTACATGTTGAATATTACAATTTTACATCATAGGTCTTAACATGACCTTTTCATCAAATGCTAGAAATAACCTCTGAGTAAGACCAAAGAATCTCAAGCATGAAGTCAGGACCGCAAAATAATTAAGATACCCGGCAATGCATCATTTATATGACCAAAGCTCCCCTTGAGCTTGTGCATCACAAAGGAACACTTTCAACGACAAATCATCGAGCATCTTCATCAAATATCGAGAGGAGTAAATAGAAATATGAGGAAGGCGAGCATCACCGGAGATACCCATCATCACCACCCAATTTTATTTTAAAAGATCTTGACCCAAAAATGTTTGTGGCTAAACTTCCATAAACGGTTTTGTATGTATAAACACATTATATATGCGGTATCCTCCGGGAAATCCGCGTATCCAGGCTAATCTTCTGTATTTAAGTAGATACGATATTTTGCATGGAGACTAATCACAATACATGCGAGATATTAGATAGCTGCAGGTAAAGGTTTGGTAAATATATTAGCAACTTGTTCTTTGGAGGTAACATACTCCAACTTCTGCTTTTGTTCAAGCACTTGTTCACTTAAGAAATGATGCTGACAGGAATGTGCTTGAGGTATGGGAATGCATAACGGATTCTTGAGATGCCGATGGCACTTGTATTTATATCCATAATGGAGATAGGAGATTAACATTTTGGTTGAGTATCTTGTAAGGTTTTACATCATCCAAAGAAGTTGAGCGCAACGTGATCACGACAGCCACATATTAACATACTGCTTTGTAGATAAATGACAAGGCTTTTCTTGGCCCAGACAAAGATACTACATGGGACCCATATAGAATGCACACCACTAATTTTGCTAGATCATCAACATTTCCATGTCACTGTCAGTGTAAGCATGAAGAGTGAGAACAACATTCTTTGGATGCCATAGTCAAAGTCTTGAGTTCCTTGTAGATATTTGAATATTATTTTGATAGCTGAAGGTGAGACTCTTTGGATAAAGCTTGGAATCATCCAACAATCCCATTGCATGCATAATGTCTGGTCTAGTCTAGTAGAATAAAGTAGACTTCTGTCAGGTACGTATTATGGTTGATTCTGTGGAGAATCATCATGAGAAGCGGAATTACATCCGATTATCATTGGTGTACTTACTGATTTACTCTTTTCTTACTTATTCTTGAAATTTTTCTTGATATTTTAACTTGTGATAAGAATATGCCATACGATTTCTTGTTGCACTTCTGCGTGAGGAAAGAATGCAGTTTCCCAAGTAAAGACATTTTAATTATTTACGCATAACGAGAAGCAAATTTAAAACTCATAGACTCTTCCATTGCTTCCCAAAATGATATCATCAACATCTAAAACCGATCAATAGTTTATCATTTCGATTTTTGTGTATAAAGTTGTATCATCGGACCCTTTGAAAATCCTTGTTGTTGAAGATGTTGTCGAAACTGATAATACCTTTCCCTTGGAGCTTGTTTGAGACCATATAGAGCCTTTTTAAGTCCCACAAAACAAGTTTTTCATCATTTCCCCAAAATGAATCATGCAGTTTGTTCTATATAAACTTCTTCTTCTAGATCACCATTGAGAAAAGAAGATTTAACATCCATTTGATAAGCTTTGATTTGTTGGAGAAGCTTGAAAAAGCAAGAGACATTCTTATGGCTTCAAGTCTACCTACGGGAGCAAAGAAGTTTCTTCAAAGTCTATACCATTATGACAGACATACCCCTTACAAAAAGTCTATCACATTTCTTATAACATCCCCATTCTCATTTAACTTGCTTTTTAATATCCATTTAGTTCAATGACATTTTTTCATGAAGTCTTATTTTAATTCCCAAGTGTGATTCTTTCATTTGATCAGCTCTTCACATTTCATAAAAAACTTGAATCCAACATTCATCTTTGCTATTGGGTCGTTGACGTTATTGGTTCAATAGTGGATAGGAAATCTTGAATAGCCCTAGAATCCCAAAGGAGTCCTTCTTGTTTTGTACACCTAATCCTTTTCTCCCAAGAATTTAGATTAGGATGATTCTTTTGAACATATCTAGATGGAGGCTTTTTCGGATAAATCATCTTTGGTTCTTCATTGGGTTCATTGTCTATATCATTTCTATTTGATGTAGAAGGATATAATAATCACCATCGTCTTCATCTTGTTGTTTGTTTTTCTTCTTTTGGTGTTCTTGGAACTCATCAATAAAAACATCAATGCATTCAACAAATCTTCGAAGTCTTTGTACGCATTTATATGCTCCTTACGGGAAATAACAAGTATTCCTTCATCTACTCACAAGTTCCAAACTTGCCAAGTTTACTACCATCATTATTTTTGATAAAGCATTTGCTTCCAAAAACTCTAAAATGCTTCACGGTGGGAGGATTACCATACCGGAAGTTCATGGATTTTTATATATTTTAGACATGTGCCTTGTTAAGAATATTTACCCATTTTGTATATGCTTGCTTTATACTCCCCAAAATGTCGAGTGTTCCGGAATCATCAAGCATATCTCTAGCCATTTGTTGTTGTTTTATTCATTCTTTCTGCCTCGCCATTTTGTTGTGGAGTTCATACGGAAAAATGTCTTTTTACCTGCTCTTTAATTCTGAAATTCAAGTTATCTGATGTGTATTCTCCTCTCGATGGATATAAGACCTTTGATTTTAGATCTAATTCATTTTCGACAGTGCTTTGAAGATCTGAAATTTCTCAAATGCTTCATCTTTGTATTAATCAACCCCAATTAACACATTCCTAGATAAATCATCAATAAATAAGATATAGTATTGTTCACCACGTGGTGACTTTTTCCTCATAGGTCCATATGTATACGTTATGAATGAGTTAAAGAGGATTACTTGATGATCCTTCCTTGAAGTAAATTGCACACTATGGTTTGCTTACCAAATTGGCAAGATTTGCATATGATACTTTCGGAGTAGAATGTGGAAGATCACGAACAACTTTAAGTCTGGCCAGTTTGTTGATTTAAGGGCTTCCGGATACCCCAACCTTCTATGCCATGGCAGTTTTACGAAGATTTGCCAGTAACATTGTTCTTTGCGGTTCTTGATACCATACGGGTTAGCGATTCTGTTTCCTTTATAATTGTTTTACATTATCAAGATCACGTACCACACATTCTTTTGAACTAAAGTCAACTGAGTTCCTTGATCACACATTTGACACACTTAACGAGGTTATGCTTTAATCCATCCACAGATGACATTATTACTTTCACCTTTTCTTTAAACGAGACCCTTTTCCCTTAATGGCTGGCTTGGAGTATCATTTCCAAATGCTGCTTTATTCTTTTCTTTCTAGAGCAATATATGCAAAGTTTGTTTTTGTCCTTTTGTCATGTGTTTTGAGCATACTATAAATGTGCCATTTATTTTGTTCACCTTCTTCAAATAAATCTATGCTATGAATTCTCAACACCGCATATCCTTCTTTTCCACACTTTGGAGCTTGAAGGAAAATGCTCTTTTGGGCGAACTTTATACGCATTGATTCTTCATGGCCAAAGTTATTGCAATAAGCACATTCAACTTCATTTTGAAGAGGAGAAAAGTTGTTATAGGCCTTCTTCTTTGTTCAATATCGATCCTTTTCTTTCTTGCTTCTCTTGTCTTGATGGTTTTATATGCAACACATTGAACATCTTTATGACCAAGAATTATCTGACATAAGAAACGCTGTCCATTAGGCATTACCTTGATCATACGAAATCTTCTACTTGAATTTACTTATTGGTTGGTGTTTCTTTGAAAAATTATTCGTTAGTGTTCTTTGAATTGAGATGGTCATGCCTTTACTGTGAAGATTCTTTATTCCGCCTATACAGTTAGCATAATGTTGTATATTTTGGTGTGTCTGTTGCTTTTAGATAATTTGGTCTTGGCGAAGTGAAGATTCTCCGATATATCAGACTTTGTTTTTTATAAAAGGAGAAGCGTTGTACTTGTGATAATCTCATCTAAAGTTTTAGGATCCTTTAGCAAATCTAAGATTCAAAGTCTTTACTTTCTCAATTTCTTTTCTTGAACTTACTATTTCACATTCTAATTTCTCACTGTGTTTCACCTTTTCTTCAATTTGATTTTTGAGTTTCTGGGATATTTTACTTTCTTCTAAGCATATTTTGAGTTGATTGATTTCATCAATAAGAATCATTGTCCTCTAAAGCATCCATAAAAGTATCTTTTCTTCTTTCGTTATTTTTCAAATGCCATGAAGTCTAAGATCTTGTTCCATTCTTCCTCAACGTGAGATAACCCATCATTGTCTTCATGAGTATAGTAACTTTTTCTAATTTTAAGCAGGATTCTTATTCCTTCTTGCTACTTCCTTCCCTTTTTCATGTGTTTCTTTATGAGGACACTTGAAAAGCATAATGACCAACTCTTCCCGCAGGCAAAACATTTTGAAAGAGTTGACCTCACGAACGTCACCCGTACCCAAGTTGGAGTTTCTTTGCAAAATTTACCTCATATCCTTCTTCTGAGATATACCTTGATCCTTACAATCTCTTCCAATAGCTAACCATATGTAGAAGCTCTAAAGACGACTGCTTTTGACTTCATATGGTCCTCTCTTCTCATTTCACATGCGGTTAGTATGCCATGAGATTTGCACCAGTGAATTTTTGAAGATCCACTTTCTTCAAGAGCGAAGCTTGACTCAAGTTTGTTATTCAGTGATCTTAACTTTCTCAACAAAAGTAGGCACCGGTTATTATTTCCTTGATTTCTCTGTATCGATTTACAATATCATAAGACGTAAAAAAGAAATTGAAATCCTCTCCTCATTATACATTTTTAATTCTCCTATTGGTCTGAGAACACAGGTTACTTCACACACCCTTTACATCTTGCAACTTATAATGATTTGTCCCATATTTCCTTTGCTGTGTCGAAATTTGCATGACTTTGAAAAAGTCTGGTTAGTTAGACTTCCCAATAGGCATTGACCCATGTTGCATTTGTTTCACTTAATTCTTTCTTACCGTTGGATCTGTTGATACTGTAATTTGTTGGATATTGATATCCTCCTTCATGATAACCCATACATGTGCTCCGAGGAAATTTGAAGATAGGGATCTCATCCTTGTTTTCCGGAAGATAGAATTGTTTCGATTGAAGAGCGGAGGCTTTGATAGATCTTGTTCCATCTTGATTGCTCATCTTGTTTGATCTTCCTTCTATGGCGAAAGATTTCAGAAGGACCTCCTATGATACCAATTGTTGGGAAAAATATTTGAGAGGGAAATTGAATGATGGCTAGAGTTTATAAAATAAATTCAACCTTTTCTTTGAGCATATTCATATGCGGTTTTATGAGCGAAATAGCGTATGCACGTGGAAATATAGAAGGAAACTAGCGTTTCTTGGTTACCTTTTAGATTTAGAGAATTTCCCAGAATAGTCTTTTCGCAATTCTTGATTTATGAATAAGGCTAGATAATCAGAATTTATGACGATAATCAACAGTACCAAAATCATCACACACATGAACACCAATATTTAAGGTGAAACCCAATTCGGGAAAACCACATTTAACATCGTCTCTCTCTTTAATGTTATTACTCCCATAGAAAACCCTTTACAACATTGGACTAATGCGGACTTATAATAGTACATGAAACTACCACAGGAAAGTACATAACCTTCTCTCTTTTTCTAAAACATAGCGGAAAGGCTCCAACCCCCTAATCTGATTTACCGACCTCTCATGGAAGGAGCTTCGACTCACGATTTCAACCTGACTTCTCTTTTCATTTGAAAGCTCTCTTCATACTAAGCTTCAACCCTCGGATTACTAGGTCCATGTTCCATCAATTTTCATGTACTAGATCTAAACAACTTCTTACAACCCCTTAACATTAACAACCATACTTTGCCCAAAACTTCAATCGAGCAGTAAGATTACTTTATGTGAATATAGAAATAACCCGAATTGAGTAGATGTCAGTACATTCAACCTTTAAAAACCATTAATTCGAGATACCATACGTTGTTTTTTCTTTATGTAACCCGCGTATATACACGTCTTTCTTATAACTTTGCGTGTACTTCGATTGCATGCTAGTTTTATATTCTTGAAATATCTGTGACTTTTCTTCATAGTTTCCACGTATACTGCACGCTTTTCTTTTTAACCAGCTAGCATATGCTTTCTTTCGAATCTGTTTAGACTCATATTCGAATCTGAAACATTCAATTCGAGACAATCTATAAACCCAATGCGGGCTTGTTTAGATAGTCACTCATCCTTCATCATGTTTTCTCAATGTTGATTAAATTTGTTCATTATCAATCAGCTGAGAAACATAATCCATATTCAATCAACTTGAACTTCAAGAAGACTTCATTGACCGACAACGAGAGAAAACAAAAATCACAGAGAAAGTAATATACGTAAATAAACTTCAAAAAACCTAACCGACCCCAAGCTTTTTATTAAGGGAACCCGCGTATACACGCGCTTTTACCAAGACAAATTGGTGTACTTCGTCTGGCAAATGGTAGAGATTTTGGGAATATACTGAATCCTCATTTTGATTTCTTCATTATCATCCAATGAGACTTGCACAGTTCTTTATCATTTATTTTGCATGATAGCCTAGAGATTCATCATTTCTAGATCTAGAGATGCTGAACCTTCATCATATCCATGGGTGTATCATTAATTTAGATCTACTCCCAGAAGCATAGTTGATACATGCGAGATATCTCTCGAAGAGATTTATTCCTCAGATTTTTTTCTCTTTTTCATACTGTATTGCACTATGATCCTCTTCTTTCCTTATATAGTTTTAGCTATCAATACCATGAGTCAAAAGCACTTAACGTGATGGTATTCTGGATGGGAATTAGATAGATAATCCAACGCTCGTATTATTGGGCCAATACCATGGTCATGTCCCTGGTTTATAAATTTAGAGCGCAAATAGGCATACGGTACTTGGTACGTAATTTTACATATTTACATACCTCTTTTCCTTTACAAACCAGCGTATGATTTGTGACATATCTTTATTTCATCATTACTACGCGCCACCGGAATTTATTTCTTTGTTACTTGAACTTCTCTAGATACATCGATTTACATCATTAACGAATAGGTTGCTATCCAAAGACAACTCATCGACAGGTTCCATCAAGGACAACTTCATCAAGTAGGTTGCCATCAAGGACAGCACACATTGCATCATATTGCCAACCAATCTCCCCTTTGGACTTGGTGGCAGCCATGATAGTGTTTGTCCGACATCACCATTATTGAGCACCATAATACATCATAATCTCCCCTTTGACGTAAAGGAAAGATTTGATCAAAACCAGCACAAGGTTTTCTTCCCTTGTATAAGGATGAGCTACAGCCAGATCAGGTATTACCCTTTGAGTATCATACTCCCCACGAGTTCTATCTTCGAATTTTTAAAACATATTTTTCAATGAAGTACATGAATATATAACTCATTAATATGCTATACTAAAGGACTCAGCATCGTAGTCAACCAAATTGGATTTACATATTTGACTCAACTACCCAACCAAGTCGGTTCAAAATTTAGACAAGTCCTTACATGGCCCAGATATTACAATTTACATCATAGGTCTTAACATGAACTTTCACTCAAATTATTATAAAAATAAATTATACAATCAAGACCAATAATCTAAGCATGAGATCATACCACAACGATAATTAGAATGCCAACAATTCATCCTTTCCATATGACAAAAAACTCCCCCATAAGCAATGCATCTGGAACACTTTAATAGCGAATCATCAAGGCATATTCATCAAGTATGACAATGGCAATCATAGTGAAACATCACGAGATGACACCACCAGTGCATGCTTGTAGAATGCTGACCAAATGTTTTTGTCTTAAACCTCTTATCTGTAGGTTTTCTGTCTTATGTAGCGTGTATCGTATGTTGTCCTCCCAATCCATGCGTATCAATTTAATCTTTGGCCCAGTAGATCTGATCTTTTGCATGTGGGAACTCCTAGCTTTGCTTGAGATATTGGCTTACAGGTAAGGTTTGATAAATATATGACAACTTGTTCTTTGGAGGAACAAACTCCAACTTCAACTTTGTTCAAGCACTTGTTCAGTAAATGATACTTGATAGAGTGTAGCGGGTCTTGGAATTCATACTTGAGTTATTTGAGATACTCATGGCACTTTTATTATCACACATAATGGAGATAGAAATTGAACATTTGATTTGAATGTCTTGTAAGGTTTCATCATCAAAGAAGTTAGGTGCAACATGATGCAACATCCACATATTAGCCTGCTTGTAGATAAGGCAATAGAGATTTTTCTTCTTCTTCCCGGAACCAAGATACTCTTGAGACCTATGTCAGATACGCATAGTACTTTACCAATCATCAACATTTGTGTCTGCATCGATTAGCATGAAGAGTGAAGTCGGCATTCTTTGGATACCTGGTCAAAGTCTTGAGTTCCTTGTAGATATTTGAATATTCTTTTGACCTTTGAAGGTGAACTCTTTGGATTAGCTTGGAATCATCCAACAATCCCAGCGCATGCATAATGTCTGGTCTAGTCCCGGAGTGAGATAAAGTAGACTTTATCATAGATTTGGTGATACAGTTTGATTCAGGTGGGAGAATCATCATGAAGCTGAGATTACGTCAGGACATCATTGGTGTACTTACAAAGTTGCACTCTTCCATGCCATACTTCTTAGGAATTTGCGTGAGATATTTCTTGTGATAAGAATATGTACATCTTGTTGCTTATTTGCACTTGCAAACCAAGAAAGAATGTTAGTTCCCAAGTAAAGAAGACATTTCAAATTCTTCTTTGCCTGTGAGAAGCAAATTTGACTCATAGACTCTTCATTACTTCCAAAAATGATATCATCAACATATACAACCACAATCAATAGTTTATCATTTTCGGTTTTTGTGTATAATTTATATCAATGGGGAACCCTTTGAAAATCCTTGTTGTTGAAGATATTTTTTGAGAAGATAATACCATGCCCAAGGAGCTTGTTTGAGACCATATAGAGCCTTTTAAGTCTACAAACAAGTTTTCATCATTCTAAATGAATCCTTCTAGTTATTCTATATAAAATTCTTCTTCTAGATCACCATTGAGAAGAAAGATTTAACATCCATTGATAAACTTTGGCAGTTGTTAGAGCTTGAAAAAAATGAAAACATTCATATAGCTTCAAGTCTAGCTATAGGAGCAAAGTTTCTTCAAAGTCTATACCTTCTTGTTGAGCATACCCCTTGAAAACAAATTCTTTATTTCTTATAACATCCCCATTCTCATTTAACTTGTTTTTGAATATACATTTAGTTGCCAGTAACATTTTGTCATGAGGTCTTGGTACTAATTCCCAAGTGTGATTCTTTTCAATTTGATCAAGCTCTTCATTCATGGCTTGAATCCAACAAATTCGCCTTGCTAGCTTGATTGACATTTTGTGGATTCAACCGTGGATAGAAATGCCGGATAGCTAGAAGATCCACAAGAGTCCTTCTTGTTTGTACACGATCCCTTATCTCCCAAGGTGGGGTCTGGATGATTCTTTTGGGTATATCTGGATGGGCTGAGATAAATCATCTTTGGGTTCTTCATTGGGTTCACTATCTATATCATTTCTATTTGATGTAGAGAGGATATATGTCACCATCGTCTTCATCTTGTTTTTTTATTTTTCTTCTTTTGGAGCTGCGGAGACTCATTATTAACAACAATATTACATTCAACAATCTTAGAGTATTTTATTGCTGGTACATATATGTAGCCACAGAGGAATAACCCGAAGTATTCCTTCATCTGCTCTGGTTCCAACATGGCTTTTTCATCAGTATTTTGATAAAGAAAATGCTTCCAAAACTCTTAAATGCTTCACGAGTGGGAGGATTACCATGCCGAGTTCATATGGAGTTTTATCACTGTACACGAACATGTGCCTTATTGGGAATATTTACACCGCTGTATGTGTTGCTTCTCCCAAAATGTGTCGGGTGTTCAGATGTGACATAGCTCTAAGCTTCATTTTTTAGGCTTGTTCTATTCATTACTACCTTTACACCATTTTGTTGTGGAATTTGTACAAACTATCTTTACCTGCCATGTTGTTCACAAGATTTAGAAATTCACATCTGATATATATTCTCCTCCTCGATGAGATCTAAGACACTTGGATTTCCCAGTCTAATTCATTTCAACTTGATGCTTTGAAGATCTGAAATTTCTCAAATGATTCATCTTTGTATTTAATCAACCCAATCCAACACATTCTGAGAAATCATCAATAAATAAGATAGAGCATTGTTCACCACGTGGTGAATTTTCCTCATAGTTCCACATATGTCAGTATGTGAGTTCGAGGCTTACTTGATGATCCTTCATGGCATTAAATTGCACTCGTTTGCTAGATTGGCAAGATTTGCATATGATACTGGTGGGAAGTAATATTGGAAGATCAAAGACAGCCTTAAGTCTGTGATTTGTTGATTTGAGAGAAGCTCGGATGCTGACCTTCTATGCCATAGCAATTTTTTTAAGATTTACTCAAGTAACATTGTTGTTGCAGTTATTCAATACGCCTGAAGTTGCTGGAGTTACATTTCCTTTATAATTGTTTTACCTATATCAAGATCATGCACCACACATTATTTTGAACTAAAGAGAACTTGATTCCTTGATCCTGGCTGAATTACATGAGTTGTATTTAATCCATCCACGTGCATGACATTATTAGATTCACCTTTTCTTTTAGAAAAACAGACCCTTTTCTATTAATGACAAGAGTATCATTTTGAAATCACAACATTCTTTTCTTTTTCTAGGCACTATATGCAAAGTTTGTTTTCGTCACTGTCATGTGTTTCACAAGAGCATCCATATCAATACACCATTGTTTATATTCCTATACGAAAATAAATCTATGCCACAATTCTCAACTGTAATTCCTTCTTTTTCCACACTTTGGAGCTTGAAGGAAAATGTTCTTTTGGCTAGACTTTCTCCTTGATTCTTAGAATGGTATTGCAATAAGCACAATCAACTTCATTTTGAAGAGGGAGAAAAAGTTGTTATAGGTATTATTCTTTGTTCAACCTCAATCCTTTTCTTTCTTACTTCTCTTGTCATGATGGTTTTATTTGCAACACATTGAACAACTTTATGACCAAAATTGTGACATGAGAAAAATTGTCCATTGAAAGAAGAAATTTCTGCGATCATGAGAAGGAAAATGTTTCTACTTGAATTTTGTTGGTTTGTGTTTCTTTGAAAGGTATTATCATTAGTGTTCTTTGAATTGAGATGGTCATGCTTTACTGGCGAAGATTCTTTATTCCCTTCTTGTGAAATGAGAATGTTATTATCTTAATTTGTAGCTACTTTTAGATAATTTGGTCTTTGGAAATCTGAGAAAGATTCTCCGATATATCCAAGACTTGTATTTATAAAAGGAGAACATTTTACCTTGATAATCTCATCTAAGGTTTCCACA
This sequence comes from Pinus albicaulis, assembly GCA_034641835.2. Classification (NCBI taxonomy): domain Eukaryota; kingdom Viridiplantae; phylum Streptophyta; class Pinopsida; order Pinales; family Pinaceae; genus Pinus; species Pinus albicaulis. Next base: position 21,193,202 of record MU968359.1, on the reverse strand, counting down.
GTCCTTTAACTTAAATCTGAATTAAAGTCTTTACTTTCTCAATTTCTATTCTTAGACTTACTATTTACATTCTAATTTCTCATTGTGTTTCTGCCTTCTTCAAGCTGATTTTTCGAGTTTCTATGGATATTTTACTTTCTTCTAAGAATATTTTGAGTTGAATTCAGTTTCCTGAAAATCATTGTCCTCTAAAAGCATCCTTAAAAGTATCTTTTTGCTTCTCTAGATTCTTTTCAAATGCCATGAGAAGTCTAAAGGAATCTTGTTCCCCATTCTTCCTCACTGATAGATAACCCATCATGTCTTCATGATTATAGTAACTTTTTCTAGTGCTAAACAGGTCTATTATTCATGCCTACTTCCTTCCTTTTTCATGTGTTTCTTTATGAGGATACTTAGCAGCATAATGACCAAATCTTCCACAAGAAAAAACATTTGAAAGGAAGCTTACCTCTAAGTAGATCTGTGCCAAGTTAGGTTCTTTACAAAATTTGCACTCATCTTCTTAAATTAACCACAATTCATCAAATGTCTTGTACTTCTTTCCCTTTTATCCAAGCTCCTAAAGGCGGCTTATTTGACCTGATAATTCACTCTCTTCTCATTTCACATGTGGTTAGTATACCATGAAGTTTGCACCACGGTAAGATTTTGAAGATCCTGCTTTCTTCCAAAATGAAACTTTTGACTCAAATTTTTCTATTAGTGATCTTAGAACTTTCTCAACCAAGTAGACTCGGTTATTGTTTCCCAGTTTCTCCTCGATTTACAATATCATCCAAGACGTAAAAGAAATTGGCAATGCTCTCTCATTATGCATCTTTTTAGATTCTCTTGAATTCGAGAGTTTAAAGTTTAGCTCTTTTACTTTCCTTTGCATCACCTTCATAACTTAGAATGATTTTGTCCCATATTACGTTTGATGTATCAGTACATGAATTTGACAAATTTTGATTGAGACCGACTTCCCAATAAAGCATTGACATGCTTTGCATTTTGTTTCATAATTCTTTCTTTCGTTGGATCTTTTGATACTTTGGTGGATAATGATATTATCCTCCTTCAACAATAGCCCATACATACGAGCTGAAGATAGGATCTCATCCTTTTTCCCGAATATTAGAAGATTGTTTCTGTTGAAGAGTGGAGGACGATGAATCTTGTTCGATCTTGATTGCTCATCTTTTTTGATATTCCTTCTAGCGGCGAGATTTTCAGGAAGGACCTCCTCCCTAATACAATTGTTGGAAAAATGCGAGAGGGGGGGTGGTGGTGTTGGATTCTCAGCTCATTTAACCTTTTCTTTGAAAGCGATTTCCTTATGTGGTTTTTAAGAGAAGCTGAACTAGCGTATGCACGTGGAAATATAGAAGAAACTAGCATGGTGCAACTGAATTTAGAAATTTCTACCGAACGATCTTTTATGAGATTTATCAATTATGAATAAGTTAGATAATTAGAAGTTATAGCGATAATCAACGGTATAAATCATCATACACATGAATACCAATATTTAAGGTGAAGTAATTGGTAGCTTTATTCTTTGTCGATCTTGTCTTCAATCTTTATTATATAGGAAAGCAACACAACATTATGCGTCTGGACTTATACCGATCTGTGACTTCTACTGAAAATTTGCAACCTTCTCATTTTCCGGTACAATGGAAGAGGAGGCTCCTAACCCCACGATCTCGTTTACCGATACTCTCTGGAAAGGCGACCCACGATTCAACACGGCTTCTCTTGGTAGCTTCTACTTCCATACTAAAGGCTTCCCTTCACCAGAGACCCCTTCTTGACCACGTTTCATCAATTTTCATCTTGGATCTAAATAGCTTCAACACAACCCTTAGCATTAACAGCCATACTTTGCCCAAAAACTTCAATCGGAAAAATAGAATACATGTAACCGAATATCGGCTCTTGAGTCGAGTAGATAATCGGATACATATTCAACCTTGAACAACCATTAATTCGAGATACCATCTTTATTTTGTTTTTCTTTATGTAACCCTGATATATACGCGTCTTTCTTCACACTGCTTACCTTATGCTTGAATTGCATGCTAGTTTATATTCCAAAATAATACCTGACTTTTCTTCACGGTTCCATGCACACTTTTATTTTTCACTGACTAGCGTATGATTTCTTGCAGAATCTGTTTAGGCTCATATTCGGATACGAGCTTTCAATTGGACAATCTATCGATAATCTTTTAATTTATTTAGATAGTCACTCATCCCCTTCATCATGTTTTCTCAATCGGTGATTAGATTTGTTCATTATCAAATCAATGACATATATTCAATCAACCCCGAACGAAGACTTCATTGACCGTATTGAGAAAGCAATCCATTGAAGTAATATCACATAATAAAGGTTAAAACCTAACTTCCATCGCTTTTATTAAGAAGAACCCGCGCTATACTGCAGCTTGCAGAAAAACTAGCATATAGGGTTTTGTAAATGGTAGACTGCGAGAATATACGGATCTAATAAACTTACTGATTTCTTCATTAGCATCGGCAAACTTGTGTGCGATGCTTTATCATTTCTTTTGCAGATCAGCCTAGAGATTCATCATTTCTGATAGAATCTTGAACCTTCATCATATCCATAGGTGCATCATAATTTAGATCTATAAAGCAGTTCCAGCGATCTTGATATCCTCTCAAAGTTATTCCTCAATAGCTTTTTCTGCTTTTCCTTGCACACATTACCTTATGATCCTCTTCTCATATATAGTTTTAGCGCTTCATCAATACCATAGTCAAACCATACTTAGCAGGTGTGATGGTATTCCTGGATGGGATCAAACCAATTAATCTAATGACTCAATAATGTGGGCAATACCATGGTCATATCCCCTGGTTTTATAAATTTAGAATGAAAATAGGCATACCCTACTTATTACGAACTTTGAGGCGTACATCGCTACTTTACTTGTCTACAACCAGTATGCTAGCGGCTATATCTTATTCATACTTCTACAACTACTGAATTTATTTCTTTGTTCTTCTGAACCTATACCAATAGATACATCAGATTTACATCATTAACCAGTTTCTATCCAAAGACAACTCATGCGTTAGGTTCTATCAAGGACAGCACATTACGCCATATTGACAACAATCTCCCCCTTTTGGACTTGATGAAGCCATGATAGTGTTTGATATTGACATCACCATTATTAAACACCATAATACATAATACTCTCCTACTTTGACATCGAGAAAGGAACGTTAAACCAACACAGGTTTCCCTTGTATAAGGATCTTTCTTACGTAGATCTGATGTGCACATTGGGTATCATGCTCCCCCCAGGTTTATCTTGAATTTTAAAAACATATTTTTCATCAGTATGAATCTATAACTCATCCTATCACCAAGGACTCATACCCATAATGATCCAACCAAGTGGATTTACAAATTTGACTCAGCTACCAACCAATTGGGTTTACAAATTTGAACAAGTCCATACATGGTAGATAATACAATTTTACATCATAGGTCATGCTTTGTGACCTTTATTAAAATTATAAAATACTTATCCAATCAAATTCAAATTTCCAGCATGAGGATCAAACCACAACAAATAATTACGATACAAATAATTTTCTTCCATATGACCAAAGATCCCCCTTAACGGCCATCTTGAACACTTTCAATAGAAAATCATCAAGGCATCTTCATCATCTGTCGAGAAGGCAAATGTAATACTAAGTCGAAACATCACCGGAAGATACCGTAGCCTGCAATTTGTCTTGGCGATATTGACAATTTTTTTATTCGCAAACACCCAGTTTCTATGTATAAACCCAACAGCGTATATCTGCCGGTATCCTCGAAGAAATCCGCGTATCCAAATTAATCATATTTAAGTAGATGCGATCTTAAGAGGCTACTCCAGCTTAAATGCAAAGGATATTGACAGCTTCGTTGGGTAAAGGTTTGGTAAATATATCAGCAGCTTGTTCTTTGGAGAACATGCCTCACTTCACCTTTGTTCAATCACTTGTTCACGTAAATGATACACGTTGAATGTGCTTGGTCTTGGGAATGCATATGATTCTTTGAGATGCGATGGCACTTGTATTATCACCTATAATGGAGATAGGAGGGTCAGCATTTGGTTGAATGTCTTGCAGAGTTTGCATCAACCAAAAGAATGAGGTGCAACATGATCATGACCACATGTCCCCTTCTCATATAGATAAGGCAATAGAGCTTTGCTTCTTCTTGAATTAAGATTAATAACGGGGCCCCATATGATCTCTTTTTTCACCCTGGTGCTTTTAGTCATCCATTTCAGCCCAATGTTTGCATCGGTATAAGCATGAAGAGTGATCATGACATTCTTTGGATACCATAGTCCAAAGTCTTGATTCCTTGTAGATATTTGAATGTCTTTTAATGACTGAAGGTGGGGGACTCTTTGGATTAGCTTGGGCTAATTCAGCACGTAACTGCATGCATAATCTACGGTCTAGTCCCGGTGAGATAAAGTAGACTTCCTATAATAGATATGTATGCAGACAGTTCACCGTGGGAGAATCATCATGAGAGGCAGGATTATCAGTTCATATTGTAGTGTATACAGTTTCCTCTTCCATGCCATACTTCTCAAAATTTGCTTGAAATATTTTCTTGTGATAAGAATATGCCATACGTAGCCCATTTACTTGAAATCAGAAAGAATGTTAGTTCCCCAAGTAAAGACATTTTCAAGTTCTTGCATATACTTGAAGCAAATTTTTGACTCATAGACTCTTCATTACTTCCAAAAATGATATCATCAACATATACAACCACAATCAATAATTTATCATTTTCGGTTTTGTGTATAAGTTGCTATCCTGAGACCCCTTTGAAAATCCTTGTTGATGAAGATATTTGTCAGAACGATAATACCATGCCCTTGGAGCTTGTTTGAGACCATATAGAGCCTTCTTAAGTCTACAAACAAGTTTTTCATCATTCCCAAAGTAGATCATACCAATTATTCTGTAAACTTCTTTTATAGATCACCATTAGCTAACATAACATCCATTTGATAAAATTTGGTTGTTGGAATCTTGAAAAAAACTAAAGCAATTCTTATGGCTAAGTCTAGCTCTGAAGCTTGGCTTTTGAAGTCTATACCTTCTTATTGAGCATACCCTTGCAAACAAGTCTAGATTTATTTCTTATAGCATCCCCATTCTCAATTTAACTTGTTTTTGTATCATTTTAGTTCAGTGAAATTTTGTCATGAGGTCCTACTTTGTTGCATAATTCCCAAGTGTATTCTTTTCAATTTGGTATTTCTTCGTTATGACTGAGTCCAAACATTCATCTTTGCTAGCTTGATTGACATTGTGGCGCTTTGGTTCAATAGTGGATAGAAATGCCGGATAGCCTAGAAGCTGAGAGTCCTTCTTGTTTGTACACGATCCCTTTTCTCCCAAAATTTGATTAGATTATAATTCTTGTAGAACATATCACGGATGGGTCTTTTTCCAGATAAATCATCTTTGGGTTCTTCATTGGGTTCACTTGTCTATATTTCTATTTGATGTAGAAGGATATATACAAAATGTATCGTCTTCATCTGTTGTTTGTTTTCTTCTTTTGGGCTTCTGGAGACTCATCAATAACAACATCAATGCATTCAAATCTTGAAGTATTTTGCTGTAACATTTATATGCTCTACTTCTAGAGGGCTGAAAGATATTCCTTCATCTCTTGTGAGTTCAAAACTTTTGAAATGTTCATCATTAACACAATTAAAGCATTTGCTTCAAAAACTCTAAAATGCTTCACGGTGGGAGGATTACCCTTGAGTTCATATGGAGTTTTATCACTATTTACATTTATACGCTATTGTTAAGAATATTCCTGCATTTGTATGTCTTTGTACTCACCAAAATAATAATGGGGTGTTTTGAGAATCATCAAGAATAGCTCTAGCCATTTTTTGAGCTATTCTGTTTCTTTTGCTATGTTTGTTGTGGAGTGCCGACTATGGCTTGTCTTTATACATGTTACATTAGAATTCTTGATACATATATTATATATATTCTGGATCTAAGACACTTGATTTTTAGATCTAATTCATTTGACCCGATTAGCACGAAGATCTGAAATTTCTCAAATAATACAATGTATGCTGTCTTCGTCACTACATTTGAAATAATCAATAAATAAGATATAGTATTGTTCACCACATGGTGACTTTTCCTCATAGGTCCACATATTTTAGTATGAATGAGTTAAAGAGGCTTACTTGATGATCCTGCCAGCATTATATTTTCACTCTGGTTTGTAGGTGTAGATTATGATACTTTCCGGTGGGAAGTAATATTGGGAAGATCGAGAACGACTTTAAGTGTAGCGGTTGTTGATTTGAAGCTCGGATACCCCAACCTTCTATATAGCTAATTTGTAGGATTTACTCAAGTAAAATTGTATTTGGAGTTCTTGATACATACGAGTTTCTTGGAGTTCTGTTTCCTTTATAGTTGTTTTACCTATATCCATTTTGGTCGTTTGAACTAAAGACAACCGGTTCACCAGTCACACATTTGACCATAACGAGGTTATGCTTTAATCCATCCACATACATGACATTATTAGCTTTCACTTTTCTTTAGAAAAACATACCCTTCCTAATAATGATAACGAATATGTTTAATGTAACATTCTTTTATTTTTTCTAGAGCAATATATGCAAGAATTTTGTTTTTGTCTGTCATGTGTTTTGAGCATCTGCACTATCAATGTACCATTGATTTCTTCTATACATGATAACAGCTATGCCACAATTCTCTTGTAGTTCCTTCTTTTACACTTTGAGGCTTGAAGGAAAATTCTCTTTAATTTGGAATTTTCTCTTAGCATTCGAATTCTTCATGGCCAAAGTTATTGCAATGAGCACATTCAACTTCATTTTGAGAAAAGTGTTATGGGTATTCTTTTGTTCAATATCAATCCTTTTCTTTCTTTCTTCTCTTATTATTTTGAAGGTTTATACTTGCTTATGAACAACTATGAACAAAATTATGTTTCAGAGAGCATTTTCATGAAAAGACAGAATATGGTATTCTCTTTGGAATTTACACTGTTAGTTGGTATTTCTTGAAGATATTCATTGTGTGTTCTAGCTGGAATTGAGATGGTCATGCTTTACCATGACGTTCTTTATTCCCTTCTTGAGTGGAAGAATGTTGTATATTGGTTGCTTAGTACTTTTAGATAATTTAGTGTTGAAATTTTGAGAAAGATTCTCAATATCCAGACTTGTCTTTATAAAAGGAGAACGTTATTACCTTGATATCATCTAAGGTTTTGATCCCTTTAAGAAAATCTAAGATTCAAAGTCTTTACTTTTCTCAAATTATTTTCTGAACACTATTTCACCATTCCCCATTTTCTCCTTCATTGAACCACCTTGTATTCTAAATTTTAAGGAGTTTCTATTGATATTTTACTTTCTTCTAAGCATATTTTGAGTTGATTGATTTCATCAAGAAAATCATTATCCCTCAGCAATATAAAAGTATATTTTCTTCTCTAGATTCTTTTCAAATGCCATGAAGTCTAAGATCTTGTTCACATTCTTCCTCCTTTCGGTCTTATCTTGTCTTCATGAGTATAGTAATTTTTCTAATTCTTCTAAACAATTCTTATTCCTTCTTGCCAGCTACTTTTCATGTGTTTTCTTTATGAGACCTTGTGGCATATGTTCAACTCTTCCACAAGAAAAGAAGCATTTGAAAGGAAGCTTACCTACGAACCGTCTGTGCCAAGTTGGAGTTTTCTTTACAAAATTTACCTCATCTTCTTCGAGATATACCACGATCTGTGCACTGTACTTCTTTCCCTTATGTAGCTCTAAGAACGACTTCTTTAATTCGAGATGGTCCTCCTTCTCATTTCACATGCGGTTAGTATGCCATGAAGATTTACTGCAATTAAGATTTTGAAGATGCGATTTTCTTCAAAGCAGAAACTTTGACTCAAATTTTGTCGTTAGTGATCTTAAAACTTTCTCAACCAAAGTAGATTCGGTTATTGTTTTCTCGAGATTTCTCATACGATTTACAATATCATCAAGATGTAAAAATAAGTGTAATGCTCTCACTCATTATGCACTTTTATATTCTCATATTGAATTAAAGGAGTTTAGGTTGCTTGCACTTTTACCTTTGTATCACCTTGATAACTTAGAATGATTTTGTCCCATATTACCTTTGTTGTATCTGTTGCATGAATTTGACAAATTCTGATTCGGTTAGACTTCCCAATAGGCATTGACCGCCTTTGCATTTTGTTTCATAATTATTTCTTTTACATTTGGATGCATTTGTGATGCTATCTTGGTGGATATTGATATCACTCCTTGACAATAGCCAGCCCATCTACTCCCGGAAATTTGAAGATAGGATCTCATCCTTGTTTTCTGAAGATTAAATTTTCCATTGAAGCGAGTGATGGGTCTGTTCCATCTTGATTGCTCATCTTGTTTGATCTCCTTCTAGCGGCTAAGATTTTTTAGAAAGGACCTCCTGCGATACCCGGTGTGGGAAAAATGCGAGAGGGGGGGGGGGGGTGAATCGGTATTTAGATTTTATAAAATAAATTCAACCTTTTTCTTTGACGATTTCCATATGCGGTTTTTATAGGCTTGAACTAGCGTATGCACGCGGAAATATAGAGGAAACTAACGTATATTGATTTACCTTTAGTTGAAAATTTCTCGAGGCAATCTTTTAACTGGTTATCGGTTATAGATAAGGCCCCACAGATAATCAAAATTTATGGCTTGTTAATCCATGAGTATAAAGCATCACACACCATGAACACCAATATTTAGGGTGGAAACCCAATTCGGGAGAAAACCCTTCTTCTTTGTCGTCTCGTCTTGATCTTTATTATATAGAAACCTTTTCCCCATCATTGTAATGATGCGAATTATACCGATGCGAGCTTCTACCTCTGAAGGCTGCTGTATCTCGTTTTCCATTGCAAGCCCGGAAGGGAAGCTCCAATCTCACGATCGTTTACCGACCTCTCTGGAAGGGATTTCCTTCCCACGATTTCAACACCTTCTCTTTGACGACTTCTACTTCCATACTAAAGGCTTCAACCACCTGAGACCCGCTGCGGACCCACGCTTCGTAATTTTCATACCCGGATCTAAACGGCTTCAACACAACCCTTAACATTAACAACCATAATTTCAAAACTTCATCAGGCTTGATAGGAGTCACCCTTGTAACGGAGATATTAGAAATAACCCAATTGAGTAGATAATCAGTCCATATTCAACCTTGAACAACCATTAATTGGAACCATATTTTTCTTTATGTAACTGCGTGTATATATCGTCTTTCTTCACCTTGCGTATGCTTCAAGTACATGCTAGTTTATATTCACTTGAAATATCTGGCAATTTTCTTCATAGTTTCATACGTATACACCTTTTATTACCACCAACTAGCGTATGGTTTCTTTAGATAAATTTGGAGCTCATATTCATATCTGAAACTTTCAATTGGGACAATCTATCGATAATCACCAGAACTATTTAGATAGTCACTGTCCTTCATCATGTTTTCTCAATCGGTGATTGAATTTGTTCATTATCGATGACACGCCACTCCATATTCAAATGACCGAACTTCAGAAGAGATTCATTGACCCGAGCGAGAGAACAAAAACATAAATGCATTAGAAGTAATAAATATAGCTTTGAAACCCCTAACTTCCATATGTGTTTTTTATTAAGAGCCCGCGTGTCTACAGCGCTTTTACTCAAGACAAACTAGTGTATATATGTTTGTAAATGGTGAACTGCGAATATACCAAATCTATCGCTTACCGATTTATTAATTATCATCGATTGGGCTTGTACAGGTTCTTCATCATTTCTTTTTAGAGATCAGCCTAAATTCATCATTTCTAGATCTAGAGATATTGAACCTTCATCATATCCATAGGTGCATCATAAATTTAGATCTATGACAGTTCAACGATCTGAGATATCTCTAAATTTATTCATAATAAATTTCTCTTTTTCATGCACACATTGTATGATCCTCTTCTTTTTTTAGCCTTTATCAATACCATGAGTCAAAACCACTTAACGTGATGGTATTCCTGGATGGGATCAAATAGATAATCCATTCAATCTTATTGAGCCAATACAATGGTCATCACCTGGTTTATAAATTTAGGTAGAAAATATGCATGCAACTGCTTGAGTACGTAATTTTACGCTGATACATACGCTACTTTTCCTTCACAAACCCGCGTATGCTTTTGTGACCTCTTATTCATCATTACTCGGCACTTCTTGGAGATTTATTTCTTTGTTATACATTTGCTGTAGATACATCAGTTGCATCATTAACAAATAAGGTTGCTATCCAAAGACAACTCATCAAATCAGTTTCCATCGAGGATAACTTCATGGTAGGTTGCCATCAAGGATTGCATCATATTTTAACAATCTCCCCCTTTGGACTTGATGGCAACTCGCATTAGTGTTTAATCGACATCACCATTATTCAAACACCACATAATACATAATACTCTCCCCTTTGAAATCAAGGGCAAAGGGGATCAAAACCAACTGGGTTTTCTTCCCTTGTATAAGGATGAGCTCATTGTAGATCGATGTGCCTTGAAGGTATCATGCTCCCCACGAGTTTATCTTGAATTTTCAAAACATATTTTTTCAATGAAGTACATGACTCTATAACTCATCCTATCTCAAGGACTCTACTTGCATCAATGATCCAACCAAGTAGATTTACATATTTGAATCAACTACCCAACCAAGTGGGTTTACAAATTTGAACAAGTCCTTACACTTGGTAAGATAATACAATTTTACATCATAGGTATTAACATGAACTTTTCATAATTATAGAAATAAGTATGCAATCAGAGCAAAGAATCTCAAGCATGAGATCAGACCACAACAAATAATTAGAATGCCAACAATGCATCCGCTCCATATGACCAAAAGCTCCCCCCTTAGCTTGTGCACATCACGAACACTTTCAACAACAAATCATCAAGGCATCTTCATCAAATATCAAAGAATGAAAGAGAAATATGGTGGTAAAACATCCTAGAGATACTATGGCTACAAGCTGTCTTTGAAAATCTTACATTAAAAATATTTTAGTCATGAAACACCCATACGGTTTTCTGTATAAACGTGAAATGCTCCTCTGTGACTTGTCCTCAAAAATCACATATCAAGTTAATCTTGTATTTAGAAGTAGATCTGATCATACATGGCGGAAATTTCTCTAAACGTATAAGTATTCAAACAGTTCACAGATAAAGGTTTGGTAAATATATATTCAACTTGTTCTTTGGAAGGAACATACTCCAACTTCACCTTTTGTTCAAGCACTTGTTCACGTAAGAAATGATACTTGATGGGTATAGCTTTATTGTTGACTCATAACAGATATTCTTTAGAATCACGATGGCACTTGTATTATCACATAATGGAATGGGAAATTGGTGATTTGAATGTCTTGCAAGGTTTGCATCATCCAAATAAGTTAGTCACGCATGATCGACCTTCTTGTCTACTTCTGTAGATAAGGCAATGAAACTTGCTCTGAACAAGATACTAGGGGCCTCGCAAGATACTTACCACTAGTGCTTTTCGATCATCAACATTTCCATCCCAATGCATCGGTGCAAGCATGAAAGAGTGATATCGGCATTCTTTGGATACCATAGTCCAAAGTCTTGGGTTCATGTGAATATTTGAATATTCTTTTGTATTTTGAAGGTAGGACTCTTTTGGATTAGCTTGGACTAGATCCAGCAATCCCAAGCTATCTTTATATCTCTGGTCGTCGATCGAGATAAGTAGACTTCCTATCATGGTCTGTGATACAGTTGATTCATGATGGAGAATCATCATGACGAATTACATCCCAGTTATCATTGGTGTACTTATAGGTTTATGCTCTTCCATACCCATACTTCTTATAATTTTCTTAAGATATTTTTTCTTGTGATAAGAATATGCCATATGTTGCTTGTTGCACTTGCAAGCAGAAAGAATGTTAGTTTCCCAAGTAAAGACATTTCAAATTCTTCTTTATACTTGAAGAAAATTTCTGATTCATAGACTCTTCATTACTTCCAAAATGATATCATCGAAGCACTATACAACCACAATCCAATAGTTTAACAATTTTTGGTTTGGTAACAGTTGCTCTTAGTAGGCCCTTTGAAAATCGTTGTTGATGAAAGAATCTATTTGTCAAGAACTGATAATACCATGCCCTTGGAGCTTGTTTGAGACCATATAGGAGCCTTTTTAAGTCACAAACAAGTTTTTCATTCTTCCCAAAATGAATCATACAGGGTGTTATATATAACCTTCTTATTCTAGATCTCATTGAAAAGCGATTTAACATCCATTTTTGCAAATTTGATTTGTTGGAAGCTTGAAAAAGCAAGAAACATTAGCAGCAATACAAGTCTAGCTACAAAAGCAAAGTTTCTTCAAAGTCTATATCTTCTTGTTGAGCATACCCCTTTTAAACAAGTCTAGCTTTATTTCTTATAACATCCCATTTAACAGCATTTTGAATATCGGCTGATTTTATGTGACTTTTTGTCACCAGAGGTCTTGCTAATTCCCAAGTGTGATTCTTTTTCAATTTGATCAAGCTCTTCATTCATGGCCAGATCCAACATTCATCTTCTGCTAACTTAATTGACATTAGTAGTTCAATAGTGGATAGAAATGCCAGGATAGCTAGATATCCCACAAGAGTCCTTGTTTTACTGATCCTTTTCTCCAAGATTTGAGATTGGATGATTATTTTGAACATATCTGGATGGGCTTTTCGAGATAAATCATCTTAAGTTCTTCATTGGGTTCATTGTCTATATCGACATTTCTATAGTAGAAGGATATATGTCACCACTCCTTCATCTTTGTTTGTTTTTAAAGCTTTTGGAGCTACAGAGACTCATCAATAACAACATCAATACATTCATAAATCTTCGAAGTCTTTTATTATAACATTTATATACTCCTACTTCTAGAGGAGTAACCAAGAAGTATTCCTTCATCTGCTCTGGGTTCAAACTTGCCAAGTTTTTCATCATTATTTTTGATAAAGAATTTGCTTCCAAAAACTCTAAAATGCTTCACAGTGGGAGGATTACCATACCAGAGTTCATATGGATTTTTATCACTATTTACACGAACATGTGCCTTGTTAAGAATATTTACCGTTGTATGTGCTGCTTCTCCCCAAAATGTGTTAGGTGTTATGGAATCATCAAGCATAGCTCTAGACATTTTTTGAACTGTTCTATTCATTCTTTCTACTATGCCATTTTGTTGTGGAGTGCCAGCTACATAAAACGGTCTTTTTATGCCATTTTGTTCACAAGATTCAAGGAATTCATTTGATATATATTCTCCTCCTCGCTCAGATACAAGACACTTGATTTTTAAATCTAATTCATTTTCAGCCAGTGCTTTGAAGATCTGAAATTTCTCAAATGCTTCATCTTTGTGTTTAATCAACCCAATCCAACACATTCTAGAGAAATCATCAATAAATAAGAAATAATATTGTTCACCACGTGGTGACTTTTTCCTCATATGTCCACATATGTCAGTATGAATGAGTTAAAGAGGCTTACTTGATGATCCTTCCTTGGCATTAATTTGCACTCTGGTTTGCTTACCGAATTGGCAAGATTTGCATATGATACTTTCAGGTAGAGTAATATTGGGAAGATCACAAACAACTTTAAGTTTTCTTGATTTGTTGATATGAGAGAAGCTCAGATGCCCCAACCTTCTATTTCCATAAAAGTATCTTTTTCTTCTCTAGCTTCTTTTTCAAATGCCATGAGAAGTCTAAGATCTTGTTCACATTCTTCCTCACTGTCTTTTTATGCCATGTTGTTGAAAAAATTCAAGGAATTAATCTGATGTATATTCTCCTCCTCGATCAGATATAAGACACTTGATTTTTAGATCTAATTCATTTTCAACCAGTGCTTTGAAGATCTGAAATTTCTCAATGCTTCATCTTTGTGTTTAATCAACCCAATCCAACACATTCTAGAGAAATCATCAATAAATAAGATATAGTATTGTTCACCACGTGGTAACTTTTTCCTCACGGGTCCACATATGTCATTATGAATGAGTTCAAGAGGCTTACTTGATGATCCTTCCTTGGCATTAAATTTCACTCTGGTTTTTATACCGAATTGGCAAGATTTGCATATGATACTTTCAGGTAGAGTAATATTGGGAAGATCGTGAACAACTTTAAGTCTGCTTGATTTGTTGATTTGAGAGAAGCTCAGATGCCCCAACCTTCTATGCCATAGCCAGTTTTCTGAAGATTTACTCAAGTAACATTTTTCTTTGCAGTTCTTTAATACATACAGGTTGCTTGGAGTTCTTTTTCCTTTTATAATTGTTTTACCTATATCAAGATCACGTACCACACATTCTTTTGAACTAAAGACAACTTCAGTTCCTTGATCACACATTTGAATTACACTTAACAGGTTATGCTTTAATCCATCCACATACATGACATTATTAGCTTTCACCTTTTCTTTTAGAAAAACATACCCTTTTCCCTTAATGACAGCAGGAGTATCATTTCCAAATGTAACATTCTTTTCTTTTTCTAGAGCACTATATGCAAGAAGTTTGTTTTTGTCACCTGTCATGTGTTTTGAGCATCCACTATCAATGTAACATTGATTTTCTTCTCCTTCTGCAAATAAAGCTATGCCACAATTTTCAACCTATAATTCCTTCTTTTTCCATACTTTGGAGCTTGAAGGAAAATGCTCTTTTGGCTGGACTTTGCTCCTGCATTCAGATTCTTCATGGCCAAAGTTATTGCAATAAGCACATTCAACTTCATTTTGAAGAGGAGAAAAGTTGTTATATGTATTCTTCTTTGTTACAATATCAATCCTTTTCTTTCTTGCTTCTCTTGTCATGATGGTTTTATATGCAACACATTGAACAACTTTATGACCAAAATTGTGACATGAGAAACATTGTCCATTGAAGAAGAAATTTCTGCGATCATGAAATCTTCTACTTGAATTTACCTGTTAGTTGGTGTTTCTTTGAAAGGTATTCTTGTTAGTGTTATTTGAATTGAGATGTTCATGCTTTACCTGTGAAGATTATTTATTCCTTTGCTGAGTGGCAAAATGTTGTATACTGGCTGTAGCTGCTTTTAGATAATTTGGTGCTGAAGTCCAAGAAGATTCTCTGATATATCCAAGACCTGTCTTTATAAAAGGAGAACGTTGTACCTTGATAATATCATCTAAGGTTTTAGATCCTTTAGAAAATCTAAGATTCAAAGTCTTTACTTTCTCAATTTCTTTTCTTAGACTTACTATTTCACATTCTAATTTCTCATTGTGTTTCACCTTTTCTTCAAGCTGATTTTTTAGAGTTTCTATGGATATTTTACTTTCTTCTAAGCATATTTTGAGTTGATTGATTTCATCAAGAAAATAATTGTCCTCTAAAGCATCCATAAAAGTATCTTTTTCTTCTCTAGATTCTTTTTCAAATGCCATGAGAAGTCTAAGATCTTGTTCACATTCTTCCTCACTATCAGATAACCCATCATTGTCTTCATGAGTATAGTAACTTTTTCTAGTGCTAAACCGATTCTTATTCCTTCTTGCTACTTCCTTCCCTTTTTCATGTGTTTCTTTATGAGGACACTTAGCAACATAATGACCAACTCTTCCACAAGAAAAACATTTGAAAGGAAGCTTACCTCTGAACCGTCCTGTGCCAAGTTGGAGTTTCTTTACAAAATTTACCTCATCTTCTTTTGAGATATACCCTGATCCTTCTGTCTCTTGTACTTCTTTCCCTTTTGTAGAAGCTCTAAAGACGGCTTCTTTGACTTCAAATGGTCCTCCTCTTCTCATTTCACATGCGGTTAGTATGCCATGAAGTTGTACCACAGTAAGATTTTGAAGATCCTGCTTTTCTTCAAGAGCAGAAACTTTTGACTCAAATTTTTTCGTTAGTGATCTTAAAACTTTCTCAACCAAAGTAGATTCGGTTATTGTTTCTCCCAGATTTCTCATATGATTTACAATATCATCAAGACGTAAAAAGAAATTGGCAATGCTCTCCTCATTATGCATTTTTTAGATTCTCATATTGAATTCTAAGAGTTTGGATTTTAACACTTTTTACCTTTGCATCACCTTCATAACTTAGAATGATTTTGTCCCATATTGCCTTTGTTGTATCCAGCTGCATGAATTTGACAAATTCTGATTCAATTAGACTTCCCAATAGAGCATTGACCACCTTTGCATTTGTTTCATAACTCTTTTTCTTCAAGATTTGGATGCATTACAGTGCTGGCACGTATATTTATATCCTCTTCAGCAACAGCCCATATATCCCGGGGCGGGGAATTAGGATCATCCTTGTTTTCCAGAAGATTAAATTGTTTCTGTTAAAGAGCGGAGGCCTGATAGATGTTGTTCCATCTTGATTTATCATCTTGCTTGATCTTCCTTCTAGCGGCTAAGCTTTTCGGAAAAGGGACCTCTAAATCTGAATTGTTGGGAAAAATGCGAGAGGAGGGGGGGAGGGGGGGGAGTGAATCGGTATTTAGAGTTTGTAAAATAAATTCAACCATTTCTTTGAAGCGATTTAATCCGCGGTTTTTTACCCATGAGCCGAACTTCAGCGTATGCATTGAAATATAGAAGGAAACTATCGTATACTGATTTACCTTTCAAATTTAGAGAAATTCTCAAGAACAGTCTTTTAAAAAGATTTATCAGTTATGAATAAGGCTAGATAATCAGAAGTTATGAGCAGTAATCAACAGTATAAAGCATCACACACATGAACACCAATATTTAAGGTGGAAACACAATTCGGGGGAAAACCACCGCTGCTGTCGTCTCTGTCTTCAATATTTATTATATAGAAAAACTTTTACAACATTTTACTGATGCAGACTTATACCAGTACGCAGGCTTCTACCTCCAGAAGGCTGCAACCGGAAGGGAGCTCCAACCCCCTGATCTTGTTTACCAGCCTCTCCTGGAAGGGAGCTTTGAACCCCTGATTTCAACACCATATTCTACTGGATGAAAGCTTCTACTTCCATACTAAAGGCTTCAACCCTCAGACCCACTGCAGACCATGTTTCATCAATTTTCATATTGGATCCAAACAGCTTCAACACAACCCCTTAAAATTAACAACATAACTTAAAACTTCAATCAGCGATGCGGAATCTAACTTGTAACCAGAATATCAGAAATAACCCAGAATTCAGAGTAGATAATCAGATACATATTCAACCTTAAACAACCATTAATTCAGATACCATACGCTGTTTTTCTTTATGTAACCTGCGTATATACGCATATTTCTTCACACCAACCTGCGTATGCTTTAGTGCATGCTAGTTTTATATTCTTGAAATAATACGCGACTTTTCTTCACAGTTTACGCGTATACACGCGCTTTTATTTTCACCAACTAGTGTATGCTTTCTTTCAGAATCTGTTTAGACTCATATTCGGATCTGAAACTTTCAATTCAGACAATCTATCAGCAATGCAGAACTGTTTAGATAGTCACTCATCCTTCATCATGTTTTCTCAATTAGTGATTAGATTTTTTCATTATCAAATCAGCAACATACTCCATATTCAATCAACCCAGAACTTCAAGAAGACTTCATTGACTGAAAACAGAGAGAAAAAAGAAATCACAAAAGTAATATCTGTAAATAAGCTTCAGAAACCCTAACTTCCATACGCGCTTTTTATTAAGAGAACTCGCGTATACACACGCTTTTACCAAGACAAACTAGTGTATAGATCTGTAAATGGTAGAATTTGTAGAATATACTAGATCTATAAACTTACCCAGATTTCTTCATTATCATCAGCAGACTTGCGCCAGTTCTTCATCATTTCTTTTGTAGATCAGCCTAGAGATTAATCATTTCTAGATCTAGAGATCTTGAACCTTCATCATATCCATGGGTGCATCATAAATTTAGATCTATCAGAAACAGAGTTCAACCATGCAGATATCTCTCAAAGAGATTTATTCCTGAATAGCTTTTTTTTTCTCTTTTTCATGCACACATTGCACTATGATCCTCTTCTCCTTATATAGTTTTAGCATTTATCAATACCATGAGTCAAAACCACTTAACCGCTGATGCTATTCCTGGATGGGATCAAATAGATAATCCAGTGCTCAATACTATGGGCCAATACCATGGTCATGTCCCCTGGTTTTATAAATTTAGAGCGCAAATAGGCATACACTACTTGGTACGTACTTTTACGCGTACATACACTACTTTGCCTTTACAAACCCGTGTATGCTTTGTGACATATCTTATTCATAATTACTCTGGCACTTACTGGAATTTCTTTCTTTGTTACTTCTGAACTGCTCTGTAGATACATCAGATTTACATCATTAACAAACAGGTTGCTATCCAAAGACAACTCATCAAGTCATTTTCCATCAAGGACAACTTCATCAAGTAGGTTGCCATCAAGGACAACACATTGCATCATATTGCCAACACTCCTGTAAATAAATATTTATTTTGGAAGTTATTTTTTGATGGTTCTAAGTCTAATGAAGGAGCAGGAGCAGGATGCGTGTTGATTAGTCCAGAGGGAAAAAAAATTATGCTAACCTGCATAATCAAGTTCGATTGCACCAATAATACTGCAGAATACGAAGCTTTAGTCCAAGGATTATACAAAGCAATCAGATTAGATATCAAATATCTACAAGTTTTCGGAGATTTTGAAATTGTAATCAGACAGGTACGCAATACTATACATTGTTTATCAGGTCATTTAAAGCATTATCAATATTTAGTTCAAGATCTGACTGAACACTTTATAGCATTTAATATTTCATCAATTCCTGGGCTCCAGAATGCTAGTGCAGACCTCGTAGCTAACGTAGCTTCCAAGCTCATTCCTTCAGAAGACTATAGCCCTGATCGCTTTTCAATCGAATTAATCTTTAGACCCTCCATTCCTGATAACATTACCAATTGGAGGATTTTCAATGATGATCCTGATATTGAAAGCTTCCTCACATCTGAATGATCTTACACCAATCAGATAATTGATGAGGACCAACATGACAGAAAATTGCAACAAGATAGCACTAATAATGCTATGCCAAAGTCAGTAGTCAAGTTAGAAGACCTTTATGATTTGAAAGATCGATTCAAAAGATCTACCAATTCAAAATTGCAAAGTTCAACTTTGAATTATGAATTAGTAAATCTAGGAACTGATACCAAACCACAGAATATCAACCTAGGCCTCGGCCTAGCTCCTGAAGAAAAATTAGCGTATGTCCGTCTTTTGAAACAATACAAAAGTGTCTTTGCTTGGAACTATGATGAACTCAAAACTTATGACACTTCTATCATCCAACATACTATCCCAATGATAAATGATGAAAAACCTGTCCAACAAAAGCTGAGAAAAATCCATCCCAATCTAGAAAATCAGATCAAATCTGAACTCAATAAGTTATTGAAAGCCAAGATTATTTTTCCCGTTCGACATTCTAAATGGGTTTCCAATATGGTTCCCATTAGAAAGAAGAATGGAGACATTAGAATTTGCATTGACTTTCGAAATCTTAACAAAGCCTACCAAAAAGATAATTTTCCTTTGCCTCCTATGGAGCAAATATTGCAGGCAGTTGCAGGATCAGAATTAATGTCCTTCTTAGATGGTTTCTCTGGTTACAACCAAGTGTTGGTCCATCTCGATGATCAATTGAAAACCACATTTAGAACCAAATGGGGCACTTACACATATCAAAAGATGCCCTTTGGTCTGATCAACGCTGGTGCCACATTTCAGAGAGCCATGGACATCGCATTCAAGGGATTAGTTAACAAATCAGTGGTAATTTACTTGGATGATATAACTGTATATTCCAAGAAACGAGGCAATCATCTTAGAGATTTAAAACAGATCTTCCAACGTTGTCAAAGGTATGGAATTTCACTTAACCCGAAAAAATCCTTTTTTGCATTAAGTGAAGGAAAACTTCTTGGATTCATAGTATCAAAATCTGGAATTCATATTGATCCTGACAGAATCAAGGAGATTTCCGAAATACCCCTACCTCACAACAAGAAAGCTATGCAATCTTTCCTTGGCCAGATTAATTTTTTAAAGAGATTTGTGCCAGATTTTTCAAGAATTGTATCTCCTTTACAAGCAATGATTAAAAAGAACTCAAACTTCAAATGGGGCCAAGACGAATATGAGGCATTCAATCTAATCAAACAAGCAATTGTTAATGCTCCATCTTTAGCAACTCCAAATTTTTCCGATCCTTTTATTCTATATACATTTGCCTCTGATAAATCATATGCTGCGATACTCACTCAAGCAAATCAAGACAAGGCAGAAGCCCCAATTGTTTTTTTCAGTTCAAATTTACAGGGGGCTGAGTGGAATTATTCAGATGTAGAGAAACAAGCTTATGTTATTTTCAAAGCAATTAAATATTTCAAATCCTTTCTACTTAAAACCCATACAAAAATCATAGTATCGTTTCCAACGGTAAGAAATCTCTTAGTACAGAAAGATGTGGGTGAGAAAAGAGCCAATTGGGTTACTGCCTTACAAGAATATAACGTATAAATCAAACCAGCAAGTATTGTAAGAGGTCAAGGATTTTGCAAGATACTAGCTGGAGCATCGCTTATTTCCGAAATACCATCTGTAGAGATACAAATGTATGAGGTAAGCCTAAACGATGTTGAATCATTATATGCTGATATCATATTTTATCTAAAGAATGGATATGCTCCTCCAAATCTCGATTACACCAAGAAAAGAGCTCTAAGGTTGAAGGCTAAACAATATTAGCTTGTGAATGATGTTCTTTTTAGAATGAATTATGATTATGTTCTCCTTAGATGTCTTGAGAAATCTGAAGCTAAAAAAGTCTTGCAGGAACTTCATGATGGGCCAGCAGGCGGACATTATGCTGGAGATGCTACTGCACATAAAATCCTCCGCACAAGCTATTACTGGCCCACACTATTCAAAGTCTCACATAGCTACGTAAGGAAATGTCAAGTTTGTCAAACCGCTGCTGGGAGACAAAAGAAACCATCATTGCCGCTGCAACCAGTCATAATTGAGAAGCCTTTTGATCAATGGGGATTAGACATAATAGGTGAGATCGTTCCTCACTCTTCTAAACAACATAGGTATATCCTTACAACAACTGATTATTTTACTAAATGGGTAGAGGCAGTTCCTCTCAAGACGGCTAATGCCGAACATATCATCGAGTTCATAGATCAGTTCACAATCACCAGGTTTGGTTTACCTTCTGCTTTAATGTTTGATAATGCATCGTATTTTTCTGGTAATTCTATGACTGAATTTGCACTTAAAAGAGGTTTCAAACTTAAATACTCTACCAATTACTATCCACAGGGAAATGGGTTACCTGAATCTACAAATAAAAACTTAATCAGAATCATTAAGCGAACCATTGATCAAAATCATAAAAATTGGCATAAGTCTTTAATATATGCTTTATGGGCAGATCGAATAACATAGAAAGCCTCCATTGGCACTTCTCCCTTTAATTTAGTTTATGGGAAATAAGTTGTTCTTCCAACTCATCTAGCAATTCCTTCTTTGGCCTTAGTTCAATATATTGATGAAGCACCAACTTCTTCCTTACAACTAAGGTAGCTGGAAATAGTTAAGCTAGAAGAACAACGAGAACAAGCCAAAATAACTCATGCTCATCACCAAGCATTAGTAAAAGCTTCTTTTGATTCAAACATGATATCTAGAAAGGACTTTCAGATTAGAGATCTAGTTTTAAAATGGGACAAGGCTCATGAGGAAAAAGGGAAACATACGAAATTTCAACGAATGTGGCTTGGCCCTTTCCAAATCGCAGAAGTCATAGGTCCATCTACTTTTATGTTACAGGAATTAACAGGAAAAAGAGAGTCTTTACCCGTTAACAGACAGATCCTCAAAAAATATTTTCCATAGGAGATCATTCTTCTATTTTGTATATTAGTTTTCTTTATTTTCATAATAAAACCAGTTGTAAATGGTTACATTTGGAATTCATGAAAAAGATACAAATTCTCTTTTAGATTTTGTTTTTTCACTTAAATAGAATTCTTCTAGAAAAATTGAACATTATTATTGAAAGATACAGTTAAAAGATTTAGGCTTAGAAATGATACTAGTTTCAGCCTTGTAAATTTTGATAAAAAGCAACCTTTAGTGGGAAATTGTTTTATTTCAGTCCAATGAAAGGTATCAATAACAAAATGAAGATCTTCTGTAGAAAATTTCTTTCCAAAAACTCTACCATTGTCATCCAGAGCTATCTTAAGGAAACAATGACTTCCTCCCCACCTAGAAAATTACAACGTTCAGAGAATAATCCAATGATACACTTTAACTTAAAGAGTAAGAGGTCTCATCACGAGCCGACTTATCATGATCATAGATATTATAGCTTGCTGACTTTGCCAATACTGCATACCACAACAGGGAAATGACTCAAGATTATTGCAATCAAAATACAAGGGGTCTCATCACGAGCCATCTTGTTTAGCAAAGTTATAAATCAAGTGAATGGCACTGTCATAAATTGGATACCAAACCAAGAAATTGTTCTTTAAGGATAAAAAGAAAATAAAATCAATAAGTGTGGATATGGATTTCTCTTTGAAAATTGTATATTTATCTAAGTAGGATACAGGATCATTGTTGGGTAACAGGTAACCCTGTTGAGGCTATAAACGCCTGCTGGCAGCAGAGGCTCTACCTACGACAAATGAGCATATTTAAAACTAATTTACAGAGAAGCCTTTGTTTTTATCTTTATAAACCAAGTAGTGACTGATATAGATACAAGGACTAACTTAAGGGAGTAAACAATCAAAGTTGAATATAGAAGAAACGAAATATCATTGATAGATAAAAGCATAATGTACTTTGTCTTTCTATAATAAAGTTTGATTTTCCGAAAAAAATTTTGTTTTTGAAAGTTTATAAAATTCAAAAGAAAAGCAGAGATAACTGGATCTTCCAAGTGAATCGCCAAATTTTGTGGCCAGCAACAACCCCTGTTCTTATTTAGTATTATCACTAATACTAAATAAGTGGGGACCCTTAATCAAAAAATTTAAAAATCAATTAGTGCTTGTACTTCCTTTTTCAATAAAACTTACTATCATAGACTTAGGAGAATATCCCTTGAAAAATCTAAAAAACTTAAGTTTTATGATAGGATAGAATAAAATCATTTTTTAAGAAATATTGCATCACAAAAAGGTAATGAATACCTCTTTACAAGCGGAATTCTAAGATTGCGAGATCGCGATGTGAAACTACGCACTAAAAGAACATTCATCGCATCACATGCTTCAAATGTCATATGTTACACTGAAAAATCTCAAAACCGTCGATATGCGATGGCACATATCGTAAATCGCGTTTCGCAGAAAAACACATTAACGGAGATTTGTCATTTTCTATGCTCTAGCGATTTTGCGATATTGCGATCTAGCGATTTTGCGATATTGCGATCTAGCGATTTTGCGATTCTGCGATATTGCGGTATTGTGATAATTGAAAATTCACGAGATTGCGATCTGCGATATTGCGAGGCAAATCGCAAATCGCTTTATCGCAGATCTTTAAGGCTCATTGTACGAAATTTTTTTTCCATAAACCAAGACCTGGTTATGCGCTTTAATGTTAATCAATGAATTGGTTGTCAATCATTAATGAAATATGGTTTTGTTATGATCGAAGAGCCATTTCACGTAAGGTGGTATATTTTATACGTCTTCAACATTTAAAATATCTCCCGTCACCTTTTTCCTATCATTATTCTCACTTCACTCGTAAACTACAGGAGCAAAGAACAGAGAACTATACAAAGAAGTATTCAGGATATTATGGGAAAGAAAGACAAGGCTCCAAGTTCTGAAGACAAAGAAATGACGCCCTTGTATACAGACACCGCCTGTAACAAAGATGCTGGTATTACTACTTGGGAAGGCATGTACAGTTTACTTGAGGAAGAGAATCCCAGAGTAATGGAGGTTACAGCTACTGCAGGCTCACATGGGTCTTCTGAGGCGTCTATTATAGAGCTGGCTTGCTCATTATTGCACCGGATAGCGGCGAGGCCTAAAATTCTTCCATACACGGACATGGTTAAATGGGTATTGGACAGCACTGATATCACAAACAGACATTTTAAGACTCAAGGTCAAGAACTGATTGGTTCATTCACTCCACAAGAGTGGATTTGAGACTCATGTATCATTTACCAGAGCCACAGGAGACTTATAACAAATAGTTCATGGAGAAGTTTTCTAAAGAAAATGAAAACCTGGCAGAATGCACCAAGGACTGGTCAAGGAGGGAAGAACCACTAAAAAAGGATAAATATGGTATGTATAGTACTGGTTCTCTCACTTCCCTGTATTGCTTTGCTGCTGCTATGCTCTGTAGGCTTTTTGGGAAGCCAGACATTAATAAATTTTCATTTGAATGGCTACAATTATTGAATGCTGTTGTTAATACTACTGTTGTGGATTGGGCTAAGATATTATCTGACAACTTAGCCACAGACATTTTGAATTACCGGTCGAAAAGAATTGTTTCTCAGAGAATTTATCCCCCTTTTTACTTATCTGCATATGTGATGGATTCAATCTGTTATATTTCTAAGTTTCCTTTAATGGGTTGGAAATGGATGACTCAAGACCCCTTACCCATTCATGTTTATCACAAAGAATTGTGGGATTCCAAGTTTATTCCCTGTTTTTACAAGATATGTCATGGAATCATGTTGCCCCTGTACAAAATGTTATATGATAAAGACGCTCCTAGGTTTTCTCCTGAAGCAGAGGTAGATATACTTCCTGTCGCGAGATGGTTTGGAGAAGAATTGTTTACATATGTTAGGATATTTGGAAGTTTCGCTTCCCCTCATATCTTACCTTTGTATGTTCCTGATAAACTCATGGCACGAGAAATTTTTTATCAAACCTACGGAGAAGGAGGTTTGACTAAAGATTTGAAGGAAAAAAAGAAGGCTATTTGGCCACAATTTCCTGTGGCCTGTGGGGCCTTTTCACTATTTTATGTAGGCCATGCATTCAAAGAAGTAAAAAACATAAAATGTTTACGTTTTTTCAAATTTCCAAGAAGACTGTTCGACCCTTATGATATTGCTAAAAATTTGACTACTGCAGTCAAAATAAGAGTGTTTTCTAAAGAAGATGATATTTTTGATGACATGTTCCAAGAGAAAGGAACACTTAAAGAGGTTCTACATTCAGCCCAAATGCGATTTCCTCTAGCAGAATTTCAAGAGTTCGAGATATACAGGGAAAGGAGGTTAACTAGTATCCCTTTGGATAAATTACGCTTGGAACCCATAAGGGAACCAACTCCCAGTATTAGCCTCAGTGGAAGTTCAGGCACAGATAGATCTAAATCTAAGTCCGGGAGAGAAACGTCAGAACACTCTAAGAGGTCTGAAAATGACCATGATAAAAATGAAGGGTCAGTAAGGGATACTGCCCAGTCAAAGGAGCTCTTACAGCAACAGGTTTTGACCTCTCCACAGCTAAATCTTCCCCCTCTCATCATACAACAACCATCAGTCAGAATTGAGCTAGATAAAGAATGGGATACATTCAATGATTTAATCAATATTGAAGGACAGAACACACAGACACCTGTGAGTAATGTACAGGTAACAAAAAATATAGTCACAGGAATAACTAGCAATGTCTCAGAAATGGAACATATTACCATTACCCCATCCTCTGAACTTATGCTCAAAATAGAGGAAATTCCTCCTGTTGATGTATTTTATAGTCCACAACACAAGGCAGCGGTAATAAGACAAAGAAAGAAAAGGAAATTGGAAAACGTGCTTTCTCATGATACAGAGCAATTAGACATCCTATGGCAAGATCCTACCACTGATCCCATGGAAAATCTCACTAAATTATCTCAGATCATAGGAGCATATGCCTCTGCGGCCATTGATAAAGCATCTGAGGTACGACAATTACTAAATGAGAAAGAAGATCAAGTACAGGTTTTGCAACAACAGCTGCAACAAGCCAACGCCAACAACAAAGCACAGAAATAGCTTGAAAATTTTCAGCAGGACTTCCAACAAATGCAGATAGGGTACCAGAACAGTTTGGCTGAAAAATAAAAACAGCTACAGGTTATGCAAGAGATGCACAAGGATGATCCCAAGCTTACAGAATACATCACAGAATCCATTTCCGTAAATGATCAACTACTGCAGCAACAGGAAATATTATGCCAAAGAATATCACAGTGGAACTCTTATTGTGAAGTAAGTGATAAAATCACTAATCAAGTCGTAGAATTACGACATGATTATGATTTAATTGATAAAAGAGTTACCGAATATTTGGCTTGGCAAGAAAAAGAGGAGGGGAAAAGAGCAAGTGCACCAATAATCAATGACAATCACAAAGAAATGCTCTTTAACAATTGGGATGCACAAATCAGGAAAGTAGAGCAAGCGGCAGAAGTAGCAGCCACAACAGCAAACAATGTTATTGATTGCATAAATGAAAATTTGCACAAGGCAAATCTGATCTCAGAAACCACTCAAGGGTATCTACCGAAAACACAGCAACTGTAGACAGACTGGAGACAGAAGGCTCAAGAAAATGCAGAATCAATTAAAAGATTAACTAAGTTGAATTGGGATTCTTACTGGGCGTATTTGGTAAAACCACACAGCCAGTGCATGACTCTCAAATGTATCATCAATTCTGCCGAGAAGATGGTGCCAGCTCTTGCCAATTTCGTTTTCACAGGACAGTTAAAGTCTGAAGTCGGCCAACCTACTCTTCTCAAACAAATGCTGAATGCTTGAAATTTCAAAGAATAGATTCACAAATAGTTAGTTGATTAGTTTTAATTTTAGATTTAGTGTTAATTTTGCTTTATTTTTGCCTGAAATGAGGACGGTCATTTAAACCGTATCCTACATTTTTGTAATAAATTATTTTTAGATTTAGTTAGTAGTATTTAAACCCTTCTCATGCATTTAGAGAAGGGTCCTGAAATTTGTCAAAAAATTGTCCTCAGAACATGCACTTTTGCACCCTCCGAGGAGGTTTTGATGAATGAATGGAACATGATTTATTGATATCTGCGTTTAATATCTGCTACTGATGTTGCACTTTTGTACTCTTAGTGGATGTTGGATTAAGAAGAGATAAGTCATTATTGCTTGAAGCTCATGAGTAGAACTAGTTATAAATGATACTTTTATCTCTTAACTATTTCTGCCTTTGTGTTAAAGTGATATTCATGTTCATTTGTTTATATATTGATGCTTGAATGCTTGAGTTATCATTTGGCACTTTTGTACGGTGATAGCTATTTATTTATGCTTAATATATGAGTAGCTTATTATGCGATATGTTTTTCACAACTGTTTCGTCTAACTTTTTATACGAAGTGGTTTATCTCCATTGAATTCTTTTCTCATAATAGTTGAATGATATTTATTACCAATTGTTATTTTAAATCATTTTAGATCACATAACGGAAAGATTACATCCCGGGTTAGTGTAGAATTAGATATTTCTGTTTATTAGAATACAATTGCATGTTATTAGATTAGAGTTAGAATAAAAGCATTTCACTTAGGAACTTTTAGAAAGGAAATATCAATTCTCAACACACATACACACACATATTGGGAAACTGGTCCCATTATCCCCAGTCGGACCCACTATACCAAACAGAAAAGGAGCTTCCAACCAAGGTCCGGACCGGGTGGGTATCCCCCTTGTTGTAGACCTGATTTTCGGGGCTTCAATAGGGTAGTAAATGAACACCTAGAGAAGCTATTGAATAAGGTAAACAAAGACACTGTCATGTAGAGGCATATGGCAAACCACTATTACACAAGAAATTTGATTTGCAAGATTAAGGTTAAGAACATGAAGAAAAAGCTCAAGAAGACCCTAAGAAAGCTCAAGAAGAAGGATAGCCTTGATATTTTGGCTGATGCATCCTTAGTTGCTTGAAGGCATGACAGAAAAATGGAAAAGGAGAGAAATTTTGGCAAAAATTTGAAAATTTTTGGGTTTTTTGTCACACAGGAAAAATTAGTGCACAGAGACGCAACTTGTGATCGCTACGCTTTTCCCTAGAGGCTCCAAATGAATATTTAAAAGAATGTGGAGCTGTATTTTGGTTAGTACATTCTAGAAATCTACTTGGGGTTACTTGTCAGTTCATGGATTTTCAGAAAAAGGTAAAAAACCACCTATTTTCCACCCTTCTGCCACTGTTTTGAGTCACTTGTTGCACTTCTAGAGTATTTGTGTTATAATAAGTTTGGAGGTGTCTTAGAGATTAATTTTTGGCAACTTGAAGCTTTACATGTGTAGTAGACATCCTAAGCTACCTATACCAACCTTCAAAAAAGTTCAAAGATCCCTCAAAGTCATCAAAAAATCTTACCAAATTTCAATGTGCTTCTGCTGCCAGATGCTGCGCTTCTATATTTTTTGCTGTGTTTCTGGGTTTAAAAAAGTTTCTTGACATTTGGAGGTCAAAATTTAAAATGGTCGATGTAAAAACTGTCTTATGAGTATTTAATGGTTAATAGGTCTATTTATGGTCATCTTTGTTAAAGAATCTTATGTTTAATGACTTGAGACAAAATTTAAACTTGTTAGCTAAAAAAGGGGAATGTTGTTTATAACTCCCCTAGGAATAGGCTATAAGTCATTAGGTGCATTAATTATTTGCTTTGGATTAGGATTTGATCCCTAGAGGTGGCATATTGTTTAGTTTTCTATATGTACTCAAACTCAAGTCATTGAGAGGGTTGGATATGTGAAGTTCTAACTCTTTGACACTAGTGTACTTGACTATTTGCAAAAATAATTTACAAGCAGTTGCAATTGTTGTTATGAGATCATTGTGATATGGTTAGCGACAATGTTTTTCTCCATTTTTCCTCATGCATCTAATGATTAATTAATTCTGATAGCCATCTATGTTCTTCTTATGGTAATCTCATAAATTTTAAGCAGAATAGATTGCTTCATATGCTCTGTTTTATATGAGATTTTAATGTAAATGTTTTAATCTCCTAAATAAATGTAATCATACTTGTATGCTAATTTTACTCTTTCTACATTACTTTTTCCTCACTACACTACAATAAAAAATTCCAATTGTGTCGCTAGTCATATTTATATTGCCTCATCCTATGTGTCTCCAACTCACCTTGTGAAATACTGGGCCTAGTTCCTAGAATGACACTTCATATCCAAAAAACTTAAATAAAAAACCCTAATCAAACTTTAATAAGCCTATAACTAGCCTAAATCCTCATATTCTCCAGTAATTTCCATTGGCTGTGAGACTGATCTTGAGAGATCCTCTCTAACTTGGTAGGGCTAGATACCAGTCTAAAGTTGGCCTATGGTTACCTCTTTAGCTTCCTTTATCAGCCTTGGGAAACTGAGGGGAGTTAATAGGCAAGAAAATTCTAACGCAACAAGAATAATTTGATTCTGAGTTGTAGCAATGGAGTTATGAATTTTTGAAGGTTATTGTTGGTCTTGCTCATGTATTGGTCAGGGTAGGACTAATGTGAGGAGACATAATGATAGTTGGAAAATCAATAAGATAACGTTGGAGGAAGCCATTATATTAGTGTATAACTATGAGGTGATGTGAGTACATTTGAACATCCATTCAAGTGAGCAATGCATCAGGAAACCTCTTAAATTAGTGCGGATTTGGGGCATACTATAAAGGAAGCAAGGAGGGAAATATTTGGAGGATCCTTTCACTGTTTTGGTGTGGATTGTTTATGAATATAGGCCATAGATGACAAATTTCTAAAGGCAGAGGGAAATAAGGACTGAAAGACAAGTTATGGACAGTATTGGATGCGGGTTCACTTGCTGAGGTAGGTCGCAAGAATGAGGAGAGGTAAGGGTTGTTATGTGTATATTTAATTGTGTATTTATTACTTTTTTTGGGCTACAGAGGGAGTTGTATTTACAACAAGTTGTGGATGATTGTTTGTGTGGGACGATAGGGTTGGGAGAGCTTCTCTTCCTAGTAGTAGCCTGTCCAAACTTAACGCGGGTGGAACATGGGTACTAAGCCTTCTAGAAGTCGTATTCCAGAGTTGTGGGTAATTCATGAGTTGTGGAGGGCCTTGTGGAGGTGTCCAAGGTCTAAGATAATGCAAAGAAAGGATTGGTAAGGACATCAAAGGGAGGAAGAAAGTCTAGAAGGGAAATACAATGGTTGGATAATGGTTTTGGGTTGATGTAGTGTGCCCTAACCAATCCCACACATACATTGATCCAAATGAAAAGAGAAGACCAAAAATATGTTGGAGGATGCACTCTCTTGTTGATGAGAGTCTCTAGGAGGATGGTGTCCTAGGAGAGGACTAGATTTGGAGGACTCTACTAGCCAAGAGATAGGGTTGACACAGACTATCATATGCCCTAATCAGTGGGTAGATGTTGCGGCAGAGCCTAGATTTTTGCAATAGCTCCTATGTTGTAGAGAAAAGGGAAGAGTTGGAGAAGTGATTTGGCAGAAAATAGAAGGGTTTCGTAGGTGTGAGGATGCCCTAGGTAGGTGCAGATGCTACATCGTGGATTGGCCACTCATGGACTGTTGATGGGAAGTGTGAGAGTGAACCAAGTGTGGAGATAGATTTGACACTTATGGTCTGTTGGAGGACAACATGATAGTATCTAGGTTGGAGCACGATGTGCAACACCTTAATGGAAAAATTTAATTTCTAGAGTGGCAGTTGTTGGGCTCAGGGGTTGATGAAATTGAGGAACAATTTGTGGACCCTGAGACTTGTGTGTGGGGAAGGAATTCTACAACAGATGATGGGCATTCCTCCTAGCGCATGTTCATTGTGGGAGATGGACATCTTGCAGTGATAGGTTGCAACCGTTTGTGCCCTATGTTGGTCTTCATATGAGCAACACACGAAGACTATAGTGGGTTGAAGTCCCTAATTAGCTGAGGAGTAGCAATGGGAAGATTGAGAGTTTTTCAGAAGTGGAGTTGTGAACAACTCGCCAAGAGTCTTGATGTGTTGATGCGTTGGTGGATGAATGATAAAATAGTGAGCAGATTGGGTAGCTGAGGTTCAGTGGTTAGATGGAATTAGAGAATTAGTAGAGGCAAGAGTTGCAGATCGGGAGCCGAAGGAACATGAAGGTATAGGGTGAGAGTATCTTGTTGATGGCAGATTGGTTGTCGATGTACTAACACCAAGCCCCATTTTATATCTTGTACTAGTGGATGTATGAGGGCCATTATCTTTGGTATGAGAGCCCTAAACTGTTGTGTTATATGTTGTTTAATATAATGAATTTGGGTTGGAAAATGTAAAAATTTGTATATATTTTGCGCATGAGTGATTTACTATTGTTTATATTCCATTTTGCAAAGTATTTTTGTTGATATTATTGGTTTGGCAGCATCAGAGATTTGAAGATTCTATCCTCGACCCAAGATTGTGGAAATTTAAAATGGTATCATTACGTATCTGAGCTACTTTGAGGGACAATGAATGAGAGTGTGCACAACGAAGAAAATTAGAGGGAGTTGCAAGTGTCTAGATCATGGGGTAGAGGGTTCAGCTGAAGACATGGAGATGTGGTTTTGACTGGCTTGGTAGCAAGATTGGTTGGGTGTTCTAGTGGATTGGCAGTAAGCCTGGTGAACAAAAAATTGTTGTAGGGAAGATTGTTGATCATGGAATTCCGTTGAATTTTCATGGATGGTTGGGAAAAATCTAGGATTTCTTTGGCATGGATGAGATCAGGTTGGCCAAGATGGCTTCATGTGATGGACTTCAGATTAACATGCTAGAGTATTCATCGTATCGTGATGTTTCATATCCGATATTGGAGGGCTTTTAACGAGTGATATTTGATCTAGGAGGATGAGTGCTTGCAGGACTGAGCTAATAGAGGTCTTATAGGCTCAAAGGGAGTGTAGCTTCATAGGGAGCATCCCTATGGAGGTTCGAGATCTTTAATTTCGGATGTGATGAGGCAGAGGCACTACCGATATTTTTAGGTTCATTCTACAAGGTATACTGCAGTGATGGATAACAGATGGGCTAGTGTCGTCAAAAATGATGATGATTACTTCCTAGTCTTGGAAGTACCTACCTCACTAATAGGGAGTGCTAATTTTTGTGTAGCTTGGCAGGTAATCAAAGTCTTAGGGTTTAGGGTTTGGAGGGAAAAGCACCACAAGAGTCACTTGTGGGCTTGAAACCCAAGCTTGGAGTTTTTCACCCATTAGAATTTGGGCCAAAAACATGATCACATTTTTACATGTGATGGATGAGGATGATATATTTCAGCGAGATGATTCTAACACAGTAAGAATCATTTGATTTCTAGTTGTATAAATGGAGTTATGAATTTTTGAAGGCTATGGTTGGGTTTTCTCATGTATTGGTCAAGGTCGACCTAATGTTAGGATACCTTATGACCGCTGGAAAATACCTAATATAACTTTGGAGGAAGCCCTCATATTAGTGTCTAAATATGAGGTGATGTGAGTACATTTGAACATCCATTCAAGTGAGAAATGCATCAAGAAACCTCTGAAATTAGTGCATATTAGGGGCAAACGAGCAAGGAAGCAAGGAGGGAAATATTTGGAGGATCCTGTCACTGTTTTGGTGTGGAATTATTATGAAGATAGGCCAAAAGTGACTAAGATATAAATGAAAATGGAAAGCAGGCATGAAATACAAGTTAAGGACAGGATTGGATGTGGGTTCCCTTGCTGATCTAGGCTGCAAGCATAAGGAGAGGTAAGGGTGGTTATGTGTATATATAATTGTGTGTTTAGTACCTATTATAGGTCATAGAGGGAGCTGTATTTACATCAAGTTATGGAGGATTATTTTTTTGGGCTGAGAGGGTTGGGAAGGCTCCTCTTCCCTAACCACAGCCTCTTCAAATTTGACGCAGGTGGAACATGGGTACTAACCCTTATAGAAGTCATATTCCAGATGATTTGGTAATCCATGAGCTGTAGAGGGCCTTGTGGAGGTTCCCAAGGTCTAAGATAATGCAAAGAAAAGATTGGTAAGGACAATGAAGGAAGGAAACAAGTCTATAAGGGAAACACAGTGGTTGGAAAATGGTTTTGGGTTGTTGTAGTGTGCCCTAATCAACACTACACATACACAAATCCCAAGGACAAGAGTAGACCAACTGTGTTGGAGGATGTGCTCACTTGTTGATGAGAGTTTCTAGAAGGTTAGTGTCCTAGGAGAGGAGTAGAGTTGGAGGATTGTAGTAGCCAAGAGATGGGGCTGACATGGAGTATCAAATGCCCTAATTAGTGGGCAGATGTTGTAGTAGAGCCTATATTTGTGCAATAGCTCCTCTATTGTAGTGCAAAGGGAAGCGTTGGAGAAGTGTGTTGGCAGCCAATAGAAGGGTTTCCTAGGTGTGAGGATTCCCTAGCTAGGTGCAGATGCTACAATGTGGATTGGCCACTCGTGGACTGATGGAGGGTAGCATGAGAATGGACTAAGTGTGGAGATATATTGGGCACTTATGGTCTGTTGGAGGAAAATGTGATAATTTCCAAGTTGGAGCTCGACGTGAAACACCTTGATGGACAAATTTAGTTGCTAGAGTGGAAGTTGTTGAGCTCAAGGGTTGAAAAACCAAAGGATCAATTTGAGGAGCCCGAGACTTGTGGGTGGAGAAGGAATTCTACAACATATGATGGGAAAACCTCGTAGCTCGTGTTCATTGTGGGAGATGGAAATATTACAGTGATAGGTGGAAACCCTCTGTGCCCTATGTTGGTCTTCATCAGAGTAGCACATGAAGACTATAGTGGGCTGAAGTCCCTAATTAGGTGATGAGTAGTAGTGGGTAGATTGAGACTTGCTCACAAGTGGAGCTCTGAACAACTCGACAAGAGTCTCAATGTGTCGATACATTGGTTGACAAATGATCAACTAGTGAGCAGATTGGATAGTCGAGACATCATCAATCTTCCACACAAAAATTTTATGGGACTTATGATCTTTGTTTTAGTTTTGCACAATTGTAGTGTATCTCATTATATCAGTTGGTATTTTTTATAAATCTATTTTTGTCACCCATTTTTATGGGTTGATAGGGTATGGGTGGACTTTGTTTTATGTTTGGAGCTTCATGTTGGATTGGATACATCAGTTTTATTTTTGGTTTCAGAGGCACATTGTGGATATATATATTTGGTATATTAGTTCAAAATTAAATGTGTTTTTCTTCACTTATGGAGCATTTTTTATTTTTATTTATTTAAAAAAATAAATCGTAGGAATTAAAAACCATAAGAAAACTTTGCACTACAAAAGAAAAATGAAAATTGAGAGATTCAAAATTAATGGAATAGGAATTTACCTAAGAGCATTTGGGAATCATTAACCTACATAAATGAATCGAGGGGAGCCACGAG
This sequence comes from Pinus albicaulis, assembly GCA_034641835.2. Classification (NCBI taxonomy): domain Eukaryota; kingdom Viridiplantae; phylum Streptophyta; class Pinopsida; order Pinales; family Pinaceae; genus Pinus; species Pinus albicaulis. Next base: position 21,158,539 of record MU968359.1, on the reverse strand, counting down.
CACATGCTAAAATTCCCTTGGGGCATAGTATAGCATCGCTGACCAATGAGAAGAAATGGAAATAGTGAAAATGAACACCAGTGTAGTCTCCCTACCCAACCGAAAACTTGATTCACTTATCTCGTCGGATTTCCTTGGATTGAATTTGTGTTCATGCATTAAGAGAAAACATTTTCAGACTTGATTCCTAAATAATCGAAAATTAAACCCCAACTAAAAAAAATAGTATTTTTGTTCATGCATTAAGAGAAACTTCATCTACTGAATCTGCGCTAGTGAACCCCACAATAATTGATATTCATAGTGAACAGAAATAAGAGGTTTACTCATAGATATTTCAGCTAGAAAGAATTCTTAGGCTTCTTTCTTCCTCTGCTTGTCACTAAGAACAAAAACTTGGAGTGGGGGAGAATAAATCAAGAGCGATAACAAGGATAAATCAATAGTGATAAGAGGAATAATTCATTCTATGAGGAATAAAATAGATAGTTGTCCTATAGATATTGGTTCTGACTAGAAATTATTACTTTAGAAAACTCTTGTACCACTTCAAGTATATGCTTATTACAAGTAAAATTACGACTATATGTATCATGTAGAATACTAGTTCAAACAATAAACAAAACTTGAAATTTCAATGAGCTATAACTATGACACCATAAATTATTTGCACAATCATTAAATGTAAACATATAATTCCATTCCAAAAGGTCTACATGAATTTTTTTTTCAAATTTCAGTACCAATTTTCTGAATAATCTATACCACAATACCTAGTTAAATTCCAAAATCGCCTATAAGCAATGCCATAATTAAATAGCAGATATGGTTCACTATCACACTTGTCAATTAGAAATGTTGCAATTCATAAAAATAAATAAGAAATATCATAATCCAATATGAGTGATTCACAATGCACATATTGCCTAAAAGGAAAGGGTGAATTATAGAACCTTGGGAATTAACCACTGAGGTTCGATTCAATGGTGAGGAATCCATGATGCCTCATGCTACCATTCAACATCATTCCAATCTATAACCTCCCACCACCCCTGGGGGGCACAGTCTTCCCACAGGTACAAATTTTGCATGACTTTGGTGGAGCAATTATGGCATCTTAGAGTAACCCAAAGCTTATAACTGTCTAGTGCCTAATAAAAAAAACAAGGCAATGTTGAACCTATAATTCACCAGTCAAGTTCTGTCAAGTGAGTTGTGTTAAAGTGATAAATCAAGTGAGATTTCTCCATAGAGAAATCTGTCAAGTGGGTTGTGGTAAAGTGGTAAATCAAACGATATTATTAGTGGAAAAGTTGAGAAAAAGTGAGATTCATTCATAGAGAACTGGTGCAATTTGTCGAGACCATGCTAACATGTTAATGCAGCCAATTATGTGATAACTCATAATCACTGTGTTATCTGAGACTGCGTAGTTTGTCCCAGGCAGTGTATCTCGATGAACAGGGCTAAGTGCAGGTGTCATCTAGCAGAGGGTAAAGCCAACTTACTTAACAAAGGATATTTTACATAGTTACACAGGTAATGCTCCCAGGAATTGGAGAGAACGTACCCCAAGCTCCCCCGCTCCCAGGAGCTTGGGAGCTGGTAGGAAATGCTCCAAAAAAACTCAGAGCTTGAACGAGTATTTTGGAGTTTTTCAGGAGCTTCATTGCAAAAATATTTTGACGTTTCAGGAGCTTCACTTCAATGAATAAGTGAAAAATTAGGTGTATTTGATGATGTCATCTTGGGTGCTACTTAAAATGATGGAACTGTGTGAAGGGAAGGTTATGTCGTTGGGTATAGATATGGATATGGGTCTGGAACTAATCAAAACAACCTATTTATGGAAATCATGAGGCACATGGCCAATCCCAATTGCCATGATTTGGATGGAAATAAATAAATTATTTTATTTTCATTTTTAATATATATTAAATTTTAATATATTGTATTATTGTCGCTCCCAACTTGACATTTTCTGTAAATTTGGGCAAAAATTCTAGCCATACCGGATACTCATTTCCACATACTAGAGGTACCCATGTACCAGAAACTTGTGTAACATAGATATTTTACCAAACCCAAAACAAAACTCGAATCAACTTCATGGAAGAACATTATAAGAGCACTGTTCAATTTTTTTCATTTTTTTTCAAAACATAGTTCAATACTGATAGCAAACATGGAAAACATCAAAAACACCAATCCATAAACATAAACCATTATTTCAAATCCTTAATGAATTCCTCAAAATCCAGAATACTTATTACCCAAAACATAAGAGAACCCAACGAGCTGCAATCCAAGCAACCCACATCAATGCACCTCTCCACTTAGGCATTGGAATCTGCTTATCATTCCATCCAAATAGGGCCAATTTGAAAGACAGAAAACCAATCGAAAGCACAACCCCAAAGACCAACACCCTAACCATAGTAAGAGGAATATAAATCACAGTTTTTATCCATTCATAAAACCATGACATATTGGTAGTATGGTTTCTGAATGGATCGATGGAGGACGTAGGGATATTGAAATAATATTAAAAAACCTCTTGTTTTTTGCTCTCGGAAAGGGGAGATGATTCAAATCATAGTGAACTTCGACCAATTGTGTCCCCCAACCCGTCCGTCTTTCTCCTACCTCTCGCTTGTTTTAGAGTAGCGCTAAGTTGTTCCTTGTATAGTTTGATTTTATTCCGATGTTTGTTTGTCTTTGCCTCCTTCCTACCCTAATGGCTGACTCACATTACGCCCCAGATGATCAGATGTTGAGAAATAATATAAAATACCTTCACATTTTAGCATCTGACTTCATCGACACCGAGAGCAATTTCTCCACCTTCGCTGTTGGAAATTGCTTTCATTTTTTGCTCCAGTGGCTTCTCCCTACCATTATTATGGACTGATGTTGGACCAATGCTAACAGAGGATGTGTTTTGTGATTCTCCTGAATGTCGATTGGGATCCCTCTACTTTTCAAACCCATGTAATTTTTATTGGTCAAAACACCTGCGAGAAGGAATCGATAATCTGAGGAAAATTGAAATTTGTGTAATTGTATTTGGCGTCTGTGGCTATGATATAGTTTGAATCCCATTTTTCTTTTTCTTTTTCTAGGCATGGATTGTGTGGACAGAGTTGAAGCATCTGAGATGTTACTTGGTTAGCGCATAATATTAGCGATAAGCGGGTTTTTTGTTAGTGCTAAGAATGAAGTGGGGAAAAGATAGATTAAGACCAATAAGATGGTTGGTTTTCTGGTTAGCACCAAAATTAGTTACTATGCTATGTGGATTTGGGGAAATAGGTGAATTATTAGTGACTAGCAAATGAAAATGAAATAAATGCACTATTAGTGATTTTTTTTTTTTGAAAGCTTCATGTGATTGACATGTGTATTTTTGTGGACATATAATATTTTAACATTATGGTAATTCACTATAATATTTACATATGGTTATAAATATAGTGTTTAAAAATGAATTTTTAGGTGTATTAGGGGTTAAGGGATTAGGGGATAGCGGCTAAGGTTTTAAGGTGTTAAGGTGTTAAGGGTTGTGGTTAAGGATTTAGGGGTGTAGAGGTTAGGGCTAACAACTGAGGGGTTAAGGGGTTAATTATTTAGGAGTTAGGGCATTTAGGGGTTAGGTAATTTACAACTATGGATATTAGGTCTTAGGGGATAAGGGAATTAGTGAGGAGGGGTTAAGGGATTAAGGATTAGGGGATTAGTTGCAATAACAAACATAAACACATTATGGATACATAAGGTTTGTTGAAGTGTACAAGGTCCTATCCACGGTAAAAAAGCCTTTAAAACTGCTTCAAACCTCTAATTTTCCTTGGCACTTGTAGACTCAAACCTGCAAAAATTCCTTCCATAAGTGCTCCGATAAAAAAACATAGGCTTCCATTAGATTCAGAATTTCTAAAAACCCCTATCTAAGTTCTTCTTGGGCTCAAAAGACCAAAAACTCATCAATTTATGGCTCTCCCAAGTTTCTTCTGCTATTCATCCTCCAAATTGGCTGAACTTGCAAACTCAGTGACAAATCTGCCCTTTAAACTGCTAGGAGGCAACAATTTCGTCCACATCCGATGCATTTTTTCGCCTAGTTAGTTTTCCCAATAGCCTCATAGGTGCAAAAATAGAGTCACGTGACACGTCATAATTAGGCCATGGGATGGGGCCAACGGTCTGCCCCCGTTGACCTTGGTGCCTTTTCTATCGACTCATGGCTACATGGGGTGATGTGAGTGGGGCTTTGGGCTAACTGCCCATCCTTGCCGCACCAACTCTCAAATTTTTAGTCAGTGGTTACGCATCGACACCGTGACCTAGGGTCATGCTTCAAACTTTTCCCCCGTTGGATTATCCCTTTATCTTTCCACCTGTGGTTACATGCAGTGCCATGGGACTGGGCTAGGGCCTGCAACCCCACCCCCCTCTATCAAACGCCTCTCCAGTATGTGCTCGGTCATATGGTTTGTGAACATGACTAGGAGTTGGGGCTGGTCCATGCTCCTTTGCTTCTTCTGCCTCCACGACAGGTCTTATGGGTGCGATATGACCAAGGGTTGGGGCTCACTACTCGACTCCTACTCCCAACGCATCCATGCATTCCATTCAATTACAAGTGACAGACATTATGGTTGAGAACCACCTGTAGGTAAGATGGTAAGGCTTTGGAGTTTTTTGTAGCATGTCGTTGGTTCGATTCCCAGGAAGGCCTTCCAACCTTTAACAATTTTTTAGCCAATGTGAAGGTGCCACATGGAAGATGCTAGTTGGGTCACGTGGTAACTTCCCATTGGGAAACCAAAATACACTACAACCAATAAAATTCGTCCAACTCACACTTCAGTATCAAAATTGTAATTTTTCATTCATGGAGTGACACAATTACAAATTACTAACATGAATGACTAATTCATATACTTGTTTTACTTATTATTTGGTGATATTTTTATTCTTGGACTATTGTAGTCCTTTACGTTCATCATCATTAATTTTTTCAGTTATTATCTAAACATATATTTTAGTCTTGGACTAAATTATTCATTTTAGTTATCTACTTTTAGTTTGGTCACTTATTATCTAGACATATATTTTAGTCTTGGACTAAATTATTAATTTTAGCTAGCCGCTTTTAGTTTGGTCACCTATTATCTAGTCATATATTTTATCCCTAAACTATTAGTAGTTTAAGTTAGACATTTTTAGTTCGGTCACTTAAAATTGCTCAAATTTAGTAGTAATTCACTTGAAATAATTGCGGTGACTAACTTTTTTAGTCACCTAGTCACTAATTTCATCATTTTCTACTAGTGGGTGTTGTAGCAACGACAACACTTAGCGACACACTGATAGAATTTCAGGTTCTCTATCTAGATTGATTCTTTCATGCATCGTTTAGTTCTTCAGGAATTATTGATTCATTGTGCATATCACTTTGGTTTCCCCACTTACCTCGTGAACAAACATGGTAACCTTTGTCGCTTTTTGGTTCAACAAAAGCATAAAATCAATAATATTGTAATTTTTCGAATTAGGAAAGGGTATTTTAGTTCACAAGCTTTAGGTTTTAAGTGTATATTTTTTCATCTCTGGTGTTGCTCTACTGCCAGGCATGGAAAATTTTAGGGGCTAATATTCGCAAATGGGCTAATTTTCCATGTTTTTCCCAAAAAACAAGATTTGTCAATTTCCATTTTTTATAAAAACGATTTGCCCAAATTTTATAGTATAAAATTAATATACCCTAAAAATCACCAAAATTATATAAAGTCTAAATATAAAACCATTAGAAATTTTAATGATTTTAAAAAGATACCAACAGATTTTTTATAATTTGCATATTAGGTGCTAGTGAGATTCTCCAAAGATTCTAAACTTTAATAAAAAATTCCATCCTTAAAATTTTCCTTGCTGCCAGCAGGCATGGAAAGTACCCTGACATAGTCACTACATGAACACACACATTTCTCCATTGCGAGTGAGCCTGGATACTACCCCGATGGAGTTGCTTGCTTCACCTCTTTGCTTAAGAATCATTTCTCTTCTTTCACCTTTATTTATATATTTAAATATGATTGTGCATAGGCGCTTGTTCATTTCATGGGAAGAAGAGGGATCCCAAATTATTGAGAGTAGAAGAGGATGTTCCTTTAGAGAAGCATAAAAAGACCTCTGATTTAGTTTTTCTCATTTAGAATTTTCCCCCTTTTCTCTTCTACTTGATTGGATAAACGTGAAAACACCGAAACATAAAGAAAAAAGTATGGGGAATAAGGTTTCCAGAATAAAAACATGCATCATGGTTCAACACAAAACTCTCTTTACGGAAGTATCATATTTTCCGTCAGAACATCATCAACCAAAAAATGTAACCCAAAATAAAGAAGGAGGAGCCAAGGTTATCCAAATGTTGTAGTGTCACAATAATATTTTCATCTCAGCCACACAAAAAGAAGCCAAAAAACACATTCACACACAAAACTTATTTACATGAATGAAAGAAAAAGAAAGATTAAAAAAACAAAGAAACAAGAAAACAAAATATGTACATAGTGTAGGGCACGACCCTAAATCATTATTGAAAATATTGTTTCAATTATTTGTCATTAACAGGAAGAGAATCAATCTTCCTGTCTAATTATTAGAGATGATATGTGTGTTAGAAAATATTTTTGTGTACTATGAAGGGCCTGATCCACAAGCATTGGAACTTAATATATTTTACTTTGTATTCATGGGCTTTGTCCCACTTCAAGACTAGGTCACCCACACTGAATTCATTTTTCCATGTAGAATTCTTGTCAAACCACCTATTGATATGACTCTGGTGAAGAGAAAATATATCTTTAGTTGTATTTCTTCTTGCAGCTTGCAAAGGGTTTCTATCCTACTATGGACCAATAAGAATTGCTTTCCCTAATATTCTTGTGAAATTTGAAGGGCATGAAAGTAGATGTTATGGGGTAGGATGACTTCTTTTCCATACACATGGAAGTAAGGAGACATATTAAAAGAAGGTTTAGGCATGAATACATCAACCCATAAGGCATTCACCAAAGAAGAGTGCCAGTTCCTCCGCCAAGAGAAAACAATCTTCTTAATGATAGAGATAATGTTCTTATCGGTAGAATCAACAATACCATTTCATTGTGGATAATAATTAGCAGATTGTTTCAATAAAATTCCATTTTCTAATGTAAAATCATATAATATCAATGATGAAAAGTACGTTGCATTGTAAAAAACAAGTGAAGTCAGAACGCCAAACCTGGAGATGATATTATTCTTGAGGAGGTTGATGACTTCTTTATCGTTCACTTGTTGGAGTGGAAATGCTTCTATCCACCATGCGAAGTAATATGTAGTATTTAGAATATAGTGGTGTTGTTTCGACGATCACTAAAAAATCTCACCGAGGACATCTAAACCCCATTATTGAAATGGTTCTTGCATGATGATAGCTTGCAATGGGGCAACTGAATTATTTCCTCAACCAACATACTACTGAGAAACCGAACACTTCCGCGCATATGTGTGTGCATCTTTGAATAATGTGGGCCAATAAAAAATGGGCCATATGACTTTATACACTATAGTGTGACCCACGAAGTGCCCCTCAACTGGTCCTTTGTGTAGATCACTCAACACTTTCTCTGAATCATGTGCTTCCAAGCATCTGAGCTATACTCCATTATGGTGCTTTCTAAAAAGCACCCCATGCACTAATTGGTAAGATGTAGATTTCAAACTAACCACCCTCTTCTTTCGTGCAGATAAGTGAGAGGGAAAATTTCCATGCTAAATATATTGGCACACATCTACATACCAAGAGTCTGATATGGTAGTGAGGGTGTCTCACTCAACATTATACATCTCAATTTGTTGCTCCCACCAAAATGTATCATCTTTTTTGTGTCCACTGCTTCTGCTACTAGATGACATAGACCATGGCACTTAATAGTGTGAACTATATTGAACTCTAGATCATATTATTGTAAACCAATCATCCAATTCGCTCTTCTCTCACCAAGATTTGGTTGGAGAAAAAATGGTTTAACTGTTGGGTGGGACACAAAGCCAATACAATGATTTTTCAAAAGATAGGGCCAGAAGTGCTTCACCGCCTTATAGACTGCATATGCCTATTTATTGTTGGCAGGATAGTTAATTTTGGGTCCTTGCAGGCTAGGAATAATAAAATATATTGGTTTCTCATTATTTTGATCATCTTTCTATCTAATCACGATGTCAAAGGAAGTATCAGAAGCAAAGGTTTAGAGAAGAAAATCCTTGCTAAAATCTAGGCTAAATAAGGCAGGTGCCTCCATGATTTCTTGCTTAATATGGGAGAACACATATTTTTCCCTTTTGTCCCACTTTTAAATTGCATCATGCCTTACCATCGCCTACACATGTTTCCAAATTTGAGCATAATCATAGAAGAAATTGCAGAGAAAGTTTATCTTTTCCACAAAGGACTGTGTAGCTTTCTTGTTCACTAAGGAGGGAATCGGTGTAATAGCCTTGAAATTTTCAGGGTATACTTTAATCCCACTCTTTTCTATAATATGTCCCAAGAGGTTTCCCTCAGACACTAAAAAAACACTCTTCTTGGGATTAATTTATATCTTGTATTTTTGACGTCGCTCAAGGATTTGCTTCAAGTGGCGTAAGTGGTCAGATATCTTCTTTGAAAAAACTATGCAATCATTAAGATACACCACCATGCTCTCACCAATCAGTCCATGAAATTCTATGTCCATCACATGTTTAAAGGTCGCACCAACATTAACTAGCCCAAATGGAACTCTTTTGAATGCGAATGTGCCCCACTTCGTTCGAAAGTTAGTTTTAAGTCTTTTGGGCTCTAATACTAGAACCTAGTTGTAACCTGAATAACCATCAAGTAAAGAAATCATTTATGATCCTGATACTATATTTAATATCTGTTCCATTCACGACACATCGTAGTTATCTTTATTCGAGGCACGGTTGAGATTTTAGAAATCTATGCACAAGCATATTTCCTCAGAATTTTTCCTTATAGGGACAAAATTTGACACCCATGTTGAATGTATCACTTTGTAAATGATTGGAGCATCCAATAGTTTTCTCAACTCCTTCTGAATCAGGGGCTCAAGCGTTGGATGCACCTTCCACAACTTCTGCTGAAAATTCTTGGCCCCTTCCTTAATTAGAATAACATGCTGGATTATTAATATGTCATAATTTTTTATCTCATCATATGTCCACATGAAAACATCTTGTTACCGATTTAGTAAGAGGATAAAGGATTTCCACTCTTGTGGTGTGCATAAAATACTGAGATTAACAAACTTTAGATGTTTCTCTCTTCCAATATTGATCTGTTCATGCGACAATGTTGAACTGTGGGTTTTGGTGTTGAATGGTCCTTTAAAGAGATTATGCAAGTCATACAAATTTTCAAGTGATACACAATTTTTTGGCATGGGGTTCTCTTTTCCTGTTCGAGATACACTTTGTAACATTTTTTCATGCTCGTCCTCATCAATGGCTGCATCTTTGAAAACATCAACGTTTTCCATGAATTGCAGTATTTTCTAGTCATCCTTAAAAATGCATAAATTTGTTTTATTATCAGGAACATATGGTTTATAAATAATTTTAACAGAAAAACCATCCTTAAGTGGTGACAACCTAGCAACAAAATTTTCTAGTGCATTCACATTCTAGGAACATATACAATATCAAAATATTGGAATTAAGAAATTAAATGTCATACCTCTTGTTGATAACTTTTCAAATTAGGTGAAACAAAATGTATAGTGTTTCATTCCTACAATACGATGATCTTAGAGTCACCTAATCCTTTAAGAATCCCAACATTGAGGTCAGTGTCCTTCTGTAAGCCCAAGATGAGTGCTTCATATTCCACAGTGTTGTTAGTGCACTCGAATTCCAGGAGGTTACAGATTAGGTGGTATCTTTGTCGTGGGTCTATTAAAACATGAATAGCTCTAGAGCCCTCCTATGTCTTAGAACCATTAAAATACAAAGTCCAAACATCATATCTACAAGAACTATGCCCTACACTAGTACTAGTACTATCTATTGTACAAATGTCATTTGTGCTAGTTAGACTAGGATGGAGTTCCAACTGTGTGTCTGGTGGGACAAGGGAAGGCTGAGCAAGGTAACATCGTAGGTCAGTCTCCAAGAATAAATTATCAAATATCATATCTGTGAAAGCAACTGGCTCATTCATTCCCTCGAAGGGTGTGATAGTGTTTTTCATGTAAGGTTCTGAGTTCACCCAAATTTGGTTATTCCCTCCCTTATATGGAAGCCATAAATGTGACCAGTCAGTAGAAAAATACCCCTGTAATTTTCGAACCAGTCCTTACTTAGAAATACAACTTAGGCTTCTAGGATCTCCAAAATTATTATGTTTATGCACCAGTGAACTCAATGATAATATGATAAGTGAATAAGCACATTTTTGGGTTCACTAATAGTTCAGAAGAAGAGTCATGTACAACTGAAATATGTGCATCTATCTTATCCAATTTTGCATTGATTTTCTCAGCTACAGAAAATAGCATTACATTTACAACTGCACCAAAATAAACTAAGAAATTGTGTGCATTTTAATTAAAAATTTCAAATGTCAACAAAAATGGAGGGCATAGTGTGTTTGCTTCTAATGTTAATGCATTGAGAACAAATTCCAACGGACTAGAATAATTACCAGATCCATTCTGTGAAGACGAATTTCACCTGATGAAGACTGATCAAGAGCATGGAAAAGAAACTTGTTGGCTTGAGGGGTCCTGACCCAGGTTCAGAGTTAAGTTTAACCAAAAAAACCCTCTTACTACTGCCCTTTCGGTAGTGACCTACTTGCGTAGGTTAAAGTCTCACCCGAAGAAGTATGGGGGGGTGCTGGAACCAGGTTTCCACACCCTGAGAGATAATTAAATGATGTGGGTGTCACCAAATATATAACAATAGTGGTTGGAACTTCACAACATGAAACCTAACTAGAAACCCTAACTAGGTAGATCTAGGTCAACTTACACAGGCTATCCTGTGCACGCATAGATAAAGGCTTCGCAGTCCCTTTCAACTGTCTTAGTAACTTGATGTTCAGATATTACGTTAACAGATATAGGCATTCAACATTCATATAAGACAGAAAAGAAGGTACACAACCGATCGAAACACAGATAATGTAGTAAATGGAAGTAACACACAAAAACAGATCATGAAGCGGAACACTGATGTATTTAATACTCAGAATTATCCCAAAACATTCCTTTATTCATTCACAGTTCATAACATCCTTACAATACTTTAGTTCTACCCGCGCACATAGACATTGGGGTCCGCACACAGTAGGACTAAGGTCTCTATGAACACATCCAGCAGGAGCCTTCTAAACCTAGAAAAAATTGCTTTATAGCTTTGAACATCATACCAAAATTTACTTCAAACTTAACTATTGTGCTATCCAACTCGATCTACACTTCTATTTATAGCTTTATACTGTGCTCATCTAAGGTCTACAAACTGTGGTTTGCGACCCCTTGTTCTACCATTTTTCCCATTACGACTCATGAAGGGCTTTGACCCGCCCCAAATACCCTTGACATGCACTTTGCTTAGCGCACATTACTTAAACTTACCAAAAATACTACATTTTTACCAAAATTGTGGTCCTAAGGGACTCTACTCCAATAGGCCCCCAACATAATCTTGTGACTCGTCCTGAGTCATAGCGGTGCTAGGGTATTCATCTTGTTTCGTAGCTCCTCGATGGCATAAACGAAGGGCACTAGGATGCCCGCGCTCTAATTAGCTGCACTTAGCATTGTGTCTGCCAGTTTCTGCGATGTAAGCCATTCTGCAGCAAGATTTATGCTTTGATAAGTTTGGTTCAAATTCTTTACGACAACATCTAGATCCTATGACAGCTTCATCGCCTCATCAACCCATGGCTTCATGTGCTCTGTTACAATATGCTTCTTTCTTCCCAACTCCTCCACTTCGTCGCATAAGATCTGGCTTGTCTATAATTGGGCCATGCGTTGGGCAGGGATGAATGTAGGCACGAACTCCTGAAGGTTGTCGAACGCCTGATCCTTGGCGCACAATTCCTATGAGATCTTCCTCACCAGTGGGTCTGTCTGCATAGATTTCCATAGTCCCATAGCTATTTCTAGCAGCGTGGTGCCCTTGTCGATTGTGGCGTAAATACTCTCTAAAGCTTCCTTGACTAAGCCCGCTCGCTGTGCACACACTTCTGGGGAGTTTCTGGCTATAGCTTGGCTTGCAATGTTGCGATCTATTGCTCAATTTTTTCCTTCACTGTCTATACTTCTGATCAAGAGGCTTTTAGCATTACGACTAGATTTTTAATTTTAACCTGTGGCGCAGCTGAAGTAGGGATGGCGACCTCTGGCAAGTCACCACACAACCTATCGATCAAGTGCTCCAATTTTTCTCACTATGCTACTACGACCTGTTGTGCTGTCTGAGCTTAGAGGGATTATTGAGTTTTTGTCGTGGCCTTCTGCTCCACTTCACTTAGCTGTTGTTGCACGCACAACTTCCTGCACTGCAATTCGTTGGTAATAATAGTTTGGATTATGTGAAGTTTACTGCTGGGCAACATTGACAATTCTATCCCAATCTCTGGGCAGGTCTGCACCTGCGCGAGTAATTTCGGTTGCTCAACAGTGACTACTGCACCCGGGAAGGGGCAGATCCTACTGTTCGCTGTGCTGATGGTCATGGTTGTAGGCTGGCTTGCTTGAATCGACCTCTCATCATTCACCCTCACCTAGATGTTGTCAGTCTTCAACTGCAACACCTGCAATGTTAATTGTAATGCTTCTACATCAGCCTTGTACTGATCTTCCATTGCTGTCCAGCTATCTTCAAAGGCAGATGCGACTACATCTGCAATCTTGTCTAGGTCCTCCTCGGTCAGTGTAAAATCCCCTGTTCCTCCAACCTTTGCTCATTTCCTCTTATTTTGTGCACCGATGGAGGCTTCTGCGTCACACTTCATTCCTCTTGGAGAGTCTGTGCCAGTTCCATCCAGAACATATAGGCCTACAAGGTCCAAGTCTGCTTCTCCTTCATGTCCTAGCTCAGTGTCCTTCTCGGTATCTTTTTCAACGTCTTTTTCTGCGCCCATAATTGCATATTTTTCAGTGTTCTTGTTGGAGCAGGGTCTCCCAAAATGATGAAATCTGGTCCAATTTTGTATTATTTTGATTATATTTAGTCTAGCGCACAGGTGATAGGGTGGATAAAAGCCCCAATACATTGTAAGCAAGTAAATAGGTAAAACTGGGAGTCCACAAACCATGGGTTGTGGACCATGGTAAGTCTAGGATAAATTGGTATAAATAGTAAGTCTTTGTCAGTCGATAAGTAGAAGATGAATAGAAGTGAATGCTAAGTGTGGATTTTTAGTTGTGGGTTTCGGGTATTTGGGTTGGACTCTTGCTAGCTGTGTGCGCGGAGATCCTTTGTCTTGTTGTGTGCGGACCCTGCTGGCTGTGTGCTTAGGTGGGATTTGGGGTTATGTAAGAAGCTGCTAATAATATATGAGAATTATTGCTGGTATTTGGTTATGGATCTATCTATTATTTGAATATGCACTCTGTGTTAAATCTGTGATAAGGTACGAATGATTTGTGTTATCTACTGTGTTTTTCTGTAATATATGTTATCTGGTCTGCTGCACGTATCGTAATTTATATCTTTACTAGTTGAACCCATGTGGATGCGGACCTGAGATCTAGATATGTAATACTATGTACACTAGTTATGTATTTAATCCTGAGAACTAGCTCTGTTTCCTTAGATCTGTCTGCTATGTGTGGCTTGGCTTACCTGCTCTCTTTCTGGGTGCGAAAACCTGGTTCTAGCACCCTCCCATACTACTTCGGGTGAGACTTTGACCTGCACAAGCAGGTCATTGCCGAAAGGGCTAGTAGTATAGGGGTTTGTTATCAAACCTTAACGTGCAAACCTGCGTCAAGACCCCTAAAGCCAACAAATGGTTCCGTCGTGGGGACCAGGAGCATTTTGAAAGAGCAGTCAGGTAATGCCAGAACGCCAAAAAGAAGGTAGATATGGATGTGAATTTAAAACTACCTACCTTCAAGGGTGCGGGTGAAGAGGACATGGATAGGTTCTAGTTTGTTGCTAAATCGGTATGGACGGCGCTAAACATTACAAATAATTCAGTGAAGCAGCCCCAACTATCTTTGGCTTTCGAGGAAAGAGCTCTGTATTGGTATATGGGATACATTGGACAAACTGCAAATGCAACTATTGATGAGATCAAAATTGCACTAAAGTAGCAGTTGAAAAAACCTAAGTCATATTCACAGATAGTCAACAAACTAAAAGACATCAAGTAGGGACCATCTGAGTCTGTATGGGAAGCTAATCAGTGATTAAAAAAAGAAATCCGAGAAGGAGGGTTCAAATATGATGATAAGCAACTTACAGAATGGTTTATTGCTATGCTCTTACCATACTTACGGATACCAATGGGTCACCAAACTATTGACGCACAGGAGAAGGCGTTAGAAGTAGCCATGAAGTTGGAAGCTACGCCAAGGGATGAGACTCAACTAGGTGTACAATAAATACAGGGTCAAATAGAAGCTATGCAGGTTGAAATCCAAAGTCTACGCAAGGAGCGCAAAATAGGGTCTAGTCTGCTACAATCCCCAGACACGAGGAAGTTGAGGGAACCTCTGCTATGGTGTAATGACTGCCGGGTTGAAGGATCGCATGATACTCATCACTGTCCCTGCCTAGCAACATATGTCCCAGAATTAAAACAACAATGGTGCGGATTTTGCAAGTCCGTAGGCCACGATGAACAAATCTGCCGAACATATGACTTAATGATGGATCGAGGTAATATATACTGAATGAGATCAGAATTTGCATAGCCTAGATCATCCATCAGTAGCAGAAGTTCCCCTACTAGAAGCGGGAACAGGGGGCAAGGGGGAAGCACAAGTGGAGAACAAGGACAATTAGTCTGTTATAACTGCAGGGAGGTAGGTCATTTTTCAAGAGACTGTGCACAACCATCTCGACCAACCTGCAGATATTGTAGGGGGCAGGATCATGTGGTCGAAGAATGTCTGGTCCTGATAGCCAGAATAAAAGAGAAGCAACAGAAGCCTACACAGAATATTCAGAGGGTCAAGGCTGAACCTCTACCAGAAGAGGCCAATATTAATGTTAGAACCCGTAGTGGCATAGCCACAAGTGGGAGTATGGAGAAGGCCGAAGCTGAGATGCTAATTAGAAAAGCGCCCATCAAGCAGGATGGGTTAGATTAGGCTAAAGAAAAGGAGGCTTTTTTCACAGCCCGCGAGGAGATTGATAGTACAAAGGTACCTGCGCACACTATGGAAAATGAGGAGGTGGGAGTATTCCTGCAAGCATGCATGAAGCTCCTTCGCAATAAGCAAGTTGTGGTGACCCTCCAGGCTCTAATCGTTAACTGTACAGGTAGAAAAAATTCGGTTGTAAGACTAAAGGACGTCCACAAGCTGTATAAACAAATGGAGTGCACTGGGCGGGAGATGCAACTAACAGCACAAATCGACGACTATGAGATGAATTAGGTCATCCTCGACTTGGGTTCGGATGCAAATGTCCTCCCTAAACAGACATGGTTACGGATAGGGAAACCTCAGCTCGAATGGTAAGATATCCAGCTGCGTATGGCTAATCAGCAAAAAATAGTTCCATTGGGGAGGCTATCGCAGGTTATCATTGATATCGTTGGTATTAAGGTACGAGCAGACTTTGAGGTTATCCCGATTGAGGAGGATATAGACCCCTACCCAGCACTACTAGGGATAGGTTGGGCCATCGACATGGGTGGTGTCATTAACTTAAAAAAATGCAGCATCGTATTTGAAGTCGATGGGACATGGGTGGTCATCCTTTTAGACCCGGCGGAGGGAGAGAGATACATCGAACCTGTATAGAAAAAGATGAATTAGAATAAATCTATAAGTTGATCGCCCAGGATCAAGAGTGGGTCAACCCTACAGAAAAAGGTATGCTTTGCTGGGAAAAAGAGAGTGAATGCTTATCCGAAACTGATGACGAAATGGACAACTGGAAAAATAGGTTACATGATGTATCTGTGTTGCGTTGCATATCCACGGAGGTAAGGGAACTACCCTTCTTTTATGGGTCAGGAGAAGTTGAGAAATTTTTGCGAAAACTTGAGGAAGAGGTCCCGGAAGAAAGGCGGTTATGGGCCCTTAATTTGGCCCTATGCACCACACCCGTGAGATGGTGGGAAACCCACAAGGTGGCACTTCTGAACTGGGAAAGATGTCAGGAAATGATGGTCCTACGATTTAAAGCTCCGCCTCAGATAAGAAATGCAAAGTTATTTGGCCCAGGAAACTCGTTCGAGCATTTGGAAGCATGGATGGATAATTCGAAGAATCGGACCTCCAAGGAATGGGAACACATTAGGCCCAGTCTGGACTACCTAGTACTTGGATGTGGAGCTGCATCAGTGGACCTCTGACTGGAAAAACTTGCAGGAGTACTTTATCAGGACCTTTGGGTTGGTCGGAGGTTCGGAAGCATTAGACGAAGCTCTGTAGGACCTGGATGCGTATATATTTGGTAACTCTAATCCATCTACTATAGTTAGGGAACCAACCTGGGATATGAAAATGTGAGACATTGCCAACTGCTGCAATATTATGATTGCTGAGGAAGAAGACAATCTGTGCAATGTCTCTATTAAAGAATCTAAAGGTGACCGCGCAGTTGCAGGACCTTCACTACAAATGGTAGATGTAATGAAACTGCTAAAGCTGTGCGAATTCAATATTGGGATGGCAGCCCAGCCCAAGTTGGCCAATATCGGTGACTATTGGGATAATGACACCATCAGCAAGGTGGTGGAGTTGCTGACAGAATATCAGGACCTCTTTCCAACCAAATTCTCCAAACTCAAGGGGGTCGTTGGTGATCTGGGAGTTATGCACATCACGCTCAAGCCCGATGCCCGACCAATCAAGCAGTGGCCTTACCGATTGAACCTGAAGTACAAACAAAAAGTGAAGGAGGAATTGGATAAAATTCTCACTTCCAGAATCATAAAGCCAGTCGAACAATTAGACGGGGTCAGCCCGATGGTTGTTCACGAAAAGAAAAAAAAGGGGGAAATTCAGATCTACATTGACCTACGAAATTTAGATGACGCTTGCATACATGACCCGTTCTCAATGCCCTTTTCAGATGAAATACTAGACAGTGTAGGTGGTCAAGAGGTGTACTCATTTACCGATGGATTCTCGGGTTATCATCAAATATTCATTGCCCTAGAAGACTGCAGTAAAAGTACGTTTGCCACTGAATGGGGGGTCCTTCCAGTATACTGTAATGCAATTCGACTCAAGAATGCTCCAGCTATCTTCTCACGCGTTGTGGTTGCAGTGTTCAATTAATTCATCCATAAATTTGTAGAAGTCTACTTTGATGATTGGACTATATTTAGCTTAGTACGAATGCATGTCTCGAACTTGTGCTTAATGTTAGATTCCTACCACAAATACCAATTCTCCCTCAACATCAAGAAGTGTATTTTTTGCATAACTTTTGGCATTTTACTCGGGCATATCGTCTGCCAGTAGGGGCTGATGATGGATCCCGCCAAGATTGCTGCCATCATCAACCTAGCTATCCCCAAAACTAAAAAACAACTGTGCTCATTCTGGGACATACAAGCTAATATAGAATGTTCATTCAGGGGTACGCACTAATCACAGCGCCACACAAGAAGCTACTTAAGAAGGATGTCATCTTTTTTTGGGACGATGAATGTTAGAAAAGTTTTGAACTACTCAAAGAAAAGATGGTTTTGGCACCTATTCTTGTTTTTCTTGATTGGACGAAGGAATTTCATGTACACGTAGATGCCTCGGGCATTTCTTTAGGAGCCATCCTTACACAATCGGGCGAGGGGGAAATTGATCATCCAATCAACTTTGCTAGCCGAAAGCTCTCAAATTCTGAACGCAATTATGCCACAACAGAAAGGAAAGGACTTGCCATGGTCTATGCACTACAAAAATATTGCCACTACTTTCTTAGAGGTCACTTCAAAATATATATTGACCATTCAGCCTTAAAATACCTGGTGAATAAGCCCGTGTTGGGGGGGAAAATATGCCGATGGTTGTTGTTGTTCCAGGAATATAACTTCAAACTCATAGTTAAACCAAGCAAGCTGAACGCAGGACTAGATCACCTATCCCGCATTGATACTAGAGAAGAACCTACTAGTCTAGAAGAAGGCCTACCCGATGCATAATTTTTCACCATTAAGGTTGTCGATGCACACTTTGTTGATATCATCCAGTTCCTAACTATCGGCATGGCACCAAGAGACTACTTGGTCCAGCAAAAGAAGGAGTTGGTCACATGAGCAATAGGTTTTACTATCATCGCAGGCCACCTATATAAGTTAGGTGTGGATGAAGTACTACGCAGGTATGTTCTGGAGCAAGAGTGACAAGCCATCCTAACAGATGCCCATGAAGGAATAACAGGTGGTCACTATGCGGGCAAAGAAACGGTGCAAAATATTTTACGGGCTGGGCTATGGTGGCCTACTATACATAGTAATTCCTGGGATTATTGTAGAGCCTGTGATACATGTCAATGAATGGGACGACCATCAAGGCACGGTGAGATGCCCTTACAACCAAAAATGGCCCTGCAAGCCTTCGATAAATGGGCCATATATTTTGTTGGACCCATTAATCCGATAGGAAAAAAACAAGCGCTCGTTATATAATCACTGCCATAGATTGTAGACACGATGGGCAGAAGCCCAAGCAGTAAGAGATTGTACTGCGAAGACTGCTATGCTCTTATTTTTTAGTAGATTCTAACTCGCTTTGGGTACCCCAAGATCCTCATGAGTGATCAGGGCACACAATTTGTTAATGAAACCATCCAAGCCTTGACTGAAGAATTCTAGATTCATCATGCAAAAAGCACTCCTTATCCCCCACAGGCCAATGGGGCTGTTGAAGCATTCAATAAAATATTGGAACAGGCACTAACCAAGGTTTGCAATGGCGACCATAGTGATTTGGACAAGCACATCCCATCAATTCTCTGGGCCTATTGAAACACTTGCAATATTTTAACATGAAAAACCCCCTTTCGATTAACTTATGGCAAGGAGGCCATCATGCCTATGGAGTATATTGTTCCTAGTCTACATATTGTAGCCTTTACAAACATGGATGACCCAGACGTCCTCGAAGAATGCCTGATGCAGCTCACTGCCCTAGAAGAAGACCGGTTTATGGCCAAATTTCATCAGAAAGTCCAGAAAACGTGTGATAAGGCATGGCACGGCCATGATATCCGCCATAAGATGTTCGCAGAATATGACCTAGTACTCATATATGATAGCCAGTTTGCAAAGAACCCAGGTAAGTTTCAAAAACATTGGTTGGGTCCCTATCTAGTCAAGGAAATCACGAATGGAGGAGCTATCCGGTTGGCCACCCTACAGGGTGATATGCTTCCAGGATACTTTAATGGTAGTAGACCCAAAAAATATCATAGAAAATGACTACATGGCCAGCTGCAATCTGTTGGCCAGACCACAACAGTATCATCGGGGACTTCGAATGCAAGAGTCGGCTGAAGAAATATCTGGAACACTACTTCATAGCGTAGCCCTTCAACAATAGAGGATAACGATTGTGCAGACGCTGAAGGTACCTCTTTCCTGGAATAGAGACGTTGCATGGAAGAGGAAGGAATACCTACGACCACCGTGACTCAGGACGAGTCACAAGATTGTGTTAGGGGACTGTTGGAGTAGGGTCTCCCACACTGATGAAAGCTGGTCCAATTTTGTATTATTTTGATTATATTTATTCTAGCGCAAGGGTGATAGGGTGGATAAAAGCCCCAATACATTGTAAGGAGGTAAATAGGTAAAACTGGGAGTTCGCAAACCACATTTTGCGGACCATGGTAAGTCTAGACTAAATTGGTATAAATAGTAAGTCTTTGTGAGTCGATAGGTAGAAGATGAATAGAAGTGAATGCTATGTGCGGATTTTTAGTTTTGGTTTTCGGGTATTTGGGTCGGAATCCTGCTGGCTGTGTGCGCGGAGATCCTTTGTCCTGCTGTGTGTGGACCCTGCTGGCTATGTGCGCAGGTGGGATTTGGGGTTATGTAATAATCTGTTGATAATATATGAGAAGTATTACTGGTATTTGGTTCTGGATCTATCTGTTATATGAATTTGTGCTCTATGTTAAATATGTGATCTGGTACGAATTATCTGTGTTATCTGCTGTGTTTTTCTATAATATATGCTATCTGGTCTACTGCACGTACTGTAATTTATATCTTTGCTAGTCGAATGCACGTGGATGCGGGCCTGAGATCTAGATCTATAATACTGTGTACACCAGTTATCTATTTAAGCCTGTGAACTAGCTCTGTTTCCTTAGATCTGTGCACTCTGTGTGGCTTGGCTTACCTGCTCTCTTTTTGGGTGTGAAAACCTGGTTCTAGCACCCTCCCATACTGCTTCGGGTGAGACTTTGACTTGCATAAGCAGGTCACTACCGAAAGGGCCAGTAGTATAGGGGTTTGTTGGAAAACCTTAAAGTGCGAACCTGGGTCAGGACCCCTAAAGCCAACAGTGTTTCTCTACATATTTTTCCTTTCTTTTTGGGGTTGTATCTTTTCCTGAAGTTGAAGCTGTGACGGGCTGGGTGGAGTCGAGCCCAACCTTCCATGCTGTTGTCTAGGTCGCAATGACCTGGTCAATCTCCACCTCTGTCACCATCAATGGCAAGTTGTACCATACAAGGTCATTACGCGGCCATCTCCACATGGTGCATGGTTACCTGAAAATATGCGATACCTTAGAACTTCTTGTACACAGGTGGGGATAGTCTGGGCCGTGAGTGTATAACTTTTACCAGCGCGCCTTAAAAAAAAACCCAGAAAATTTTGTGCTCCTTCACTCTTTTTGGGTCGAGAGAATCCCACATATTGGTGTAGTGCACCCCTTCGCACACACCAGGCTCCACCTTTGGGAACACAATTAACAACAACAACCAAGAGTATTAGAATTTATTCCCTTCATTTCGCACCTCACGCATGTTTTCCAGGAACTCTTGGCAGAGGTATTGGGACTAGTTGTAGCTGACGCCCTTCTCACATTGTTCTGTGAGCGTGATGATGTGCGTAGGGGATGCTTTAGGGCGACACTTGCGCATCATTTTACAGCCAAGGGATAAATTTCCTAGGCACATGCCCCAGTCCTTGATTTTCCGCACCAGGAACCCCTTGAAGTCTCGTCCTACATGGTAGTCCTTCTTCACCTTTGCAGCCACCTTTACCTCATTACTCTTCCCAAAAATATCCATGGAATGGGGCCCCTTCTTGGGCAGGCCGGTGATCTAGTGGATCAGTGAGACATCTATTGGAATCCAACCATGGATCCACAGGCACCCCTTGTGCACTAATGCCAGAAGTTGGTGCACATAGACAGTTGTAATGGGTTACCTCCCAATGTGAGGAATCTTCAACAAATTGAGGTTCCTAGTGTTTCTCTTCCTGCACGCCCATGGCATAGGTTCTATGTTTTCAACATCGTCATACAACATGCACTCCATGTAGTATTTAGGTTCCATCTTGGGGAACGTCTCCTCGTTCACCAGGTCATCATCATCAAATTTGACAAGAGGGATCTTGCTAAACACATCTCCATTAACAGGGACGAACTGCAGGATCAATGACATCTGAAGGTAGGCCTGCACCACATCTACATCCTTTTGAATTCTCACAGAGGGTCTGCGTAGCTTGACATACTTTGGCCACCATGAAATTGGCTTGACGAGCTTGGCCTCCTCAGTGGTGTTCATAGGTAATTTTGTAGGATCATCGATAGGAGACCTATCCTTCGTTGCTTGGCGCGGTGATGTAATGTTTTTAGGGAATGTCCACGGCTTGGAGGATGACCCCTTGGTTAGCTTGCCCTTTCCTTTAGGCGACATGGACATGAACTCTTGAACTTCTGGCACCACCTCATGGACATCATCGGATCCTGACTCTATAGATGTTGTGAGTGACACAAAGTGCTCTTCAGATGGCACGCTCTCGGGGTTTGTGGCCATCATTCTTGGTCTAAATATGAATTATAGGTTTCTTATGTCAGATGCAGGGGTCTCTAGGCCATACATACTATGCTTAGAGACAAATTCATGGTGCAATTCATAGATAAGCTCAAGGCACAATATACTCAGAGTGCAAAGGAACAAAATGTGACCCGCACCCTTCCTTTTATAGATGATCTGAGGTAAAAATGGTCAGATCTTCATTAAATGCATATTACCCCCATAAAAATGGTCAAAAATCCCATAATATCTCCTCATTAAATGTGGAAACTCCACTCCATCCAATGGTAAAATATCTTTTTCACCCAATTTTACTGTTCCAGTGGCTAGTTTCTCCTGTTGCGCACTACCTCCATGCTCTTGCCGCACCTGTCTGCGCATTCCCATTGTGCTATGCACATATAAGTAGATTCCAATTTTCTTTCCATATAGTCATTTGGTAGGCACATGGTTATCCCTATACGGCTTTAGTCGGATCCCATTGAAATACTCAGGAATATTCTCACCACGCAACATGGCCAAGTGCACCACACCTCCATCAATGATTTATTTCACAATGTGTGGCCCCAACCAAAGCTTCCTAAAATTTCTTGGGTGGTGTGCAAACTAACTGTTATATAACAACACTAAATATTCCTCTTTGAATTCTTTCTGTCGAATGTTTCTATCATGCCAAGCCTTATTGCACTCCTTCTTCACTTGCTAGTGAAAGTTAGCAATGAACC
This sequence comes from Pinus albicaulis, assembly GCA_034641835.2. Classification (NCBI taxonomy): domain Eukaryota; kingdom Viridiplantae; phylum Streptophyta; class Pinopsida; order Pinales; family Pinaceae; genus Pinus; species Pinus albicaulis. The sequence continues at coordinate 21,135,566 of MU968359.1, read as the reverse complement.
GATCCTCCTCTAAGGAAACCAGTTGCGCAAGACATTCCTCCATGATGTCAGGCTCAACCATATTAGTGAATGATACGATGCCTAGGCTTGGGACAATATCTTCCAATGGCATGATTTCTTCTTAACCATAGGAAATCCTGAAAGGTGTTTTTCCAGTCAAATTCTTGCATGTGGTCCTATAATCCCATAACACAAAGGGATGCGCACATCCCAATCATTCAGATTTTCATTAAAAATATTTGTGAGAAAATTATCCAAAATTTTGTTAAAATATTCTACTGTAGAATTCGCTTGAGGGTGATAAGGAGTACTCTTCTGGTGATGTATTTGAAATTATTCCATCAGAGCTTCAATGGTTTCCTTAACAAAGTGCGTACCCCTATCACTCATCAATATCTACGGGCACCCAAACCTAGTTAGAATATGTTCAAAAATGAAATGTGCAATATTATCTATGGTACAATCCTTGAATGGCTTAGCTTCTGCCAATCTGGTTACATACTCTGTGGCAATCATGATGTAGCATGCACTAGTCTTCTTCCCTGGAGGATTGATAGGCCCAAGAAAATCTATAGCCCATTTATCAAAGGCTTGCAGGGCCATCTGTGGCTGCAGGGGAATTTCATCTCTGTGCGAGGGCTTCCCCGTTCTTTGGCATGCATCACAAGCTCGACAGTATGCATGTGCATCACTGTGGAGTGTGGGCCACCATAACCCAGCACGCAACACCTTGTGCGCAGTAGCCTTCCGTGCATATTGGCCTCCTGCCACCCCTCCATGAGCCTTAGCCAAGATATCCTGCCTTACATGTTTCAAAACATACCTTCTTAATACTTCATCTGCTCCCAACTTGTATAATTGACCAACAATTAGTGTAAAATCAGTTGTGCGCGAAACCATATGCTTCTTTTGCTGCACTGAATATTCAGTAGGCGCACTTCCAGTGGTTATAAAATTAATAATATCAGCAAAGTGTTCATCAACCACCTTGATAGCAAAGACCTGCACATCAGGTAGTCCCTCCTCTAGACTGGTTGGCTCCTCCCCATTTTTGATGCGTGATAGATGATCAGGTTCAGCATTCAATCTACTAGGCTTCAAAATGATTTCAAAGGCGTACTCCTGAAATAGAAAAAACTATATACAAATCCCCCCACCCCCTAACATATGTTTATTGACCAGGTATTTCAAAGAAAAATGGTCAGTGAACATCTTGAAATTCCCTCCTAACAGATAGTGCCGATAGTTTTGCAGAGCATAGACCATGGCCAATCCTTCCCTTTCTGTGGTTGAGTAGTTGCACTCTGCACTGGAGAGCTTCCTACTGGAAAAAGCAACGTGGTCGTCAATGTCTCCTTCTCCTAGCTGTGCCAAAACAACTCCAAGTGCTATACCATATGCATCCACATGTAAATGGAAGACCTTGGACTAGTCTGGGAATATTAGAATAGGTGCAATAACCATATTTTCCTTTAGCAGCTCAAAGATCTTTTGAAATTACTCATCCCAGAAAAATGACACGTCCTTCTTCAATAATTTCTCCATAGGCACAGTGAACAGAGCATAGCCCTGAATAATTTTTCTATAATATTTGGTACGTCCTAGAATGGACTGCAACTATTTTTCATTAGTGGGGAATTATAGGTTGATGATAACTGCAATCTTGGATGGATCTACCATTGACCCTTGCTGACACACAATATGGCCCAAAAAAATTCCAAAGGGAATGCAGAATATGCATTTCTTCAAGTTAAGAGAAATATGATGCTTTCTACATGTGTCAAGCATCATGCGTAGGTTAGACACATGCTTCTTTACCAGCCCAAACACAGTCCAGTCATCAAAATACACCTCCAAGAACTTTTGCATGAATTATTTGAACATAACTACTACTACACGCGAGAAGATAAAAGACGTATTCTTCAATATGAAAGGCATGAATGTGTATTGGAAAGATCCTCATTCCATTGAAAAGGTGGTCTTTATCCGGTCTTCTGGAGAAATTAGGATCTGATGATGCCCTGAAAATCCATCAGTAAAAGAATAATCCTCTTATCCTCCAACACTGTCCAAGATCTCATCTGAAAATGGAGTAGGGAAGGGATCATGCACACATGCATCATTCAACTTGCGCAGATATACACAAATCCTTATCTATCCCTTGGTCTTATTTTCTTGAACAACCATTGGGCTCACCCAATCAGACTGCTCTACTGGCTCAATGATTCATGCAACAACAATCTTCTCTACTTTCTCTTTCACTTCTTGCTTATACTTGGGATTTAATCGGTATGGTCGTTGCCTGACAGGGCGTGCATCTAGTTTCAGCGTGATTTTCATAACGCTCAAATCTCCTACAATCCATTTGAGCTCAGAGAACTTTGTGGGAAATAGGTCCTGATACTCTGTCAACAACTCCACAACCTTCCTCACTGTGTCATCATCCCAATAATCCCCGATTTTTTCCAACTCGGGATGTTCTTTTGTGCCAATGTTGTCTTCCTTTAATTTCAAAGGCTTAGTTACATCTAACATTACCAGGGAGGGTCCTGCTACTACGCTCTCCCCCTCAGACTCATGGATGTTGATATTTCTTGGGTCTTCCTCATTTTCTTCTACTGACAGGTTCCTACAATCGACAATATCTTGCATCTGTTCTTCCCATGCTGGTGCAACACATTCTATCTGAGGTTGGGATTCATCAAAGACAAGTGCTTCTATATCCTGCAGGGCTTCGTCCAATCCCTCTGATCCCTCGATCAAGCCAAAGTTTGATATAAAAATGTCAGTAATTTTAATCCAATGGCAAGTCCCTCGGCGCAACTTTTTTTCCAAATACCATGTAGTAGGTATCAGCCCTAATGAATGGACAAAAATATGAAACCATTCATTCCAAACCTTCACCCACATGGCCAGGTTCTTGCGTGGGTCACTCTGAACATAGAAAAGCTTAGGTTGTGGGGAAGTGGGTGTCTCAAAGCATAAATTCATCATTTTTCTATATTACTCCCAGTCCTTAAAGCTCCCCTTGTGTGTATCCCACCAACGCGCTGGGGTTGCGCGCATGGCCAGATCAAGTGCCCAAAACCTCCCTTATCCTGGGACAACCTTTTCCAAGTTTTCCAAAAATAATACAACACTATATGAACCATCAAAATAGGGTAATTCTCTTACCTCTAAAGAGATGCATCAGAAAGTTTTAGTGATATTGAGGCAGCGCAACGTAGAAACATCATGCCAGTTCTTCATTTCTCCATCTGAATTTGAGAAACTTGAGTTATCCTTTTCTCAATTCAACATTCCATCAGCTGTAGGGTTGATCCAATCCTCATCCTGCGCAGTCAGCTTATAGATATGGGTGAAAACATTTCCTTCGCGCACTGTTTTTTTATATCTTTCTCCTTCTACAGGATCTAGAGGTACTATTACCTAGGTACCATAATTTTCAAAGATCACGCTCTTGCACTTAAAATTGATGATGCCTCCCATATCGATGGCTCAGTCCAACCCTAGCAGCATAGGATAGGGTTCTATATCATCCAAAAATTATATCACTTCAGAATCTGTGCATACCTTTACCCCAGTAATGTCTACTAGAACCTGTGGGAGTCTTCCAAGTGGAATGATATTATGTTGATTGGCCATGTGTAGCTAAATGGTGGACTATTATAGCTTTGGTTCTCCCATATTCTGCTAGGTCTGCTTAGGTAGAGAATTTTCATCGGACCCTAAGTCCAAGACAACCTGATCCATCTCATACTCTCCAATTTTCATGGTCATTCGCATCTCCCAACCAGTTCTCTTCTTGTTCTTATAGATCTTGTTCACAACCTTAGTCTCAGTTCGAGGCAATTCCTTGTACGTGCAGTTGTCTATCAGGGCCTCAAGATTATCTACTTCTTTCTAGTTGCGTAATAATTTAATACAGGCTTGTAGGAAAGGTTTGAACTCATCATCAATCTTTGCTTCCATGATAGACTTGGATGTGGACGCTCCTGTAGCAGCAAAATTCTTCCTATCTTCAATAAAAGTATCCTTTTCCTTCTATAGGTTGAGTCCTACTTTCTTTTCAGAGGCCTTCTGTTGTGGAGGTAAATCCCCTCTGCGGACAGAGGTGATCCCACTAGCCCTAGAGTGGGTCTAGCAACAATCGAAACACGCAAAGCTATTTATTCCTAGTTACAAAAGATAGAATCGCGATAGATCACTTACCGTGATTTCTTCACTGCTGTTGTCGAAGAAGAAGTGGCGCTTCCATTCCTAGATGGACAGGTCACGATCCGTGAGCTCGCTGCATCCAAATACCTGTACACATGCAAAGAAGGGAGACAACATGCAATGTAATATTTCACAATTTATAACTATCGATCAGTCAGAGAGGAACGAATGAAATTTCAGTATATAATGGGCAAACAAAATCATGGAACCAATAGCAGAGTCATGTATATTAAGATATGAGAGAATGATTACAACCGGTGCTCTTATGTTTTGATCTTCCTTTAACAAGATTCCAGCGAGATGTGTCTCACAAAGCTCATCAGGGATTTACAAAACTCTCTCTCTCACAGGGTTCTCTTTAGCTCTGCTCTTGATTCTCACTTAGCTATAATTTCCTTCCCAAAAGTTCAGCTAGCTAGCAAATGGAGAGGGCATGCTTCTATAGAAGGAGAAGGAGGAGTTAGGATCCCTATAATCATGGGGGAGAGTCCTATCTCTTAGGAAGGTTCCATGAGAGGTGGAAAACCACCTCCTAATCAGGGAGATCTGGAACCAAACATCCCAACCTCTTTTTGATGATATGTTCTGAAGTTTTTAGAATCAAAATTCTGCCTTCTATTGTTAGAAAACATTATTTAATAGGCTTCACGTGGGTGAGACACAGGGACAGAACGGCAAGTGGCGCCGGCCTTGTGTAAATTTTCCAGGTCGGCGCGAGTGATGAACTGGATACTCGCGCCAAGGCCAAAACATCTATTTTTATGGTTTTTCAGAGGAAATGTTCTCAAGGAGAATTCTTACCCTTATGTAGAAGGATGCCATCAAGGTGTTTTCAGGACATTTTAATGTTCATAGGTCACGGGAATAGTCCTCCAATGTACGGGACAAGGGATTGTAGGGACGGTGACAAAATTCTATGTAACAGATGCCCCCTAAAACATGAGGTCCTAGAGAGAGGGAGGGGTGAAATGCTTTATGAGAATGCGTTCAACTGAAAACACTACCATCGGAAGAACTGCGAGTACAAATACAACTGATATCTTTGATACATGATATGTGGTATGGGTGCAGCCATCCATAATAAAGTGTACAAAATGAGATCCAAGGTATGGATGCGGCCATCCAGTAAAATAAGGATCAACAAGTAGAATCAAGTATGGTCGCAACCATCCAATCAAAAGAATCATGTAATAAATCATAATAATCCACAAAGAACTCGCAGCCTGGATTTCATCATATGAGATCCAGGGTCTTGTGCTCCATCTTGACCTGAACAAAGTACAAGTTCAAGCATGCGAATATGTGAGCTGAAGTCGAACATGCAAGAACATCCTCTAATTACCAGCCAATAATGAAAGCCGTTAACAGACGTGAGATAAACCACCAATAATGATGATGGCTCTCAAGGTACAAGAGGTACAATCCATGGAATGTGAATAGTGAGCTGGCATCGAACATCTGCAGAATCATTCAATCGAAGGGCAATAATGAAAACCTTGTGTCGAATGCGAAGAACCTGCAATTAAGGCATGAAGTCTCCAAGGCACCTGAAGGGAGTCTCTAGATTAGCTTCCTGGATAATGAGCTGAAGTCGACAGGAAGTGACCTTGATCGAAGGTGGGCCATAATGTTTCCCACATCATCGACACGAGACAGAGGAACATGATGTTTTTGAATCTAGACCAATAGAGACTCAGAGGGAGGTTGAAAACTGCAGAGGCTAACTTCTCTTGAACATATCAGCGGCACGACACTGCATTTGGCAGTATTTGACATCAAGGGATCTGACGTCATGGTGACGTGGAAAAGAGTAGATGAGCGGTCAAAAGAGATTACCCAAACCCATGAAGGCAAGCAGGTAACGAGATGAGATGTCCCCAACTCGACACGAATGCAGACAAGTGCCATGTTCAAGAGCGACATACTACCGATACGACTATTATTTTGGTTCCATTTTCCCCCACCATTTCTGGTGAGTACCCCAATTATTTTTGGAAACAAGCTTGAAGGGGATAGCACGTGCTTGTGATATAAGTTTTTCCTTCAGACAAATCCAACCTAGTACATTTTACGAGCCCTAGGAAGGAGGAACTTGAGTAACGTCATTACGACGGAGTCCGATGTCCTTAGTTTTTAATGAGTCTGACAAAGGAAGAACTCGACATCTTTTCATATTTAGAGAGTTTGAAAAGACAGTGGAAAATAAAACTCCAACAGTCCCTTTTCGTAGGTAGTCCCACAGATCCGAAAAGGTAGAAAACTATGTCTGAGAGAACCTCCTAGTTGCGATAGGCTAGGGTATTCCTTTTTCGTAAATAATCTATCCCATCTTGAAAAGGGGGTAAACGTATACTGGGTAGATTTAGTTTCGCAACCAATTTAACGAGCTCAAAATGATAAGCGACTCGGCAATATTTTCAGTTTTAGAGAGTCAGAAAAGAGCTGAAAGGTGACTCCAGTAGTGAATTTTTCGTGTTTTTACCGAGTCCGAAAAAGTATAAAATACAAATCGTCTCTTCGTCAAAATCACGTGAAAAAACCTGTTGATGCACAAAAAGACACGTGTAAAACATATTCAACGAAAATAATGTAAAAATATATCGAAAAACATGTTAAAAACCCATTTCAGGACTTTGAAAAGCTATAAAAGATCAACAGTGGTAAAAAATATTTACTTTTCATTTTTTACCTCTTTGCAGAGCAACAGTGACCCATTTCTGCTTCGATCTTCAGGCGACGAGTGCGGTCAATCGAGTGGACCAAATTTAATTCCGTCCAGTTCAGGTAGGAGCCGACTTCTTTGTCCATATTTTAAGCTACATTTTACTATATTTTATCACTGTTTGAGGTCCTTTATGGAATTATTTTCAAATTTTAGGTTTCTACGGTTGGCGTGGGTTCTGGGCATGGAATTGCACCAATTCGCTCTGTTTTACACAGAGGTCGCGCCAGTTAGCGCGACTGTTATCCAAACAGCCGCGCCACCGGCGCAACACAAAATCTGGCTAAAATTTCTCAAAAATCAACCAATGAAGTGTAATTTTGGATACCTAGGGAGGTTTATAATGTTCATATGATTGATTGATGCAGGTATCCAACGAGAAATATGGTTATCAAATGGAAAGAAGGAGAACATAGCAAAGAAGATGAACTGGCAATGGGAAATGAGCAATGTATGAATGCTTTTAAAAATTGAAAATTTCTTTCTGATGCCATGTCTTTGGGTTCAGCCCTAATTGCTACAGTATCTCATCAGTATTTGGGATGAGGATGAGGAGAAATTCAAACTTGAAGACCAGGAACTTGAGCTCAAAGTATCAGATGTATACTTCATCACTAGACTGTCACACAGGGGTCTAGTCCCTATTCTGACCGGTACAAGGCCTTCAGGAGAAAACATGGAAATGGTAATGAATAGCGTGTGCCCAGGGGCACGCAAAGGGATAGGGAGTGGGAAAGTAGACATTCATACCATCCCCGATCTAGCACTGAGATTAGTGCTACACACCATTGCACGGGCTGCGGGATCGCAGGAACCGCATGAGGCTACAAAGACACAGCTAATTCTTGCATCAGAGTGTATGAACCCAACTATCTTTGAATAAGCCATGGCCGTGACCATGGACATTAAACAGAAACTCATAAAATGCAAGAAGACCAAATTGAAACAGTTTGGATATGGGTCGATTTTGGTGTCGTTCTTCCAGGAACGATTACCTATTTTTTAGCACCAGGAGGCCATAGTCCCGGATCCACCATTGAGAAAGCCACGAATGGCTCGATGGGTGGCATTGATGCCCAGGGTAGGGGGTGGCCAGTAGATTTCCTGGCGGCCCGAGTTCTTTGACTGCCTCCGACGACAGTTGATCATCATGGAGGATTGGCCCTATGCGGGCACCAATTTTACTGGAGACCCAAACCTTCCGCTCCCAGAGGGAGAGGACTGGGACGAGGAGCTTGATAAGACTCTTTAATTTTATGAGTTTTATGATTTTTTGGTATACATGCATGTTCTAATAGTTAATCTTATATGTATGCATATGTTGGCCCAGAGAGGCCCGTCGGAATGTCACCAATAGCGAGGAGAACCCCTTTCGCTTATGACCCTCAAGGTGAAGGGGGTGAGGGGGACGAGCTCGTACAAAACCTATAGGGGATCACTCGTGGAGTTTCGGATTATGCTCATTTAGTTGATGTTCCCCTAGCTTATCAGAGGCACACCGTAGGGGTGCCAAGTCGTCTCCACCGCTTACTAAGGCGGTTGGTGTGGGTAGTGACATGCTACCATGAGCACCATGCTGATTAGTCACCTAGGCTTTCTATTTGCATATTTTTGAGAGACATGTCGTCTCTGGATGTAACTGAAACGAACATATATATTTTTGGTTTTATTTGATGCACAAATTGCAAACACTCGACATATATATATACATCTATTTTCTACATGGATCTTTCTTACATATGTGATGATGTTTTATATGTTATGCAAATGTATAATACAATGTTATCTAATGTATCGGCTAAATAATATGCATAAGTAACGACAAAATGGAAAAGTTAAAAGTTCGCAAAATGCATCAAACCAACATATTTTATTTTTACACAAGCTTAAAAGCATAAACGCAAATTGTGCTTGAAAATGAGTTTTATGTTTTATGCAAGCTTAAAACACAAATGTAAACTATGCTTGAAGATGAGTTTCATTTTTACACAAGCTCGAAACAAAAAGTAAAGTATGCTTGAAAATGACAAGGAAAACAGGGCATGCCCCCAGCATGGTGTCTCAATTCGAGGTACATGCCCCCAAGCTTTAGTGCAGATGCAAAGTAGATGCAGTGAAGGTTCGAATTACGAGATTGAGATCATATCAAAGACTCGAATTGAATAGGAATGTGTTTCATTATTTTAACGAGGTTGACACATTAAAAGAACTATCCTCGTGGACCTAATTCATTTTTTAACGAGGTTGACATAGAAAACAAACCATCCTCAAATTTGAATTAATTTTTTAACGAGGTTGACATAGTAAATGAACCGTCCTCGGAATGACCTTGTTTCATTTTTAGGGAGCTTGACACAAGCAGACCATACCATGCTCCAAGAGACCTTGTTTCATGGTTTAAGGAGCTTGACACAAGCAGATGAACCATGCTCAGAGAGACCTTGTTTCATGGTTTAAGGAGCTTGACACAAGAAGATGAACCATGCTCCAACAGACCTCATCATAATGAATAAGAAGCCATAGCTTCCAAGCATTGCCCGTCTGATGGAAGGAAAAAATCTTGGATGTCTGGACCCAATGCCCCACAGCACATGATGTAAAATGACACTATCCCTGAATACGGGCACAAGAGAGGTAGCCACATAATTGACATGCGGCAAGGGTGACACAACCGGAGGATAAAGATCCGACAGGGATGATGGTGGGCTAGCTTCCATATTAGGACCAAAGAACGCAAGCTAATTGATGGTCACGAACCGACCTTGGTGCGAAAAATACATCACATGAAAGAGGGATGAGACAAGCACTCCCATGGCATAAGTATAATCGTGACCCAAGAGTAAATTAAAGTCTAAGGGGCTAGGAACAACCATCACGTCCATATGGATATTTTTCCCTCTCAAAGTAACAGGAAACTTTGGAAGGATCCCTAACGGTTGACTAGTTCCTCATTTAAAAGCCAACATATTCTACGTAATAGGCATAAGCGGCGGTGAACCGAAAGCTTGAAAAGTAGTTGAGGATAAAATACTAACAGACATGCCTTCATCTATAATGGTTTTGGGTACGACCATATGGGAGGCCTGTACCATGATATCAAAGGGCACATAAGAAGGAAGGCGATAACCTGCGAATCGACCCCAATTGAAGGAAGCAACCAAACTACTTGGAGGGGCTACCATTAAACTGAGATGGTCTTCCCCTGGTGTTACGGGAGAAGAAGGAGCATCCTCCACCACCTCCATCATGGAGGTAGAAGGAGTATCCTCCGGGACCTCCATCATGGGAGGCAGAGGAGTAGCTTCCAAAGGTATAGGGACAGGAGAATATTTCTCCAAGTTCGAGGAATATGAAGAAACAAGAAGAACACGAGGGATGTGAGATCCACTCTCAACGGAAAAGACCTGGTGCACCGCAAACTGGGCCAGCTGAACTGATGCCATGACCAATGGTTGGTCAGGGATGGATTCATGATGGTGAATTTCCGGGGGAGTGGGATCAAGCAAGGATGACTCTTGACTGATCATTGAATCAACTAGCGGAGGACTCAAAGAAAGCTGTTTGTAACCAGCCCGAAGGCATGGTGCAGAAACAGTCGAGTTGTCCAAAACTCTCTTGGCTTCATCCATATATGGACAAAGGTGAATGGCATGATGCCCTTCGCACAACTTACAGGGATTGGAAAGTTTACCCTGCTTCTTAGGAGCTTTACTAGCACTAGCTGAAGACGTGTCCCCAACCTGACTCCCGGAAGAAAAAGGCAATGATGGAAGACCGTTGAACCATAATTCGAGCACCTTGGAATGCTAGGGCAATCTCTAAGAAGATGATTTCCCTGGCACAACATGCAAGGGAACTTAAATTTCCATGGAGGGTTGGAAGGTTCATCGAGAGCAGGTGTTTTAGAAGCAACAGTTGCAGAATTAGCCTCTCGCTTATTTGACTTCTTCTTCTTAGTCTTCTTCTTCTTCTTCTTCTTAGCCACCTGGGTACTAAAATCCAAACTTTCACCAAGGGAAGTAGAAGATGAGGATGAAGAAACAGGCGAAGAAGGGGAGAGGTCCACCTTCGAATCAACATGGCGTTGCTCAGGCGGAGGAGTGGATGGTATGGTAGCCGGAACACTTGAGACCACAGAGGTTGAAAACAACCAAATAGGCAACCCAACAGTTAACCTAGGGAGGGATAACGTGGCCATATAAGGAGCACCAATATTTCCTAAAGCAGCAAAAGGACTACGACTCCCTTCAGAGGGACTCCTTGATTGGAAAACTCTGAATAAGTTTCCATCGGAAACAACCTTGAAATAAAACACTAAGAACAAAAAATTATAACCAGGAATATTTCATGGGCGATTAATTTTTAAGAAACTGAAACCAAACTCTATTGTTTCATATTTTAAGAGTCGAGAAACAAGAAAAAGGTGACTCTATCACTTTCAGGTTGGACACGAGCTTGAAAGGATAAGGATTCGATGATATTTTTAAAAGAGTCATTAAAGATCACAGTGAATGCTCTGGTAATCTAGGTAAATGGGTGTACCAGATATCCGTGAACTGCCATATACATCTTGGTAAAAATGAAAGAGAAATCAACCAAGGACTAAACGTACGTGCAGGTAATCTCCCCGAATGCTGTGTTCGGTGTATCATGGGTAAGAGGTGGCAGACTCGGCTTCCTATGAATAAAGGATTTACAACCTAATGGGGTCTCCATTTATATACATGACGGTACAGGGAGCACAAGTCCGTCCTAGCTTTGTCTGTAGCCAGATGGCAAGCGACAACTACCAGGCTTAAAGACGTCGGAACACGTCCCTACATTAGACTACTAGATGTTCTGTTAATTTTCAATGATGCCTTAGGTTAATTAAGTAAATTTTAAAGTTGATATTCAATTTACGTTTCAATTTCAAAGCCCTATTGAATTTTGGATCTCATAAAACCTCTAGATGCAAACTACATGCCCCAAAATATCATTTGTTCAATGAAGAGCTATCTACGGGAGAGTTGAGAGCTTTCAAATGATAGCGAAATGAACACACAAAAACATCCACTACCGATTTCAATGCAAGCTAATGAAAATGAAATTTTTTTCTCTAGAATTATACAACACTAGTAATGCAAAAGAGTTTTCAATTTTCACTATGCCAATAAAAAATGCAAAAGAATTTTTATTTTTTAATTTTTTTTATTTTTTATTTTTTATTTTTTCAATATATTAGAGAAAATTCACTAAATAAATGAAAAACTAATGAAAACATCAATTTGAGAATGATAGAGAGAGAGCTGAAACAAACAAGTTCACTCAACTCAAACAAGCACAATCAAGACTCAAACTGATGACAAAATCCCTCAAAGCGAAGAAGAATCTCGAAGAGACCCAAACAAGCCATGTGATCTAGGCTTGGAGCAACACAAATCGAAACTGAACGAAAGAGAGGATAATCACTCAATAAACGTAATGACTCAATTTGATTCAACAAGATGAATGCAAAGAAGAAGAAACAAAGTTGATCGGGAAAGCAAGAACCAAAACTCCCACAGGAGGCTTAGCACACTGAAGCACCTATAAGCCCTAGGGCTAAAATGCAAAACTGACAGAAAAAGGAAAAAAACCAGAGGAAAAGGGCTAAACACAGTCAAAAATTACTTCAAAGCACTCAAAAATTCAGAAAAAACAACCTAAGACCAAAACTCAAGCTCAGAGAGTCCAAAAACAGGCAAACCCTAAAACCTACCAGGGTTGGCATGCCTGTCTGGCTATAATCTGCACCAAACAAAGGATGGCGCGGGTGCCTAACTAGAAACTTGCACCCTTCAGCGTGACTGTCAGAGGGATAACTGCGCCAATCAGGTTTACCATAGAAAATTATGAAAATGAATGAACAGAGGCTAGATCTGGTCTTCTGGGGGCTGAACAGGGTTTTAACACCAAGGAAGGTGAACCAGAAAAGCAGAATAATAAAACAAAAGGCCAAAAACAACCCAATGGAGGAAGGACCAACTCCCACTGATCCCCAGTGGAGTTGCCAAATTTTTGTGGAGGTAAATCCTCTCTGTGGACAGAGGCGATCACACTAGCCCTAGAGTGGGTCTAGCAACAATCAAAACACACAAAGTGATTGATTCCTAGTTACAAAATATAGAATCGTGATAGATCGCTTACCATGATTCCTTCGCTATTGTTGTCGAAGAAGAAGTGGCGCTTTCATTCCTAGCTGGACAGGTCACGATATATGAGTTCGCTACATCTAGATACCTGTACACATGCAAAGAAGAGAGACAACCTGCAACATAATATTTCACACTTTATAACTATCGATCAGTCAAAGAGGAACGAATGAAATTGCATTATATAATGGGCAAACACAATCATGGAACCAATAGTAGAGTCATGTATATTAAGATATAGGAGAATGATTAAAACCAGTGCTCTGACGTCATGATCTTCCTTCAATTGGATTCCAATGGGACATGTCTCACAAAGCTCGTCAGGGATTTGACAAAACTCTCTCTTTCACAGGGTTCTCTTTAGCTCTGCTCTTGATTGTCACTCAGCTATAATTTCCTTCCCAAAAGTTTAGCTAGCTAGAAAATGGAGAGGGCAGGCTTTTATAGAAGGAGAAGGAGGAGTTAGGATCCCTATAATCATGGGGGAGAGTCCTATCTCTTAGGAAGGTTCCATGAGAGGTGGAAAACCACTTCCTAATCAGGGAGATCCGAAGCCAAACAACCCAACCTCTTTTTGATGATTCATTCTGAAGTTGTTAGAATCAAACTTCCACCTTATATTGTTAAAAAACATTCCTTAATAGGCTTGGCGTGGGTGAGACACAGGGATAGAGCGCCAAGTGGCGTGGGCCTAATGTAACTTTTCCAGCTCAGCGCGAGTGATGACTGGATACTTGCGCCAATGCCAAAACATCTATTTTTAGGGTTTTTCAGAGGAAATGTTCTCAAAGAGAATTATTGCCTTTATGCAGAAGGATGCCATCATGGTGTTTTCAGTACATTTTACTATTCATAGGTCATGGGAATAGTCCTCCAATGTACGAGACAAGGGATTGTAGGGATGGTGACAAAATGTTGTGTAACACCTTTCTGATCAATGGATCTGTATCAACCTTCCTTCCCTCATCTTCTTCGGCGGTATCATCATTGCATGTAACTATGTTTACACTTGGATCGTCATTGTGCATCTCAGCTTTAACCATTTGTGTGTTCTGCGTAGGTGTATGCTATTGCTTTTCATGCATTCTAGCAATTAAAATAGGACAGTCTCAATAACATGATCAAATTATCTATAGTACCTGCAAGTTTGTCGTGCAGTTTTGGAAGTTGCGTGCATAGTGTATATGGCCTCCATAGTTATAGAAAATCAATTTTCCTCTTCCATGACCTGTGCCTCCACCTCTCCCTCCTCCCCTTCCTCTTGTTGGGGATCCTCCATGCCCAAAGGGGGATGCTGGTGAGGATGGGTCGGCCTGTACCCTACAGCGTTTGGCACTGTCCATCATTAGCAAGAATGTGCGACAGTGGTACTCATAGTGACCAAATAAAGAGAAAACCCTACACCATTTTTGCTTCAACTCTGGAACATAAATTTCTAATCAAGGAAAATGGTCTGTATCGTGTCATCCAACTACTTTAAAATCAGCACACAATAGTGTGGGAGTACCACTCAGCCCTGTAACATCCTTGGGGAACAATGGATTTGGCCCTCCGGCTTGCATGTAACCCGAGAACAAAGTGCATTGATCTTTGGTGTGGCTGAAACCCTTACAATGTATACACCATACATCTGTGAAAAATTCCTTCCCTTGTCTCTGTGTAGGCTCTAAATCTCCAAGTGCATTACCTCTAACTAGTTTTGGATTTGTAGAGTTCTGAATTGATCATCCGATCTGGGCACAACTTCCAATTTCATGGAAACTTCCAAAGCTTCAGCCTGAGAATCGATCTTTAACTAATTCATAGGTCCATGCAGATGTGGAAAGAGAATGACAATATACCATTCCTTATGCTTCTTATCATCATATATAAATCCTCCCTTGCTGATGGTGTGCTTCATTCATTGATCAGCCTCCCAAACATATTCATTTGGATCTTGTTTTTTATCTTATAATTCTCTCATGCACTGTGAGTAGGACTTCAACTTTCTGAATTGATGTTTCAAATTTATTTTAATCTGAGCCACAATGGGATCAACGTGCTCAGTCAGATATCCCATAAATAAATCTAACACATGACCTTAAAACACCATAGCTAGATGCGCTCTCTTGACATCATCAATGTTAAAAATTTTCACTGTCCATACTGCATTGGCAACAAACAAAAAACTATCCATGTCCTCATCTCCCACACCCTTGAAGGTGGGTAGCTTCATATGCACAACCATATCTCCTTCTGGTGGCGGTGGTGGTGGGGTAGGAGATGTCTTACGCCTGTGCGAGTTGGACTGTGGAGTAGTAGGAGAGCTACCTCCGGTGCACGTAGCCTCACCACTCTATATCACTGTCAGGCGAGTTTCTCAAAGGGCTGTATAAAAATCTGTCTCCTCTCTGATTAACCCGATAATACTTTCCATTGCACGTAGTGATTTCAAACTTATCTGGGGTCATTCACTTAGTGTGGCTGCACAAAACACCCTTTTCACACAATATCATATTAATAAGGAAAGGAAGTGAGTGTATGAATTTACCTCTCAGTCACTTGAAGAACCTCCTTCTAGCTTCAAAATATGACACAAACTGATCTACTACAAATTTTGTCACAAACCCACCCAAGATGTTGTCAACCTAATGATCTACAGTCCGGGTGATAGATTTATCCATCTGCTCTAACTATTATATCAACTTAGGTGTCCACTGAGTGACCTTATCATCCTTCCAACAGGTTTGCAACTCAGCCAATCTTGAAAAAAACTCCTATAATTCTTGTGCAAAGTTCACAAAGAAGATCCCATGAACCTCTGTGAAAATATACTTTTGTTTCCAATATTCGACAGAAAATTTCTTAGTTATGTTTTCCTTAAGGGAAAATCCTTTGATTTTCTTTTCAAACTAGTCTTCTAACTCACGCTTTGATGGCCACCACATTACCCAATCTCTCTGAGAATGATCCTAGTCCCGCTAACATAAACATTTTTTGGATTGAGGGGTCCTGACCCAGGTTCAGAGTTAAGTTTAACCAACAAAACCCTCTTAATATTGGCCCTTTCAGCAGTGACCTACTTGTGTAGGTCAAAGTCTCACCCGAAGCAGTACGGGGGGGTGTTGGAACTAGGTTTCCACACCATGAGAGAGAATTAAATGATGTGGGTGTCTTCAGATCTATAACAATAGTGTTCAGACCTTCACAACAAGAAACCTAACCAGGCAGATCTAGGTCAACTTACATTGGTTATCCTGTGCGCGCACAAATAAAGGCTTCACAATTCCTTTCAACCATATTAATAACTTGATGTTCAAATATTACAGTAACAAATCTAGGCATTCAACATTCATATAGGGAAAAAACTCAGATACGCAACCGATCCAAACACAAATAATGCAGTAAATAGAAATAACACATAGAAAAAGATCATGAAGCAGAACACTGATGCCTTTGATACTCATAATTATCCCAAAACATTCCTTTATTCATTAAAAGTTCATAACATCCTTACAATACTTCAGTTCTACCCATGCACACAGCCAGCGGGGTCTGCACATAGCAGGACTAAGGTCTCCACGCACACAGCTAGCAGGGGCCTTCTAAACCCATAAAAATTTTCTTTACAACTCAGAACATCATACCAACACTTACTTCAAACTTTACTACTGTCCTATACGACTTGATCTTCACTTCTCTTTATAGATTTAGCCTACACTCATCTAAGGTCGACAAAATGTAGTTTGTGACCCCTGGGTCTACCCTTTTGCCCATTACAAGTCATGAGGGTCTTTGAGCTGCCCCAAAGCCCCTTGACTTGTGCTTTTCTTAGTGTGCATGACTTAAGCTTACAAAAAAAATAAATTTTTACCAAAATTACGGTCCTAAGGGACCCCGCTCCAACACAAATCCCACTGGCTTGTGATCCTTGTAAGCTCTAAGATAGAAATATTAGCGTGAGCTTTCTTCATATCTTTTCCGAAGTGTCTGGAGGAATGATTTTATATGATACTTTCGTAATGGAAGACTTGATTTTACTGTAGGAAGAAGTATTTTTTTTGTGGCATTATTTCCAAAATTATTCTGAGTGTTTTGAGCTAAGTTGACAAGCAGGGTGATCTTCCTTTAAAAATGTTCTCTCAATTTCTTCTTGGTCAAATCTTGCTCGAAAACCGACACTTGGATTCTCAATTTTTATCGACTATTTTTTTTCTGAGTCGGGTCCTCACTCTATGGTAGTTCTTCGACAATATTCTTTTCAAATGTGAATACACAACTAAAAGCATTCACTATGTGCCCAACTCTCACAATTTCTTTAGCAACAAAAATTACTTCATTTTATTCCACTGGGTTAGTCTAGGCATATGAAAGTACTCTATCAATGATATTCACAACCAAAGTGTTTATACTATGATTCCACTGCGGGCATGTCTTTACTGAATGATACTCTTGATGAAATGAACAATATTGGTCCATGCCCATGATTTTTACATTCAACACGAAGTTTGAGATTTGCACACACTTAGCTAGTTGATTACTTCCATTGCCGAAGTTGGAATGCCTTCTCAAGAAGTTTAATTTTCTGACGATGGTATTTATTGACCTTTGGTTTAACTCTGACAACTCATTAAACAAGGACTTGATAGTTTGGGTCAAGCTTTCAATATTGGTGAATTCTTTATCCTTGGCCTTACTTTATGAGGCTTGAGACCTTTTACCTATGTCCTTGGAGTCCTTTTGATGATTCATCATCGAAAATGACATAGTTTGTGCACAAGTACTTTTCAACTATAATGGATTCTTCATAATTCTCAGCCAAATTTTCTTTTGCACTATTGACGAACTGTGTGATGCTTGTCAGTAAGGTAGAAGTGTAGTAGTCAATAGTGATGGAGTCACGAGGTTTCATGTTCAGAGGAAATTTTTTCAATATGCGATTAAACCTATGATTAAAATATTTAACTTTCTCTTCCTGCTCCATCTTTAAATTTCCCAACTCCTTTAATAACATGGTCGAGGTTTTTTCATTGGAAAAAATTTCAAGAAAAACATTTTAAACCCCTTCCAATTATGGATTGAGTTTGGCAGAGCACCGTGGTACCATATAGCTGCTCCACCATCTAAAGTAGAAGAGAAAAATCTACATGCATCATCATCTTAACGTACCTTGAGCTTCTGCAGGTGTAGGTATAAGTTGTCCAAATGGTCTTCTGCTTTAAATGCTTTGTCAGGGTCATAGTTTGTTAATAACTTCTATGAGTGTCTCGACATCTCGTGTAAAACACCACATAGAGAGTGGGCACTGAGACATGAAATCGAAATCTTGTTCTGCCATTTCTTCATCTTTGTTCTCCACCTCTTCTTCAGAATCTAAGGGATCTTCCTCCTGTTCTTCATAACTGCCTAACCAATGAAAGGTGTCGTTTGAGAGTACAACATTGTCTTCATCACCTCTGTTAAAATATGGAGGAAACTTTGGTTTCACTACATTCTTTGCAGTCTTTGCTAACTATTCAAGTATGGTGAGAACTAAATATTTGAATGTAGAAGCCACTATCCTAGTAGGAGTGGTTGACTATTCTTTGGAAAATATGGAATATTAAGTACTCCAGGGATCAATCAAATGGCCTTTTCAAAGTGACGGGTTATAGGCCAAATGGCTCGAATATGCTTGTAATATATTTCATAAGTTTTTCCAAGAACAAGCTAGGAAGATTTGTAAAATTTAGGAATATGAGTAGAGGAGGTGTTGAGAATATTGCTACCTTGACTGGAGGAAGTGTGATGAGGGTGGGTGGAATTTTCAGCCATAAAAAACTAGCTTCCCTCCTAGCGACAGAAATTTTGACATAATTGTACCTGCCAACATTCAAAGGGGTCTCCTCGATATGTGGTCCCAATTAGACCTCACACCATTTGGGAAAGGATTCCCATCCAAAATATGACTCAGTTACCATTTTATTAAAGGTTTTCCTTGGCTATAGTTGTTATCAAGATAGAGGAATGAATATGTGCCTTCGAAAAGAAAGTAAGTGTGCCCGGTGAGAGTTTGGTTGTAGGTGTGTCAATGTTCTTCTATTGCAGAAGGAAAATAGTGTAAGCCTATAAGGGAGAGGTAATAATACCACTATATCAGAGACACAAAAAAATACGAGAGATACATCTAACATCCAATGAAATATTCCACAAAGATTCAACAATCATTGCAACCATTAAAACACATTCTCAATATGGCAAGCATTAAAATAATTGAAATATTTCAACTACTTTAGTACAAGTGAAAACAAACATCAATTAGAAACATTCACAGAACAATGTTAAAAACACTTTCAATACATGCATGAAGGGCGTGCTGGCCATCAGGCTTTATATATTAAGTAAAAGTCCCATGATAGATGTATACAATGAAAACCACTAGCTCCAATAGTGGAGCATTAGAGCCACTACTTGCACCTCAAAAGAACTAGCTTGTCTCTCTGATGCCTTGTGGGAGGAGCCAAGGTGAAAATTCCTTTTCTTGTATAATGAGGGTGTATGTATAACCAATGGGGTGATCCTCCACTTCCCTTGTGACACTTTGACTACCCTCAAGTCTATTTTAATTCTCCACGACTTTTCGACTTTACATGACTCTTCATATTTTGTACACTTCCTTTTGAGTTCCACTTTACAATACATTTTCAAATAAGAATTTACATAATCCATAAAAAATATGTGGCATATGATGACTCATCACATGACATGACGTGACATGACACTGATGACATGGACTGCAAGATGACATGGAAATTTCAAGGCATTCTTTGTTGTTGATGTTGTATTTATTCTTAAGAATGAGCTATTTTCCATGTCCATATGGCTTAGAGATGAGGAGTATTCAATAATATCAGGTTTTGAGATGGTTGAAAGATGATGTCCCTTTGCTTCCTCCTGATTGATAAATTTTCATCTTGAGCTACAAAAATGTCTTCTAGCATGTCCTACTTTTCCATATCCTTCTTCATCATCTTTCCATAGCATGATAAAGTACTTGCATCTACAATTCACTCATGACAAGACGAAATATTTATGATAAAACCCTAGTTATGTTGTTGCATAATGATCCATTGAATGAGGTGGAACCAGGTGGTATGATGAGGGAGAGGCTCAATGTCTTTGCAATTTCACAACTTAGGCAGTCGAGGGTCAAGCTTGAGATTTGATATTGCGCAATGCGCAGTTCAAGATGTACAAAGAAAAAATATTTCACAGTTGGGGAGCTCCAGAAACTAGACTTAGGGATTGAGCACTTATTCTTCCTACTGCCTAGTTATGGAAGGTAGAGGAGGCCAAATGATTGCACAGTTTGGGATCTTATGGCTAAGGCACGAGCCTTGAGACTGTGGAATGTGCAGTGTTGACTGTGAAATGTGCAATGTTACACAATTTTGGAGGTCAAAGGTTGGGCTTGAGCATTGTTATTGTGTAGTGCACAATCCTAGAAGGAAAAAAAATTGAATTACACAGTGCCAAGATGCAGGGTTACAGCTTGAGGGTCGAGACTGCGCAATGCATAATTTAGGAGGGCTAGATGAGGCTAGGTTGTTCGATCGAGAAGTTTTCCAAATTTGACTAAGTTTTGGATCCTTGCAGATTATGTGAATAGTGAAAGACTTGATTGTGATCACACACTTATAACTCTTAATGACACAACATAGATAATCCAGAACACATGAACAACATACTCCCCTTCAGGCGAAAAATTTGTGACAACTTATGACAAGTGCGACACCAAAGATACACTTTGCGACGATAGTGATGAAACTTGTGTGACGATGTTGGAAAATTTGGAAATGAGTGCAACACATGTTTACATGGTAAGACCAACCCATTTAGACAAATATTACCCAGTGAAACTATCAAAACTATGTTTTGTGCGATGTGAGATGCTTAACCTGTGAAAAGATGACACTTTTATTTTTTTTCAAATGGGACCAAAACACTTACAGAAAACACATGCAATAAGTATTAATTCTTGCAACGACAATATGCAAGATCAAAGGAGGCTCTAAAATTTGGATGCAAGCCAAAATTTTGGAGGGTTTTATAGCAACGACAATAAAACTTTAGATCAACCATATCCTCCCCCATTTTCTTCATTTTATCCTTAATTATACCTACATCTTCCACTCCCTTGGATCTTGAAATTTGCATCCACCTATGGGTCTTGGCCCTTTATTTCTGCAACTAAATAGAAGTGGAACTGAAAATTTGGAAGGGATTCTCTGCCTTGCTTCAAAAAATTTGTAGGAGGATCCAAGGCTAGGTTGAGGATTTGGCTCTTGTAAGGTTGGATATTTATCTTGTAACCCCTTAGATCCCTTCTTTAGGTGTGCAACACCTTCCTATATAACTTCTATACCTTTTTGTAGCATTATTATGCCCTCATGTAGCATCAAATATTCCTCCTATAGTTTGAGGGTTTGTTTCGTATTCTTGGCCCCCTTGGTGCTTGGTTTATTTTATGAGGTTTGGAGCTTTTTTCCTTTTGCTTTGAGGGAGGTTATCTCTTTAGATTGTTTCTTATTTTTATCCAATTCTCTCTCTTGGTGGCATTGGACCCCTCAATGGTGATGGGGGTTGTTGAGGATGGCTGAGGCTTTCCTCTATTGATTCTATTACTCTTCCTCCTATGGAAATACAGAGGGCCTTTCCTTGGCCTCCTCCCCTTGAGTTTGATTGGTGTACTTAAGGATTCCAGGGTGGCAACCACTTCTTCCTCAATATTTCCTTCTGAAACAATTTCATATTGCTATTTTCTTCTCCTCTTCTAAGGTCTAAAATTTGTCCCAATGATATATGGAGTTCCTTGTTTTCCTATTTGTGTCACAACAAGGTTGGTTGAGTCTTTCTTGGGTATTTTTGTTTTAGTAGGTTCCTTTGTTTCTTCTTCTTCTCCCTTTACTTTCTTCTCTAGTTTTTCTTCTAGAACATCTTCTCCTACTCTAGTATTTTCCTCTTCTTTGCTAGCATCTTCTTCTCACTATTCTTCTTCTTCCCCAAATTCCTCTTTTGTAGAGACTTTTTTTTTTTTAATTTCTCCAAGTTATAATAGGGCTTGTGCTTGTGTCTCATGGAAATACTCCCTGTCCATGTCCACAAATTCTATCCATGATATAGGGTTTTGAACACTCTCTATATCATCTATGATAGTTAGCCTTATGAGCCCATGGTGAGATATATATTGATATTTTCCTCCTCTTACTCTCGGCATATCTCTATGATGGGATGGAAAAGAAAATGGGGAATGCTCATTCTATCTTGGAAAGGTAAATATTTCTAAAACCTAAAAATATAGGCATAAACAACACCGAGTCTCCCCTCATAGGATATATATTTCAAAATATGGTATTCCATCTCATCCCAGGGACAGGGTAGACTCTCTCTACTAACCCCATTGTTGTCTTTAATTTTATACTCCTTAGGGAGGAAAATTTTATTCTTGGCTGTGATAGCCTCTGTTCTCTCTTCTTAGATCTATATTACTCCTAGGGAAAATGTGGTCATTATTTTGATGAATTTTCCATTCAAATGGATTATGAGTCCCCTTATAATGGTAGTAGCATTATCTTCTTGTTGAGGTTGGAGGTATACAAAAAAATCCTGAGGAATCTCATCATCAAACCCCTTGAACTTATCAAAGAATATCAGCAATTGGTGATTGGAAAAGATATCCCTGATAGTAGGGTGTGGGTGAATCCTTGATGAGTTTTTGGGCTCTCTATGATTAGAAACTCCCCCCATGATTTTCACTATAATTTTCTAAGGAAGGAAATTATTCCTGATATTCTACCAGGTTTAGAGATTTTCTATGCAATTAGGGTTTTTCGAATAGGGGTAAAAGGAGATTTTTATTCATGATAGTTAGGGGAAGGAAAAATTCATGCTAAAATAAAAAAAAATTCCATTGCTTATCATGCTCAATTCAGAATAAATATCCACGCTTCAATTTCTTTTCATTCTCAAAATTTTATCAAAACATTTCTATAGGATGTACTGTGAAAAGATTGAAAAGTCTTGTAGGATTCTTGTCCACAGGTGGCAAGTAAAAATATGTACTTACCCTTCCTCTACAGTTCCCTCTTTGAATATAGGGTTTGGTGGACGAAATTTCTAAAAATCAGGCTCTTTCGGAACCCTCTTGAATTTCTTATAACACCTAAAAGAAATCCTGTAGCACATTGTCTCAATCCCATAACATACTATCTCAATATTGTAGTAGATACCTACAGGTCTTGTAGCTCCTCTATAATGGTTTATGAAAGTGATAGCTCAAGTAACTTGTGCTCCAACACTGGTGGCATACCTCCTTAGCTTAAAATACATATTTTTCATGTGTCAAATGAGGCTTGGGCCCATTTTAAGTGATTGGAGGCCGAGTGTTATCCACCACCTACCACCTTCACATACCAACCTTGATGACGGATAAGCATGTAGGCCCACTCTCAGAGTCATCATCCCCCTTTTTTGTCTTTTCCTCTGCACATGTGATAGGAAAATGAGATGACTATAGTTATTTATTGTAGGTGGATGAGAACACTGACCCATACTTAACTTATTAAACCTCATCTCTCATGCATTTATAATTTTTTTTAACCAAGATGCACTCAAGGGGAAAGTTTAGGAATTCACATACCTATGCCTACCTAATGATACGTGTGTTGATGTGTTGTGTAAGATGATTTTACTGTTTGATGTGGATATGAGATTGTTGAACATGGATGAGATTGTTTGAATTTCTTTTGAGATGTAATTTTTTTGTCTTCATTTATTTACGCACTGACTTGAATTATTTTTAGTGTTCTTTTTTGATTGAGGTTTTATGATGTAGGCCACCTAGGATGCAAGTGCCATTTTGGATAAAATCTTGTTTTTATTTTTTGAATAAGGGGTCCTGTAACACTCTGCAGGGGATCCTTTAGCTATTCAAGACAAGTGCTGGAGTCCTTTACTGCTTCATGATGCTCATATGTATTGATATGGTGCCTTAAATGTGGTCCTGTAGGGTATATGTAGGCTACTATAAGAGTGTGTGTCTTCCTGTAGAAGTTAGAGACCTTGCTAGGATCACAATTTTCTCCAAGTGCTACTTCATAAAATATTGATAATTTATGAGGAAGCTATTGATGGTAGTCAGAGAGCTTCTCTGTGATTGAAAAGGTGGAAAAAGAGATGAAGGACAATGTTTTTGATGGAAAAATATGGGAATAAAGGTGGTAAAATTTTCAACTGGTGTGGTGGATGGAGGATAAGGCTGTTGTGGCCCCCCTACCTTGTTTGTTGTGTAACCAACTCAAAAAGAGAAGAAAAGAGATATAAACGCCTTAGAAATGAGCCACTTCGAGGGGGCAACCTCCAATACATTACATAAATGGACAATTCTTGGATGATACAATTTACAATACCTCCTTTCTATATATAGGAGTCCATGGGGCCATAATGTAATCCTAGTGGGCCACAATGTAATCCTAGCCGACCTAACAATAATAATTTAAGGGCACAATAATAACAAAATGGGGGTTACAAGGGTACAATAATAACAATAAGAGGGGCTACACTAACATACTAAGGGGCTACACTATTAATATAGGGACTTAACATGCCCCTCTCCTTCAACAAGTGTTGTCCTCAACGCTTGATTATTTCTTGATGCTTCTGTATAAAATTCTCATCCTCCCATGTGAAATATTCTACAGGAAAGTTCTTCCACTTGCTGAGATACTCTAAAATTTATCGTACTTGTTGAGTTCTTGTTTCTATGACTGCTTCAGAAATTCTTTCGATATGATGTTGATCTTCCTGTTGTTTCATTAGATTCTGCACCAAAGTTGGGTTATCCTTTGAGAGTTCGAGAACTTGTTGTTGATGCTCGCTGTGATCTTCCACTAATTTATCATCCATATTAGTTATTATTTGATCCTTCAAACCATCCAACTTAGCCTCCATTTTTGCTTTTAAACCATCTATTTCATCTTCGGTTGCTCTTCGTAAGATCGAAATTTGTTGCACTTGGTACCGTAATTTTGATATCTCATATTGCAATTCTTCCTCCTCATACATCATAGTATAGCTTTCTGAGGGC
Organism: Pinus albicaulis; assembly: GCA_034641835.2. Lineage (NCBI taxonomy): Eukaryota > Viridiplantae > Streptophyta > Pinopsida > Pinales > Pinaceae > Pinus > Pinus albicaulis. The sequence continues at coordinate 21,110,350 of MU968359.1, read as the reverse complement.
TTAATGGGTATGGAATTATTTTTTGGAGGCATAATAGAACCCATTACTGACAAAAATTCTTCAATATGCCCTTGGAACCAATTCAACTTGATTATTCAAACAAGACTTATGCAATTTGGAAAAAAAATACACACCTTTTTCTTGCTTTTGAGGAGCTCGATATTGAAAATAGATTATTTCTGTGATTGTAGCACTTAAATATGTAAATTTCGGTACCAATGTAGCCCTCTAAATTATCTTTCGAATGCCACAGGTCTGACCTAATTTGGATTCTCCAAGACAAAGTTGTGTCCAATCTCCCACAATGACCTAATTATGGATTGGTTCAGTAGTGCGAACTTGTACCACTTTCCACATGTCACTGTTTTGTCCTTTGTCTTTGAAATTGATAGCCAAGAAACTACAGTCTGTGTACTTGCGACCAATTTTTACAGCACTCAAATCCACTACCCAGAGAGAGAGTTATTGAACTTTTCCCACGATCACCTCTTTGAGATGAAATTCAGGAGCCTGAAAAAGCACTACCTTCCACAGATCATATCTCCAAAAATATTGCGAACCAAGCTCTGAAATTTTTTGAAGAATTTCCTCAGGATTTCAGCTTCGCACCATATGAATTTCGCATTCTGAACCTTCGTAGAAACAAATTTATAGCGAAAATTCCACGATGACTTGTTTAGGAGCTTGAAAAACGACCTAACTTCCACAGATGATATCTCCGAAAATATTGCGAACCAAGCTCTGAATTTTTTAGACAAGCTTCCTTAGGATTTCGGCTTCGCATCCGAACAATTTCAGCTTCTGCAACTTCGTAGAAAAAAAGTTATAGCGAAAATGCCACGATGACCTGTTTGGAGCAGCGAAACCCTAGAATCCAAAGCTCTGATACCAAATGTTGTGTAACCAACTCAAAGAAAAAATGTAGCAAAATGAGCCTCTTCGAGGGGGCAACCTCCAATACATTACATAAATGACAATTCTTGGATGATACAATTTACAATACCTCCTTTCTATATATAGGAGTCCATGGGGCCATAATGTAATCCTAGTGGGCCACAATGTAATCCTAGCCGACCTAACAATAATAATTTAAGGGCACAATAATAACAAAATGGGGGTTATAAGGGTACAATAATAACAATAAGAGGGGCTACACTAACATACTAAGGGGCTACATTATTAATATAGGGACTTAACATTGTTCTTGAGTTAAAAACATCCAAAATGCTCCTTTTTCTACCGATCAATATCATGTAGTTGTTTTGGGACAATCCTACAACAATACAGGTGATTTGATTTGTTTCCATTCTACTTCTCTATCTGCTGACCTTCATTGAATGTCACTCGAACCCTACATAAATGTTAGAAAAATAATTTAAGGGATCCTTTGCTCTTATTTTTTCTTCTTTTCTTCTCTCTTTTTATTTTTTTGAGACTTGTAGGCTTCCTCAAAGGAGTTTTTCAACTGGGGATATTTTTATTTATTTTTAATAATTTTTATTTTTCTAGACCCTTGGACTGCCTCATAGAGGTTTTTCGGTCCAAGAGCTTTCCTCAAGCGCCTCATGGAGGTTTTTATTTATTTAAGTTTTATTTATTTATTTATTTTATTTTTTATTTTATTTTTTCCGCTGATAAAATGATTAATGGAATCGGATATTTGAAGCTCCCAATCACATTCAGTTTTCTACTTATTGAATTTCTAAATTCCTCCTTTAAGATATGTTTCTTGATGAGTTTCAACCGGTATCCATTAAGTAAAAGTTGGATCTTCCCCTCATTAATTGTTCAGATACAAACAAATAAATTTTCATGGAAAGTTTCCACTAGGTATGGACCCATCCATGTTGCCATCCATTTATGCTTGAATTCCTTGAATCTGAAGTCATAAAAGAGGGTCCAATCACCCTCCTAGAAGGTCATTTCCCTAATGTTATTTTCATGTCATATTTTTCTCTGGAATTAGAGTGCCTGAATATGCATGAGAGCCTACAACCTAAGTTCATCAAGGGAATTTAGCTGCGACAACTTGTCCTGATGAGCTTTGGTGATGTATATATCTAATTGTGTTTCCATTCCCAGGATGTTGTATTCATATTCAATTGAAAATAGTGCCTTTTTTCCATAAAACAAGTCAGGGGAAGTGGACCAAGTGGTGTTGTTCCATGTGGTATTGTAGGCTCAAGTGGCCTCCACAATCCTGGATGCCCAATCCATTTTTTTTTTGTTGAAAACATTGGTTGAGATTCCTTATAAAGCTCTATTTTCACCTACACCTACCCATTTTATCAGGGATGATGGGGGATGGACTTCCTATGCCTAATATTATGCTTATGCGTAATCCCCTCAATCAAAATAGAAGTGAATTGAGCCCCTTGGTTAGTGAAAAATCTTCTGGGAAATCAAACTTATAGAAGATGTTCTCCCTCAAGAAATATACCACCATTTACACTGTTTTTGCTTTGAATTCCTTCACTTTAACCTACTTTGTTAGATAATTGATGCATACAATGATGTACCTATTTTGGCCAAATGAGGGGTCAATAGGACCAATGAAATCCATGCCCCAATTCTAAAATGGCTCAATAGTCACTTGAGGTTACAATTAGATTTCATCCTTTGGTGTGGACTTTCCCATCCTTTGGCATTCATCACATCGAGCAATGAACCTCCTGGAATATTTATGTAGGTTAGGACAATAGTATCCAGGTTGGAGAATTTTGAAGTTTGTCCTCTTGGTATGAAAATCCCCCCCATAGGGTCCATCATGAAATGATAAGAGGATATGAAATACACAATATTACCTTACAAACCTCCTCAAAATTTGATCTGGTCCCAATCTGAAAAGGTTTCCCCTAGTCCAAGAGTAAGGGTAACTTTTTTTTTTTTTTTCTCTAAATTTTTTTCCCTTTTCCTTGGAGGATTGATTGGGAGGAAATTGTCCAGTAACCAAGAAGTTTTCTATGTCAAAATATGATGGTGATAACAATGAAATGGTGAAGAGGTGCTCATCTTGGAGCTAATCATATATCATCTCTTCAATCTCCATGGGCAATGTTAGTCTAGACAAGAAATCAACAACAACATTCTCTTTTCCTTTCTTGTCAAAAATGGTTGGATAAAAATATTGTAATAACAATGCACATCTAATTATACTAGCATTAACATAAGGTTTGTTCATTAAATACTTGATGCTTGAATGATCAGTGTGCACAAAAACTTGGTAACCTATAATGTATTGTCTAAAAAATTTCAAGGAGTGTACAACGTACAAGAGCTCTTTTCAGTAACTGTACAGTTGATTTCAGAATTGGACAAATTCTTACTGATAAAATAGATGTCATAAGGAAACTTACCTCGAACTTGTACCAAGGCGATGCCTACAACTTTGTTGTATGCATATGTGTGAATATGAAAAGGCAAAGCCCAATTTAGGCCCCTGAGAAATAATACAATGGTCAACTTCACCTTGATCTATTCAAATGCTTCTTGACACTGGTCTATCAAAAAAAAAATTGAATATTTTGTTAGTAAAACAAACAAAGGTGAGGCAATCTTAATAAAATCCTTGATAAATCTCCTATAATATCCAACTAGTCCTAGGAAACTCCTAACATCCCTTTATTTCTGAGGGATAGGGAACCTTTTGATAATGGCACTCTTGTTAGGGTAAAATTGGATCCCTTCCTTAAAGAGGACATGGCCTAGGACAATCCATACATTCACCAAAGCATCACGTTTTTCTAGAATTAAAAAGAGATTAATTTGAATTCATCTTTTTATACCTTTACATAGGTTAGAGAGGGATTCCTGGAATGCGTCACATGATAAGGAGTAAATTCATCCATATAAATTTTAACTACATAATGAACGAGGTCAAAAAAAATACTTAACACTGCCCTTTGGAAGGTAGCATGGGAATTACACAAGCCAAAAGGAAGGGCCCTATAGGAAAAATTCCCCCATGGGCATGTGAAGGTGGTCTTATCCTGGTCCTCAAGACTGATTTGAATATGAACGTACACGCTAAAATCATCCAAGAATGAAAAGCAGTTTCTCCTTGGAAGACCATCCAAAACTTGATCAATAAAAGGTAAGGGAAAATGATATTTCTTGGTAGCCTTATTGACCTCCTTGTAGTCAACAGAAACCCTCCATTTTCCATTCTTTTTGGGCACAATTACAAGAGGTGATACCCACTCACTATCTGAAATAGGGTAAATGAATCATGGATCCAAAAAAATTTGCAATTCTTCTTTTAATATTTATTTAAGGGTAGGTTTCATTCTTCTCTAGGGTTGGAACACAATTTTATGACCCTCTTTGATGTACATGTTATGTTTACAAACTGATGGATGCACCCCTTTTATCTCTTTATGATCCCAAGCTAAGGCATCAATGTGTTTCCTTAATATAGTGAGGAATTGTTCTTCTTGATCTGCTGAAATGGAAGGACTAGTTTTAAAGGTTATATATGGGTTTATTTCCATAGTTTAACATGATCTTGATTAAAACTATTAGCGAGTAATTATTCTCATGGACTATTTTTAGGCTTCCCTAAAGGATCCTCTTCTAGTTCATCAATTTGCATGGAAACATGATGGTTATTTTGCATAAAATTATCAATATGATTGTCCTTATCTAGCTTCCTACTTCCAACAATGGATTATAATGTACGGATTGGTTAGGGGGATGATTGATAGAATTCTTCCTCATCTTCCTCCTCTACCTACATAGGCAAATCATGCTCAACAAGGGTTTGAGAATGGGTGCATAATACAAGTTTTTTTATGAGCTACCCATTCTTGACTTTCATGTTCCAAACTCTATAGTTGATATAAGCATCAACAATAGCTAACCAAGGTCTCCCAAGGATGAGAGGTTACCCATTAAACTTGGTTTTAGGTTGGAGCAAAAGGAAATTAATGGGGTACTCACGGGAATCAATGGAAACCATCACATCATCAATAACACCCTCAAGGGTTACTATGGATATGTCTACAAGTTGCAACACCATGGTAGTATTCCTTAGGGCTTCCTAGAGATTGAGCTTAAGCATAGCTTCCTTGTGTTGGAAATACTGAGAGGTGGGGTGAATCAGTATTCCTTTCAATTAGAGCATTAGTTAATCTTCAATTATTATCAGTGTTTGTACACTAATAGCAGCAAACAAGAGGAACACAAATGCACATAGCTTTTAAGGTGGAAACCCACTCTAAGACAAAAACCACCTAATGTTTTTCTAATAATTCTTTAATATTCAACTCCAATTGAAAATAAAGCTACAACTTCCTAGAATCTAGAAAAGCATTCTTCTCCAGCTCCCACTGGATGGACGCTCCAATGCCTGAGATTCTTCAATAGTCAACTGAACGGATGCCTCAACACCCAATGAGCTACAACTCACCCTAGCACCACCCTACCACCCTATAGAAGAATAAAAGAATAATGGACTCCCGTACCAGGGAAAATGGTCCACTTTACAATGATATAGAATGATGTAGAAGAAGAAGATATACTAGACCATAACCCCAAATTTGACACAACCACCTAATGATGATCCTAGACCTCCCAACACTGCCTCTTCAACCCTTGACAGATAGATACTAGTACAATTTGTACAATAATGTATTTACAATGACTAAGTACAATGATACCTTTACAATGATTGTATGCAGTGCTGCCCACTTGAAGACTTCATATGATGAACTTCTTGCTGCTGTTATGCACCTTGGTTGATGCTCTTGTCATGCTATCCTATGCTGTACCTTACTTTGCTTTGCTGCCATAGAAAGTCTGGTCCTTTGCAACCCTTGACAACACATGATCTAGCTTTTTCTTGCCTTCTAGGAGCTTGATATTGAATATAGTGTATCTCTATTATTTAAGATCCTAAATATCTGATTTTCGGTCCTGTAGTAGTCCTCTGAGTCATATTTCCAATGCCATAGGTCTGACCCAATTTGGATTCTTCAAGAGAGAGTTATACCCAATCTCTTACAATACCCTAATTATGGACTATTTCAGCAGAGCGCACTTGTACGACATGCCACGTATCACTGTTTCTTCCTTTAGCTCTAAAATTGATAGAGTGAAAAGTATAGACTGTGCAATATCTAACAATTTTTACGGAATTCCAATCCAATAATCAGAGAGAGAGTTATGATGAATTTACCAAGGTCACTTCTTTGAGATGAATTTCAGGAACCTGCAAAAACCCTGACTTCCACAGATCATATCTCCAAAAATATTCGCACCTTGATCTAAAATTTTTAAAACAGCTTCCTCAGGATTTCGGCTTCGCCTCATAAAAATTTCAGCTTCTGAACCTTCGTAGAAAAAAAGTTAGAGCGCAAATTCCACGATGACCTGTTTCAAATGGAGAAATCCCTTACCTAAGGAGGAAATGAAGATCAGAATTTATATAAATGCTTAAGTTGAGAGGGGCTTCAACAAGTGAATGTGGGAGGGATTTTAGGAGCTAAAAAAATATTAATTATGACTTTTTAATGACCCATGCCCCAACCCCATGGGGTTTTAGCCCACTAACTGGGGGTACAAACTTCAACCATGAATATCTCTCAAACCGTGAAGAATTACATGGCGTGCCATATATCAACGGAAACATCTCAACAAGTAGAAATCATCAAAAGAATTATTGACCCAGAATATATCAATTTGGTAGGTCATTATTCCCATGCAATATTGGGTTAGCCCATGGTGCTGCTTGTGTTGACATCAATGACAACTGCTGGTTCTTCTTCCATGTTCGTTCATTCTGTGGCTTTGAAGATTTTTCTAGAGGATTTTCAAGTCTGCAGTCTTTGGCTATGTGTCCAAAGTTCTGAAATTTGTAACATTCCATATTATTTCTTAAATGTTCAAATCTATTGATGTTTCTTTGAGCCCTGGGAGGTTCATATTTGAAGAATCTCTTGGAATTGTATTGGTTCCTAGGGTATGTGCGACATTCTACAGCTTTATGACCAAATTTTCCACATGAATGACAATAGCCATGAAAAATATGTTGGTACCTGGATGAAAATCTTCATCGAGGAATTGTTTTCCAAGGATGTGCTTGCGAATCTTTTCCAATGAAGTCTTCATGTATGTTTGATCTCATAGGTTCATTGTATTTTGTTGTAGAAGGTCCTGCTTTTTCTTCTTTGTAACGGAGGCCAGTTCTGTCGTTGTAAGATCGTTGATTGTCGATGAGTTCTTCCAATGCGCTTGAGTTGTTGGCATAGTTTTGGATAGTTTTCCCTTCTTCACTTCCTTACGCAGTGAGACTACTTCGGCTTCTAATGCTTCCCTTTGAAGTGACCCTTCAATACGTTTGTGTTCTTCAACCTCAATTTTGAGACCTTGAACTTGTTTTTCAAGAGTATTGGAATGGATCTTCTCAGCATTGAGCTCTTTTATAAGCTTGATTGCCTCCTCATAAAATTCTTCTATGGTCAACCCTTCTTCTTCATTGTTTGATACTTTTTATTTATTATGCTTGGCCATAAACAATATTGTCTCATTGGCTTCTTCTTTGATGTCACTTTCTTCATCAGATGATGAGCTATCTTCTTTAGAGAGAAAGTTCCTTTTGGATCCTTTCTTTTTGCCTTGCTTGTTGAATTTCTTAAAGCCTTTCTTTCCTTTTGAGTTTCCATCACTTTTGTTCAGGCATTTTTCTACGAAATGCCCAACCTCACCACAACCGAAACATATCAATGGAATTTTACCTTTTAATCTTCCCTTACCAGGTTTTAGTTTTCTCGTAAAGTAAGCAAATTCTTCATCTGAAATACCTTCTCCATCATCTCCCTTTTCTTCACACTTGCAGGTGCATGTCATTTCAATTGAAGGTTGTTTGTCCTTATTGGTTTTCTTAGATGCAATGAATTCAGTTTCTAGATTTGAAGTACCCTTTTCTTCATCAAGTCTCATTTCATATGCTATGAGAACTCCATGTAATTCTTCCTTCTTCGGATTTGTCCAGATTTGCCTTTGTATTATAAGACCAATAACTTTGGGTTAGATCTCTAAGTAATTTTACCAGAATCTTCCATATAATGATCTTCTCGTCAGCGGCTCTCCCAATCCTTCCCGAGTATTAGTTATTTCATTAAATTAGTGGAAGTATGCAGTAATGTTGCAATCTTCTTTCATTCTGAGTTGCTCAATTTTTTCTCTATAGATTTGAAGCTTTGCTTCTTTGACATTTGAGTCACCTGCATATATATTCTCAAGCTTTTCCCATACATTTTTGGTGCTTTTACAACCCAACACCTTATGATAAGCAGATTCAATAATTACACTGATAATAATATTCTTTGCTTCTGTATCATTTACCAAATTATTCTTACCTTGTTCATCTGCGGTTGATGTAAATCCATTTTGAACAATGTCCCATACTTCGTAACCTTGCGCCAAGAGATATACCTCCATTCTTCCTTTCCAAACTGCATAATTATTTTCATTTAATAGAGGCACACCATTCTTGGTATGCTCCATGACCTCCTTCCAGCTGTTAAACTGCTATTGAAGGAACCAAGCTCTAAAACCAATTGTTGGAAATACTGAGAGGGGGGGTGAATCAGTATTATTTTCAATTAGAGAATTAGTTAATCTTCAATTATTGTAAGTGTTTGTACAATGATATCATAAAACAAGAGGAACACAAATGCACACCGTTTTTAACATGGAAACCCACTCCGGGACAAAAACCACCTAATACTTTTCTAATAATTCTTTAATATTCAACTCCAATTGAAAATAAAGCTCCAACTTCCTAGAATCTAGAAAAGCATTCTTCTCCAGCTCCCACTGGATGGATGCTCCAACGCCCGAGATTCTTCTGTAGTCAACTGAACGGATGCCCCAACACCCAATGAGCTACAACTCACCCTAGCACCACCCTACCACCCTATAGAAGAATAAAAGAAGAATGGACTCCCGTACCAGGGAAAATGGTCCACTTTACAATGTTATAGAATGATGTAGAAGAAGAAGATATACTAGACCATAACCCCAACTTTGACACAAACACCTAATGATGATCCTAGACCTCCCAACACTGCCTCTTCAACCCTTGGCAGATAGATACTAGTACAATTTGTACAATAATGTATTTACAATGACTAAGTACAGTGATACCTTTACAATGATTGTATGCAGTGCTGCCCACTTGAAGACTTCATATGATGAACTTCTTGCTACTGTTATGCACCTTGGTTGCTACTCTTTTCATGCTACCCTTTGCTACACCTTGCTTTGCTTTGTTGCCGTAGAAATTCTGGTCCTTTGCAACCCTTGACAACACATGATCTAGCTTTTTCTTGCCTTCTAGGAGCTCGATATTGAATCTAGTGTATCTCTATTATTTCAGATCCTAAATATCTGATTTTTGGTCTTGTAGTAGTCCTCTGGGTCATCTTTCCAATGCCATGGTCTGACCCAATTTGGATTCTTCAAGAGAGAGTAATACCCAATCTCTCACAATGCCCTAATTATGGACTGTATTAGCAGAGCACACTTGTACGACGTGCCACGTGTCACTGTTTCTTCCTTTGGCTCTGAAATTGATAGAGAGAACATTAAAGATTGTGCAATATCCGCCAATTTTTACAGAATTCCGATCCGATACTCAGAGAGAGAGTTATGACAAATTTACCAAGGTCACTTCTTTGAGATGAATTTCAGGAGCTTGCAAAAGCCCTGACTTCCACAGATCATATCTCCAAAAATATTGTACACCTTGATCTGAAATTTTTACAGCAGCTTCCTCAGGATTTTGGCTTTGCCTCATACAAATTTCAGCTTCTGAAACTTCGTAGAAAAAAATTTAGAGCGAAAATTCCATGATGACCTGTTTCAGATGGCGAAATCCCTTGCCTAAGGAGGAAATGAAGATCAGAATTTATATAAATGCTTAAGTTTAGAGGGGCTTCAAAAAGTGAACGTGGGAAGGATTTTAGGAGCTAAAAAAATATTAATTATGACTTTTCAATGACCCATGCCCCAACCCCATGGTGTTTTAGCCCACTAACTAGGGTTACAAACTTCAAACAAGAATATCTCTCAAACTGTGAAGAATTACATGACGTGCCATATATCAACGGAAACATCTCGACAAGTACAAAACATCAAAAGAATTATTGACCTAGAATATATTAATTTGGTTGGTCATAATTCCCATGCAATATTGGGTTAGCCCCTGGTGCTGCTTGGGTTGACATCAATGACAACTGCTGATCAACACCCTGGTCATGAATTGGTTGTAGCGCAAATTTAAATTAGTGTGTTGGGGACTACAATATTTTTAATATGTACATCCACTACAGGTATTATCACGCTACCAATATCCAATTACTTTGAGGGGATAATCTTCCCAAGCGTTAGTTCATCCAATTGCCCAAGAATATTGATAGTGGGGGCATCTCTCCTCTTCTTTCTTGAACTCCAAAAACATTATTCCTTGATAATATGTTATAGATGGGAACATCTTTGATGTCCTGAAGGAGGGGTATTTTAACACACATTTTCTTCATTTCTCCTAGAATTTCAACCTATTTTTGGGTGTGTTTCTTAGGTTGGACCAAAATTTTAGGCTAGGGAGGTAGATTGGATTGAGTATTTCTTTGTTCCTTTTCTTATTCAATATAATCTATTGGAGAAGGTGGCTGAGCCTCTAGAAGTACCTTCTCAGACATGTGGTTGATTTCTTAGATTTCCATTGCATAGGTAGGATAGGAAGTTTCCCAACTATAAACTTGTTGGGACAGCTTGTTATTTGGGCTCAAATTGAGTTGAGTAGGAATTTGGGGTTGATTGGGTGGATTATTGTGAGGTATATGTGGTTGAGGAGGAGGAGGAGGCATTAAGGCAGGTGGTTGGACTTCCTAAGGCCTCCATCCTTGTTAGGTATTTCCTCATTGAGAAGGTTGGGGTTGATATAGTTGGAAAGGTGGATTGACAAGCTGAGGAGGATACTGAGGAGGATAGGACCAAAGGGAAGGCATGGTCCAATATCAATTGGTTGGAGGCTACCAGGATTGAAAAGGTTAATTATGACATAAATTGAAATAAGATGAATAATGTATACCTTACGTACCTTGTTGATATGGCCGAGGGCCTTGTGGTATCCTTTGGTTGGAAAAACAAAGATGCTCTATGCCTCATTCTACTCCTTGATACACCACCTTCATACCCGAAAGAGATGGAAATTTTTAATTTGCATGATTTTCTTCACAAACATAGTAAATTTCTATTACATTCAATGAGCACTCATTTCTAGGGTGCCTCTTGGTGCATCTAGGGTGAAATATATCTAGTGCCCTTTTTGCCTCCTCTTGTTTTTCTTGCTCCTCTTTATGTCCATATGCAATGAAAAAGTGTGTTACATTTCAATACTAAAATCCTCTAACATAATCCCAATTTCATGCTTATATTTTAGGTAGAGGTTGAAGAATTTACCAGACTTTGACTAGATCTACCTCTTTTCCTTGCATCCCTAGAGTGATTATCGAATAATGTCTTGTTTTCATCATAATTAACCTTGTAAATGTCTCCACCATACAACATGTTAAGGGTTTCCATCAAATCATCTCTAAACCCTTGGAGTTGTACAAGATTTATTGACTCTTGGTCAAGGGTGTAGTTAGCTCTTTTATATATGAGTTGGAACCTCTCTTCATAGTCCTCTAGGGACTCATCTAGCCCTTGAGTGATCCTCAAGATTTATTCTTTAGTATTCCTAGATACATAATAATATTTGTGTTTATGGTTGAAATCTTTCTACGTTTTAGCTTAAGTGGTGATACCGCCTCCTTCCAAACTCATGAACTAGTGCAAGGCTACATATTTGAGGGTGGAAGGAAACAAATTTAGTTTCTTCTCATCAAAATTGTAATCATAGATTCTGTAGACCAAAGAAAATTAAAACATGAATGTATCATTTCCCTCAAAAGCTATGCCATGAAAAAGTGGGAGAGCAGTGGGGTTTATATTGTTCATTATAGCCTCCTCATTGGTTTGTACGATAGGAAAGAGTTCAGAATGCATGTTTCCAGCCATATCTTGGGTAGGTAATGTAGGTTCTTCCTCCCCTACAGGCTCCTAAAAAATATTAGGTTTCTCACCTAAAGGGTTCTCCAAATCCTTTGTGGTTAGAGTAGGAGGTCTACAATCACCAAAAAATATTGACGGTTGACTGCTTGTAGGAGTGGGGGTTTAAGGCAAAAATTTCCCCAATTTGCCCCTAACCCTACGAGGCATGAAATACATGTTTTTTTTGTTGTTTTTTAGGAAATAAAAAGAGAAAACAACTCAAAGAAGAAACAACACATACATTGACACCTCCCTGACAAGGGTGCCAAAAATTTATGAGTCCTGGTATTACAACAAGAATTTTGAAAATCCAAAAGTTACTAGCTTTCATTTATTAAACTGGAGTTCCTACAAACTTAAGAGGTGAAAATAATGTATGCACCGTAAGAAATATTATATCTAAGTTGCTTTGAGGCAATAAATCAAACCAAAATGTGCAGAGATCATTTTATAAAATTAGAGAAGGTAATCTATTTAATCTAACTTTTCAAGAAAGGAAATTATTGAAACATTTCTTCTCCTACTGCATAAGATAAAGCTCTAATCTACTTGCAAGGAAATAAATGCTTGGAAAAGAAACCCCAACCTTCTAAAAAAAATAAATGACAGGAAAGTAAACCTAGTCTAGCTACATGAATTAAATACCATGAAATAAAACCTAAACTATTGCATTCAACGTAAATCCTATTTTAATTATAATATCCAAAAAATTCTTCAAGAAATATCAATGTAAACTACTTTTATGCTATTGAATTCTGTTGGGTGTGGAGCATTATTATCGTCTTTATTTTTTATCACAGCATTGGACCCCTATTATAAACATGGCAACAACATTTCCCGTAATTAAATGCTTCCTGGGGGATCCAGGGGGGCATTTGAGAATTTATGGAGCCCCCCCTGGTGGGGGGTTTCGGGGGAAGTGCCCCTAAAGCAAAAAGCATAAGTAAAATTTCCTTGTAAAAGTATTGTAATTTCTAGTCAATCTGTGTCATTCATTAGGCAGATGATTTGACAGTAGAAGTTATGCTTAATTTAAGTTTTTTTCCCTAGAAGGAAACCCCTCGTTTTGTATGAGGGTATTATATTGTGGCTGTGTATTGTATGTGTATTCTTAGAGTGAGAAATAGATAGGGAGTCTGTGTGAGAGAAAAGAGGATATTACAACGGATCTGTTGTAGGTTGTGTCTCTTTATTTTGCTGGATAATAGAAAGGAAGGACTGGTTGTTCGGGGTTGATATAGCCCAAACTGGGTGAACCACTTATATATGTGTCTCTCTGGTTTTATGTGTTTTGTGTGCTTTTGTTTTTCACATATTTTATGTGTTGCATTTCTCTATAATATATAATTTTCTAACAACTGGTATCAGAGCCAAAGGTCTGTTTGGCTGATAAACTCATAGGAAATAAGGGTTTCTAGTTGGAGTGGGAGAAATGGCGGAAGATGGTAAATTTAGGGCTGAGAAATTTAATGGCCAAAACTTCCCACTATGTAATATGCAGATGGAATATTATCTGTATCAGAAAACAAAGAAACTAACAACTATGACAGACGCAGAATGAGATATTCTCAATAGAAAGGAACTTGGAATAGTACAGTTGTGCCTTACGGCATTGGTAGCCTTCAATATTTCGAAGGAAACAACAATAAACGGTTTGATTAAGGATTTGGAAAAATTATATGCAAAACCATCGACCTCAAACAAGGTATTTATTATGAAACGTTTATTTAATATGAAGATGTCGGAAGGTGGATCTGTTGCAGACCATTTAAATGATTTTAATATGGTTACCAGTCAGTTAAGTTCTGTAGGGGTAAACTTTGATGATGAAGTTAGGGCTCTGTTATTTCTATGCTCATTTCCAGAAAATTGGAATGGTTTAGTTATGGCCATTAGTAACTCTGTCTCTGGATCTAGTACTTTAAAGTTTGATGATGTTTTTGGTGCTATCCTTAGCGAGGAAATGCGATGGAAAAGCTCTGGTGAGACATCGGGTAATGATTTGAGTGCAGAGACTAGAGAAGAAGTGGGAGCTAGCCATGACAGAAGAGATGGACTCTTTAATACATAACTAGACTTGGGACTTAGTCAAGTTGACTGCAGGTAAAAAAGCATTGCAGAATAAATGGGTTTACAGGCTGAAGGAAGAAGATGGAGGAAAACAGAGGTACAAATCTAGACTTGTGGTGAAGGGGTTTGCACAAAAGAAAGGTATTGATTTTGATGAAATATTTTCTCCTATTGCTAATATGACTTCCATCAGAACTATTCTAAGTCTTGTAGTAGCGGAATATTTTCATCTTGAACAGTTAGATGTAAAGACAACATTTCTCCATGGAGATTTGGAGGAAGAGAGCTATATGCAGCAACCAGAAGGATATGAGGTAAAAGGGAAAGAAAAATTAGTGTGCAGGTTAAAGAAGAGCTTGTATGGCTTAAAACAGGCTCCAAGGTAGTGGTATCTAAAATTTGACAGGTATATGTCTGAAAAAGGCTATACTAGATGTCACTCCGATCATTGTGTTTATCTGAAAAAGAAAAATGATGGAAGCTATATTATATTATTATTGTATGCAAATGACATGCTTGTTGCAAGGTCTAACTTGTAGGAAATAAATGTGCTCAAAAGAAAATTGGCAAATTCATTTGAAATGAAGGATTTGGGAGCTGCAAAACAAATCCTTGGTATGAGAATAACTAGAGATGGGAAAAATCACAAATTAACATTGTCCTAGAATGAGTACATATAAAAGGTGTTTGTTACACAACATTTTGTCATCATCCCTACAATCCCCATCCAACACATTGGAGGACCATTTCTATGACCTGTATGTAGTGTCATGCCTTGCAAAACGTGTCATTGCATCCCTTGACATGAGAAGAGCATTTCCTCTATTGACTATTCCTGGAACAAACCATCAAAAACACATGGTTTTGGGTCAACGCTGGTAGGCAGTTATGGCCTCGCGCCAATAGAAAAATTAGCACTTGGCCCCGTATCCATTGGCGCTCTGTCTCAGTGGACTACCCTCTCCAAGATGTTTTTGGAAAGTTTTTAAATATAGAATCGAAGTTTCCATTTCCAACCACTTCATGAGCAGAGTCATCATGAGTTGTTCGACTAAATAATGACGAACATCTTCCTTTGGCTTCTTGTTTCCTAATTTTGAGAAACCTCCCGAAGGATAAGGTCTCCCTTCCACCATTTGAGGGATCCCAACCTCCTCCTCCTCTTCTATAAATACATCTCTCACATAGATGAAGCTAGCTGAAATGGTGGAATAGCTAAATAGTCTGAATAAGCTGGTGTGAGATAGAGCAGAGGGAGACCCTTGTCAAGAGAGAGTCTAGGCTGATTGCCTCGCCAAGTCTAATTCCTTGACGAATGCTCGAGACGCATTTCGACTAGACCCACTGAAGAAGGCTGCGACGTCAAGGCTCATTTGGTTGTAATCTCTTTATTTCTATTAATTAATACAAGACTGATGTTTTGGTTCCTGAATTGTGTTTGATATGATTAGTCTTGTGCAATACGTTTAATTATCCTTGACCAATTAGATATTTATCTGCTATCATTCTCTGATCCTTGTGCAGGCACCTGAGTACCACTGCTGAAGGACCGCGACGTGTCAAGACAAAGATTAGGAGACTGCTGCCACAGCTACGTCAACTGCGTTGGAACAAAGGTAGGACATCTATCCTGACTCAGTTTCATTCATTAACTAGGAATTGACACATTAGCATGTCCTCTTGTTGCTAGATCCACCCTAGGGCTATCGGGATCACCTCTGTCCATAGAGGGGATTTACGTACACAACAATTTGGCAACTCCACTGGGGATCAGTGTGTGTTTTTCGTCTCGTTGTTTTTCAAGTGTTTGTCTTGTGAAGTCAACTTTGGTTGTTTCATCATTTTCCTAGTTTGCTTGACTTATCTAAATATTTTCAACCATCCTATTCAGTTCCAGAGTGTCAAGTCTGACCTCTGCTTAGTGGTTTTATTTTTTTCCCATGGTTTTCTAGCTCAACGTGGTTTTTCTTTGAACATTCGCGCCGATTGGCACATGTTGTTTTTGTCACAAGTGTGCCAACCCCTGTTTAGCGCAGATTACAGATAAAAATTCATGTTGAATCTTGTGGGATTTTATTTGACCTTTCTTCTGATTTTTTTCAGTGTTTCTTGGCCCTGGATTGGTTTTTTTCCTTGAAATTGGTCTACTGAGATTGTTTTGACTCTGGAGTCTCGGTTTTCTCAGCCATTTTTCCATCATCTTATTAGTGGAGCTTGTATTTGTAATATTCCAAATTAGGAACATCTACACTATTGGGAATATCTCAAGATATTATTAATGCAGAGATCCAACAATACATAAACATAAATGGAAGTATCAGTGAATAACATCAACTTCAGAAAATGCAATAAGATCTCATAGCCATCTCATTAATAATATGGTAGCAAGAAGTGTACAAGATCTTGAGGAAATGATCACTCAAGCTTAGGAAAATCCCTCATCAAAGACACAGGTACAATAATCATGAAATACACTGCTACATATGATAAGCCAAGCTATGACTGCGCAGTCTATGATGGAGGACTGCTGCAAAATAGTGTCAATAGGACTGAGCTGTATATTGTCATATGTGTGTATTGATATTATTTTGCAGCAGTCCTCCTTGATATACTACGCAGTCATAGCTTGGATTATCATATGTAGTAGTGTATTTCATGATTATTGTACTTGTGTCTTTGATGAGGGATTTGCCTAAGCTTAAGTGATCATTTACTCAAGATCTTGTACACTTATTGCTACCATATTATTAATGAGATGGCTATGAGATCTTATTTCATTTTCTGAAGTTGATTTTATTCACTTCTACTTCCAGTTATGTTTATGTATTGCTGGATCTCCGCATTGGTAATATCTTGAGATATTCCCAATAGTGTAGATGTTCCTAATTTGGAATATTACAGTGGTATCAAAGCATCTTTCTTGGCATAGCCTGTGCTTTTCTTGTAGATCCAATATGTCTCCAGAAGAGGAGGGACCTCTCACTATCAGGGAGGAAAGGTACAAAACAAGAAGATAGAAGAAATATTACATAGAGGACAAAGAGAAGAAGGATGAAACCCCTTTACTTGGAAGGATTGGAAGGGAAGAGTTTTCTAACACTCTCTCTCAAGCCATGCATGAATTGAAGGAAGAAATCAGTGGAATGAGAAGGGGAAGACATGCAAATCCCTCAAGGAGTTATTCTCATGAAGAAAGCCCCAATACTTCTTATGTTGTGTGTGAGCATTCATTCACACAATCTGATCTACAACACTGTAACATGCCCACTTTCTTGTTGAGAGAAAGAGGAGAAGGAGGAATGATGGAAGAGGAGATCTCCCTGCTTCTTTCCAAACCTTGGAAGGTATTGAAGAAGATCTCAAGGAGACAAAAGGGGAGGAGTGTAGAAGATTTCTGAAAGGGTTTAAAGCAAGCCCTAGCTATTCACCTGATGGGTGTGAGCATTTAGCCACACATGCAGATCCATAGTGCAGTCTACTATCCACATTAACTGCAAGAAGAATGGAGGAAGAAGGTGCACCAAGGGAGGAGACCTTGAGTGACCATCTTCAGGAGTATGAATCTAAATCATGGAGATTCAAAGAGCACTTATACATCCAAAGGTCTTGCAAACTCAAGGAGGCAATATCTGCATTTCTTAAAGAGCCCTCTTCTATTTTTGAAGACATGGAGTCTTTTCCTTCAAGGTATGATCGAGATCAAGGGTCTCTCATTGAGGATGAGGCATTCTCACACATGGAAGAAGAGGAGAAGGATCAACATCAAGGGATTATGAGAATTCATCCTTATCTATTTCAGGAGGTTTCTGCACATAAGGAGGAGATTGCACTGCGCAGAGAAGAGAAGGACAAATCAGTCCACTCATACATGTAGTCCACTTTAGATTTTGATGTCTCACTACATGGAGGCATTCCACCTCGGAGGCCACCATATCTAGAATTGGTAAGAGACATCTCTCCTCTTGGTTCACCATTCTTGGATTCCAGGGAGGTGAGGATTTTGGAGGATTATTTTGGCATGAGGGATGTCAAAGTAGCAGGCAGCAGCACGAGGAGAGCTTCATATGCTAGATCATCGACGCTGTCTCTTAGGAGGATTGATCCCTATTGGAGGTCTCAACTTTTGGTAGAGTACTCTAAGGATATTGGTGCATGCATGATTCTTGATGACCTAGATGGAGATGATAGATACATGGAGGATGATGTGGTCATCTATTCCTATGGCTGGATCTTCTTGACTATATCTTCTAGTCTCAAGGAGAAGCTACTACATGTAGCACATGAGGACTTCTCTTCCATACACTTTGATGCATATTTCCATTTGATGGAGGAGTTCACTTGGGAGGGCATCAAACATGAAATATTCCAACATATGGAGAGATGCATAGCTCGGATGGTAATGGAGAGGAGGTCACAACCACTTCCCTACTCATTGGAGGTGAGGAAGAAATTCCAGTTGAGCCATTTCAGCTCAAGATCTCAAGTGCATGATGGAGGAGGTATAATTTCACATTATGTATTGTACTTATTTTCTTTATATGATAAACATATTGTACTAAGGAGAATCATTCCTTCTTGCATGTTGTATAATGATGTACTTGTAGCCTTTTGTAGCACTGATATTGGCTATCTCATTGGTGGTTTGTGGGAGAAGCCACATGATTTTTGATGTGCACCATTGACACCACTTTGTACTTTCATGATGCTATCTTGTAAAATGATTGTGGTAGCAAACAAGTGGCTGGAAAAGCACTTTTTATTGTTTTGTTTGATGCAGGCAAAGGATGCACTGTGTCGGTTCCATGAGAGGAACTATGATCCACTCTCCGGTTGTCATGTGACAAATTGTTTCCAATTGTTTTTGCTTCCATATATTGCTAATGTTTCTATGTTTATGGGAAGCTATGTTTGGAGAGTGTGATATGAGATGGAGATGCCCATTGGGAGTATGAGTCTCCCTACTATTCATGTTGTATGTCACAGGAGGAGCAATGGGAAAACCATGATTTCCACATCACATCTCTTTTCTTCACATGGGGTGAGCCATCTGAAGAACTTGAGTGCTTGGAAGAGGCACTTCATGGTTGAATAGTTTTATGGGGTATCTTGGGCCATTCTTGGAGGCCATATGATTTCAGCCCAAGGGCATAAACAACCCCATACTTACCATAAATGGAGAGAGAAATAATTTTAATGGGAAAATCTAAACTCTCCATTCAGCCCCAACACATTGCATAGATCCAGGGTTGAATTTTTCTTTGATGAGCTACCTAAAATGGCTCATTTCATTTTGACGATTGCATGGGTGAGGGAGTCACTCATTGGAAACAAGACTTCCCATGTTTTCATCACTCCTACCTTGAGGAGGCCATTGAGCAGCAAGGAGATCACCACTTGTACCTTCCGTTTCTTCATGATGTACACTTTGTTATGTTACACTTGGAAGGAATCATTGGAGGACAAATTCATTGCCTATCATTTTCAGCCATGGTGGGATCCATTTATGAGGCCACAAGAAGAGGGAGGGAGAAAAGTTTCTCTACCTTGCAGTTGCTTGAGGACAAGCAACATTTTGAAGGGGGGGACTGTAATATTCCTAATTAGCCCAAGCTAATAAGAATATTCAATTCTGTTTTGTTTTTCATGCTTATGAATAAAATTTTAAAGGAGGACCAATAATGGCTCCTAAACATTAAAATAAATCAATGCTCAATGTGAAACAAGATAAATATGAGCTACTTTCATAAACACACTTAAGTGTGAAAAAGGTTGGAACAATTGAATGGGTCAACATGGACAAATCATCAACGCTGTCTAGGTGCAATGTATCTCCAAAAGGCACAATGCAATCCATGTTGGAAGCCACTCATGTGAATGAGGCTAATTCATCAAGATGGTTTAGGGTTTGGCAAGGCTCCCACATTATAAAAGAAGGATAAGGACACAAAGAGAGGGGTTGATCATTGGATATTTCAGAAGGCGATGTCTGTTTAGAAATTCCTTATTCTCTAGCTGTTTAGCTGAGAATAGTGTTGTTTAGCACTTGGGTGTTCCTGGTTGGGAATCCCACCTCCTTTCTTGAGTAGCTCTTGGAGGAGACTTTTTCTATATTTTCCACTATCAGGCTTGGGCCAAGATTCATTTTCCAACCAAAATTTAGATCTTGTTGAGGATTTTATTGTTTTTGTAAGCTGCAGCAGTGGAAGCTAAATCTATTCAGATCTAGGAAAATCTAGTGCCTCTTCTCAGTGAGTGTGTCTTTTAACCTCCTAGAAGAGTGTATTGGATCATTAGAGCTGCTTTTTTAGATCCATACATTAGGCCTACTCAGTACTAAAGCTAACAGTGCATTTTCTCTCCCATAACTGCGTTATCTGCAAGAGGAAAGTTGCAGGGTGTTTTTAATGCTTTTTGGAGGAGAGATCTCAGGTGATAGGATCTTCCCTTTCACTGTGGTGATCCATGGATTGACCAACCAATCCATTTTTTTTTTCAGATATGATTTAATTATGTATTCGTTTACTGTAGAATTCCCGAATATTACTGCAGATCTATAATTCTAGATCTTAGATCTACTCCTGTACCTTCATGTTTTGATCAAAACCCCAATAGGAATTTGTAGAGGAACTCATCTAGTGTACAGATATGATATAGATCTATATTTTTGAACACTGATATGTTCTAGATCTGAAATGTAATATAAAGCTAATTTAGCCCATGAAATAACGTTGTCAAGCTTTGCAGTCTCAATTTGTTGTTGCAGCACCTCAATCTTGAGGGTTTCTTCATGTAATTATTCTGTTTAACTATTGTACATTGTATGAACCATGATATAGATATGATTTACTGATGTCCATAACATATTGCATCCATCACCTTTAGAAAATCATGCTGCTTGTGCTTCAGTAATTTCTGCAGTAATTAAGTCATGGGGATTGGGCATTTTTAAGCCATACCAGGAGTGGGAGACTTGTTTAACATAGCTAGAGTCTTTTTTTTTCTTTTTTTTTCTTTTTTTTTTCTTTTTTTTTTCTTTTGAAATTTGATATGTAAGTCTCTTACGCCGTAAGATATGATATCACACTATCACTTGCCCTTATTTTTACGCTCATCTATGAAATTAACCTTTTTAGGGCATAAATTGTTGTTTTTCCCCAACTTTTGACTCATAAAATGAAGTACAATTTTCTGTTGTAGCTTTGATTGATGGATATATGTTTTTAACACATACTATGAGATTATTTAATGCTTCATATACATTTCTATGTTTATACATTGCTGCAGTTCCTCTTTGGGGCAATTTTCAAGGAAACTAGGTGTGGAAGATCTGTTTAACCCACCTAGAAGGATTTCCTTTTGATACCCTATTGGATTTAGGACTTAGATACTTAGATATAAGGGATCCAAGTGCTGGTTTTCATTTCTGTATCAGCCATTCCTGGAAAATGCGTTTTCCAATCGTGCCTTGCTAGATGTTCAAGATTTGGAATACTACAGTATCCCTAGGGTTTCTAGGTGCCTTGTACTGTTTGTTCAGCCCTCTCCTCACTGAGCCTTCTGAGTCAAGTTCGAGTCAATTTTGATCTTTTTTGTTTCAATTCACTAACTAATTGTGTTAGTATTTCTCTCGATTCTTCGTGTCTTTGGTTTGTTGAATGATCGCTTTTGTTTTTGTTTGACTCTCCATTCGTCACTTCGAGCATAGATTACATTGCTCATTGGATCGTTTCAAAAGCCCTTTATTTTCTTGGAAGAGTGCATCCTTGTTTTGAGTGTGTTTTATGTTTGTATTTCATTGGTCTTTTTGTTTTAGATTGTTACATTCGTAGTGCTCAAAACTAGTGTTTATTTTTCTTTTAGTGTAACATTGCATTGTGTGCCTCATTCATCTAAAAAGACAAAAAGTTGCATTCTTTCCCTTAAATTGAAAATGAAAATGTCATTTTGCATTACTAAATCTTAGGGAACTAGGAAAGAGTTTTTGTTTTCTCATTTGGTTGTATTAGATGCATTAGTGAAATTCTTCTTATGTTTCAACTAATTTCTAGTTTGTCATAGATTCCTATCTTTCTCTTAGTTAGCATTCATTGAATGGAAATGATTTTCTTTTGCATGTAGTGTGCATTTAGGAATTCAAGATCACATTCGGTAAGGCCTTGAAATCACAACATTAATTAAAGATAAACCTTAAAAGGAATTCAATCAACCTAAGGAAGCATTGAAACGTAAGGCACATATTTTAGAGGTCTAGGTTAGTGACTTGTTCTGGTGTCATTCAACCTAGTAGTTTTCATTCACCAATTGGCATTAGACAGCACTAGTACGGACTTGTGCTCCCCATACCATCGCGTATATAAATGGAGACCCTCATAGGTTGCTATCATTTATCTATAGGAAGCTGATTCATCTGCCCTGTAACTGTGATACACCGAACACAACATTCGGGGAGACTACCTGCACGTACGTCAAGTGCTTGGTCATCTCTCTTTCATTTGATCACAAGGGTGTATATGGCAGTTCATGGAAACTTGGTACACCCTCTTGCTTAGATTACCTGAGTATTCATTTTGGTCCTTTTGTGACTCTCTAAAAGTGAAAATATCATCGAGCACTTGTCCTTTCACACTCGTTCAATTTGAAAGTGACTAGAGTCATCTTTTGCTTGTTTCTCGACTCTTAAAACATGAAACAACAAAGTTTCATTTCAATGTCATAAAATTAACTACCTACAATCACATGCCCGTTACAAATTTTTGCTTGGCTTGTTTTTAGTAGTTCCTTAGTGTTTGGTCTTGAAGCCTCGAATAAGCTATCTCGTTTCTTTTTTGTTTTAAAACATTGTCACAATGGCGGAACCACCACTTTTGTCATCCTCTTCACTACCTCCTAGTGGTGATCATTCCCCTGAAGATTCGTCGGAAGCATATCAACCCATTGGGTTTGTTGATTTCTGGAAGTATCTTCTTTCGAGTATCTTACCTCTCACTACCCGATCTCCTCTTGACGGGCCATTTGATATAAATTGGCAACTTCGGGACGCTTGGTTTGGTTTCGGAGTGAGGAAGGCTTCGCTCCTCTTACTTAGGAATCACCTTTACTAGATACTGCCTTACTCGGTACTTTTCGTCGCCATTTTCTTGATCAACTGGCTTCATCTGACATGGATTCTTCGAGTCCTGTTAGTAGTGAAGAGCTCCATGTTTCTACAGGAGAATATTAGTTCTCTCCAGAGAACTTTCCTTATGTCTCCAATCAACCTTCCTCACAACTAGTGTCTCTCCCACGTGGTTATAAAACTTTGGAGAAGATCATTTCCGGAATTCAATCGTTGAATCAGAGTCTGATATGGATCGATACGTCAACTCCCTCTGTGAGTTCAGTTGTCTCGGTATCAGGGGCATCACCCTCGACTTTTGTGATGTCGATGATTTTCACATCTGTTCCTGTCCGGCCCACTATCTGTGTGGCTTCATCTGCACCAGTTTTAAGTATAACTCCGCCGTCGTCAGGGTATGCTGCTATTGGCAGATCTCTCTTTATCAATCCCACGATGCCTGTTAGGCTTGCCGTTAGTGGATCACAACCCTGCGCTATGGAAATCCCATCTACTTGTACTGCGCCTATGGTTTCTACTTCTATTCCCAGCGTTTATACATTCGATGAGTATCTATTGGCTATTTAGCAACAGTGTGCTCCCTCTCTGGGTCCTCAGCAGCATAATTCCACACCTTAGGGTTCCTGGCAGTTACCAACTTCTGGTAACCCTACACATCATTTCGATGCATACGGTAATCTCGTTATTTGCCTTCGATTGATCCCAATCAACCTATTTACTAGCCAGGACAACCCTCGGGCCTACAAGGAAAACCCTTTTAGGGACAACCTTCGGTCCAATAGAGACAACCCTCTGGTTCCAAGGGACAACCTTACGGTCTGCAAGGACAGCCCTTATAGGGAGAACCTTCGTCCCAACAGGTACAACCCTATGGTCCCTCTGGTCAACCTCAGTTTCAATAGGGAACATCTTATTTTTATGGGGGGGAAATCTATCCACCATAGGGACAACATTTTTTGCAACAGGATCAAACTTTTGTACAACAAGGACAACCCTACGGTTATGTTTGCTTGAGGGGTCCTAACCTAGGTTTAGAGGTTCAAGGTTTTCCAACAAACCCCTATACTATTGGCCCTTTCGGCAGTGACCTGCTTGTGCAGGACAAAGTCTCACCCGAAGTAGTATGGGTGGGTGCTGGAACCAGGTTTCTGCACCTTGGGAGAGGGTAGGTAAGTCAAGAGGAGCTGCGTTTGAAGTTATAATGACCAGATATTATATCACGGAGCCTAGATCTATAGATTCCCTTTGCATCCACGTATGCAACAAAAATGATATTCACAATAATCAGCAGATCATGAAATCATATAATGATAATGCAAATATTTATATAAAGTGCAATAGAACATACCCAAATCACAGCATAAACAAGTAACACAAGTATGTTCGCAGCTTAAATCAATAACACAACAGTATATAAACATCACAGATTCACATCACAGTAATTCTGATAGATTTAGATATTCAACAATACTTCTGCATTCATTAATCCTTCAGTTCTACT
Organism: Pinus albicaulis; assembly: GCA_034641835.2. NCBI lineage: Eukaryota > Viridiplantae > Streptophyta > Pinopsida > Pinales > Pinaceae > Pinus > Pinus albicaulis. Next base: position 21,085,565 of record MU968359.1, on the reverse strand, counting down.
GACAACACCCCAAAACCAAACCTGTGCACACATTAGCAGGGTCCACACACAACAGGACAGAGAATCTTCATGCACACAGCAGCAGGAGTCCTTCCCCAACAACCCTAACCAGATCTATCAGTAGCATCAATCTCTATTCCAAGTCTATCTTACAACTCAAAAAGGTTCAACTACTTATACTGTTTTAGCCTACGCATCCAATGGTCCACAAACCATGGTTTGCAGACTCTTGGTCTTCCCTTGACCCATTTACAATGCATTAGGGGGTTTGACCCACCCCAAAACCCCTGCGTTAGACTAAATATAATCAAAAGTATACAAAATGGACCAGTTTCACAGCTTGCGGGATACCCTGTTCCAACAGTCCCCCAAAATGATCTTGTGACTCTTCCTAAGTCACTGCAGTGGTGGGGTCTCCACCTGTGCACGCAGTGCATTGATGGTAGAGATCAACGGGGGTAGCACTTCTTGACTCTAAGCAGCAGCGCTTTGCGCAATATCCACGAGCTTCGAAGATGTCAGTCCTTCTGTCACCATGGTGACACTCTCCAGTGTCTGATTTAGTTGCTTGACCACAACGTCAGTATCCTGTGATAGCTGGAGGGTTGTGTCAGCCCACGATTTTAATCGTTCCCTAATGGCATGCTTCTTGTGCTAGAGTTCCTTAATCTCATCTTGGACAGCGTTGCTGGTCTTCAAACATGCCAGACGCTGTGCAGGAACTAAAGAGGGCAATGTAGCCTTGACCTAATCAAAAGCTTCTTCCTTCTGCCGTAAGTCCTAATTAATTCTCTAGAGGAATGGATCGCGCTGGATCTTTGTCCAAATATGCATGGCGTCCTCGAGTAACCGGGCGTCCTGAGCAATCTATCCTGTAATGGTGTTGGTAGCCTCAGTCACTAGTGCAGCGCACTGGGCTCATACTTCCGGAGGTGTTTTGGGCTACAATTTGGCCTGTAAGTCGGTGATTTGCTGCTCCAACTGCATCTTCACGACCTGTATCTCCATCCTGGATGCCTTCAACACTGCGACCAATCCTTCAACTTTAGCCCGGGGGTGGCTACGGCTGGGATCTCTTCTGTAACCTCCGTGCAGATTTGGTGGACCAATGTTTCAAGTTCCACCTGTCGTGCCACAACGAGGGATACTTCGGTGCTTTGTGCTACAATGGTCTGCTCAGGCATACTGAGTCATTGGTGTGCTTGTTGGTCCCGGTGGTGAACCTCTTGGAGACCTTGAATTGCCTCATGGGACAGTGTGGCCAAATTCAACTGCACCTCTGCACTAGCTTGGGGTTGTGTTCTGACAAGGGTGGTGCCAGGGAGGGAGCAGAAACGACTTTCCTCTATAACTGTTGTCGTACTACTGGTTGCTGAGGGAGTACGTACCTAAATCACATTGGTTTGCAGGGTGCGGAGCTCAGCTTAGATTGTATCGACCATAACTTAGTGTCATGCTTCTAAGGTGACTATTTCATCACGTTCCCCTCACTGAGATCGCTGCTTCTTGCGGGGTCCTTTGACAGGCTCACCTATTCGTTCCGCGCCTTGGGGGGAGGTGGTACCTCCGATATCCAATCCGCCCATGCTCAAATCCTGTTGTGAATCGACTCGAGTTTCAGCCTCAGTGTCCTTCATGGTGGTTTGCTTTGGCTGCGTGCCCTTTTCCGTGGCTACATCCGAGCCTTTCTTGCTTGGTCCTGCGGCCTTTGTGGTGGTGGTTTTGAAGCCTAGCTTCTAGGCAGGGGGCCAGAGCACAGTGACATTGTCAATATCTTTATCTATCGCCATATAAGGGAGCAAGGTCCAGGTTTTACTTTTGTGGGCTCTGATATGAACGTGGCTCATAGTAACCTGGAACGCTGTAATGCTTTTGTATTTCTCATATATCATAGAGGACAACCTGGGTCGAGAGTTGATGGTCGCTACCACGCTACTCTAGAAGAGGACCCAGAAGACCTGGTTATCCTTTATGTGCTGCGCATCCCTAGAATCCCACAAACGTGCATACTGAGCCCCTTTGCACATGTTTGGAGTGATCTTGGGAAGGAACGAATCTGCGGTGGGCTCCCAAGAAACTAGGGCTATAAGGAACAATAGCCAGGCATAACAGAAGGATTTTCCTTACTCCTACGACTCGCGGACGTTGGTCATAAACTCATCGCATAAGTATTGGGCCCAATTGAGGTAGACCTCCTTCGCACACTAACCTCCTAACTGAATGAGATAAGCAGGGACATTTGTAACTTGGCACTTTCGCATTAGCTTGCATGCTAGCATTATAGTACCCATCTGCGTAGCAGGGTCACTGATGGACTTGATGATGAATCCGCAAGAATTTTGCTCCACATGGTACTTTTGGCGCACATATTCCACAGTGTCTACTTCGTATTTCTTGCCCACCCACTCTAGGGGATGCAGCCCTTTCATGGGAAGGCCCGTAATTATGTGAATCAACGCATCATCAATGGGGACTCTGTCCCGAATCCATAAGCAGCCATCATGAATTAGGGAAAGCAACTATCGGGCCAGTTGATCCATGACATTGTAATGGCCAAATGGGGCATCTGCAGTAGGTTCAAGAATCCAGATCCGGCCAACCCAGAGACCCATTGCTGAGGAATAACTGTGACCCCACTGTTCTCATAAACTGTGTCGAAGTACAATGCAGGGGCCAACTCAGGGAAGGCTTCATAATTCACCAAGTCATGATCATCAAATTTGACCTCATGGAGCCTTCTACATGGATCACTGAGGACAGGAACTTCTCCTACGGTTATCAATGTTTGCAGATATGTGATCAAGTCATCCAAGTTAGTTGGCATGTACGTTGAGGGAATGCGTGGTCGAATGAAGGGAGGTAACTAATTGATCGGATTGGCAGGTAGGACTTCCTCCTGCACATCCCGAGCCTGAGGTGTTGTGCGCAGATACTTGGCATGCCTCAGGGAAGTCCTAGGCTTCCCCAAAGCCCATTTCCAAGCTTTCGGGGGCCTCCCTGAGCCTTGTTCTTTCTCTTTCCCCTTCATTGTGATCGGCATAGAAAGCACTTCTTCCTCCTCAGACCCAACTTCCATTATCCTCAATTTCTGGTGTCGAAGGTTCAGTAGGGTTTGTGGCTGTCATCCTGGAATGGAAAATGAATCCCTACTCTGGGTGTCTACTGTCATATGGAGGAGGTTGATCAGACATGAAAGGGACAGTGCAAACCCAAAAAATCTTACAGCTTGAGTTCGTTCGAGGTAAAGATGATAAGTGCAAGCTATGCCAGTAAGATGGAACCCTTGTCTGAGCTATTTTTCCCTTTTTATAGTGCCTGTGGTCATCCAATGATAGGGTATACTTGACTTGGAACTTCTCAACAGGTAAACGGTAAAAAATCCCCAATATTCACCCCATTAAGTGCCAGCGACCTGCTTCTTTCAACGGTAACTTTTGCTTTTTACCAAACGTTATTGTACCAATGGCTAGTTTTCGCACCTCTGCTATACTCAGGTTAAACCCCTGCACCACCTGTGCCACATCCTCCCCCAACACAGGCTTGCTCCCTAAGTGCTTCAAAACCTAAGACATTCTTGCTTGACATGTGTCATCCCAATAGAACCATACATCTTTTACATGCAAGTTCTGCCTAAGTGCTGTGATCAGTGCATATTTTCGAACGAACCCCCTGTAGTAACCTGCGTGACCGAGGACTAACTATAGTTGGTCCCTCATTATAGGAGTCATGATAACTTCGTCTCTTGGATCCACATCATCCCTCTTAGGCAATGTAGGGTATGTCATAATGCTACTCGTTCACAGCTTGAGTGGTTTGGTAGCTGTGCGCATTTCATCCAACTTTGAGTTATAAGCAACTTGTGGATCGTCCTTACCTGCTTTAGAGATTAGACAACAGTAGTTGACCATGTTTGCTACCTTCATTTCCCATGTGGGCACTTCAGGTGTGACATATAGGTGTGATTTTCCCCATGCTATAGTGTCAATGTTTTACAGAGTTGCATAGAGTGCTTCCGTGCCACCTACTAATCCAAATGTCCCCATAAAGTCATCCTTCAATGTCTCCCAGTGGCGGGTACGTTGGTGTAACTCTGCATATAAATACCATGCAGTGGGAAGTGGTCCCAAGGCATGGATAAACAGATGAACCCATTCTTCTGTAATCTTGTCACACCATTTCTCCATCCATGTGAACAGATATTTACGCGAGTCTTCGGGACTGATGTATGTTTGGATGCACATGTGATCGGGTTGTTCGAATCGAAGGACCATTATATCCCAACACTTTTCCCAGTCTTGGAAGGCTTCCTTATGTGTGTCCCACCACCACGCAGGTGTCTTATGCATGGCAAGATTAAGGGCCCCTAGCTTTCATCCTCTTGGGACCTTCGCTTCAAATGCTCGCAAAAAGTCTCTGATATTACTGTTACACAGCATTTTGTCACTGTCCCTGCAATCCCTCGTCCTGCATATTGGAGGATAATTCCCGTGACTTGTGAATAGTTTCATACTTTTCAAACACCTTCTTTGCATCCTTCTGCATAAGGAAATCATTTCTCCTGTTGGAAATTTCCTCAAAAAAAGCACACAAAACCTATGTTTTGGCCTTAGCGCAGATAGATAGTTCATCCCTCATGCCGATGTGGAAGATTTTCACTAGAGCTCGCGCCACCTGGCACACTGTCTCAGTGTAGTGCCCATGCTAGTTCTTTTAGGAATGTTTTTTAACAAATATAGGCGGAAGCTTCCTTCTAACCACCTCATGGATGAGTCACTGGAAGTAGTTAAGTTGATCAGCCACGGATCTCCCTCTTTAGGTAGTGGTTTCCTCCTCCCATGGAAAACTCCTTGAAGATAGGTCTCCCTTCCATGATTATAGGGATCCTAGCCTCTCCATCTCCCTCTATTTAAACATACCTTCTCCCTTTATGAAAGCTAGCTGAACATATAGCCAAGGTGTTGAACTTGGAAGAAGAATACTATAGCTGAGTAATTTCTATTAAGAAGGTAGAACCAAGGAGAATTTTGTAGAGAGAGTCATGTCTGAATTCTCGATGAGGATTTGTGAGATGTGCTCCGCTTGAACCCTAATGGAGGAGATAGCAACATCAAAGCTTGGTTGTACTATTCCTTCCATTTATTAATATACTCGACTATGGTGTTGGTTCCATTGTTGTGTTATGTTGTTTATGTAATGCAATTGATTTAGCCCTCTTCGACTGACTGATAGTTACGAATGTGAATTAGTATGTTGTATATTGTCATTTTTTTCTTATGTGTGTGCAGGTGTCTGAGCATGAAAGTGAGCGGATCGTGATCTGTCAAACTAGGAGCGAGGAGCGAGCCACTCTTTTCGACGAAAAAAATCGCATAAGACCTCTGGTAAGTCATCTATCGAATCTCTGTGCATTCATTAACTAGGAATCAGTTTTATAGCATGTCTTGTTTGTGGCTAGACCCACTCTAGGGCTAGTGGGATCGCCTCTGTCCGCAGAGGGGATTTACCTCACCAACAAATTGGTGACTCCACTGGGGAACGAACCCATAATATTTGGTTTGGAGGATAATGATCCACTTCGAGTACTTGCCCCCCAGCAACTATCGAGACATAATATAGGTAATGGGGTTACAATAAAAAATCATGGTTACCATCCGTAAAAAGATATAATGATGAAAATGATGAATGGCCTGGACTGCAGCCAGCGCTAACTTCTCAACATGTGCATAATGCGTTTCAAGGTCAAGAAGGTTTCAATACAAGTAGTAAATAACATGCACGTTACCATCATCATCATCTTGAACCAAAACCATGGTAATCGTACTGAAGGCAGCACTGAAGGCAGCAACTATATATAGGGTGAAATCACGATGATAATTTGGAGGACGTAATAGAGGAGTGTTGACAAACAATGTCTTAAGCGTATCAAAAGATTGCTGAGCAATATCATTCGAATGAAAAGGGACATCCTATTTTAAAAGTCATGTGAACCCCTTGGCTACTTTGGCATAGTTCGAGATAAAATGTCGTAAGAAATTTGCTTTCCCTTGGAGACTCTGGAGCTAGTGTAACGAGGATGGAGAGGGGAGATTAACAGTAGCCTCAACCTTAAGCGGATCAAGGTGAATTCCATATTTGGATACGATTAACCCTCAAAGTTTACAAGAATTGACGTAGAAGATGCATTTATGTGGATTGAGCCGAATGTTGTAGTGTCTATAGCGAAGAAAGATCTAGAAGAGATGGTCCGGATGGTCTTTTCGCACAGCTGAATGAGTCAAAAGGTCATCCAGGTATGGTTGAAAAATATGACGAATATCATGAAAGGCATAAGGCATTGTGCACTGGAACATAGCCCCAGTGTTCTTCAAGCAAAAAGGGAGTTTCTTATATGCGAAAGTTCCCCATGGATAGATAAAAGCGGTCTTATGTTGATCGGACGAGAGAATATGCCTATATCAACATCGCTGTCGATTATTTTACGAAATGGGCTAAAGCAATGCCTACACTGGCTATGGATGGTAAGAAAGTAGCCAATTCATATTCAATCATGTTATTTCTCGGTCTGTTGTCCCTCAAGCCATCATTACTGATCATGGTTCACATATTCGGGACTATATGATGGCAGATCTGACATCTAAGTTGGGTCTGCGTCACAACAGCTCAACGCCGTATTACCCTCAAGCTAACGGCCAGGTTGAAGCCATAAAAAAAGTTCTAGTTATGATGCTTCAATGAAAAATTGGGATCCATAAATCAAATTGGCATCTCATGTTGTTTTCAGCTCTATGGGCTTACCGAATGTCGATTAAGAGTGCAACCGAATTCACCCCATTTCAGTTGGTGTACGGTCTGGAAGCTACTCTTCCGATTGAGTGTAAAATTACTTCACTCAAATTAGCTGTGGAATTACTACCTAATACTTCACCTGAGGGAGAGCTTCTCCTTTATTTAGAGAGATTGGATGAAACTCGTTGTTTAGCTGCATTGGTCATCAAAGCACAAAAGAAGCAAGTCAAATCTCACTTTGACCAAACAGTTTCCCCTCGTTCTTTTATCGAAGGTGACCTCGTTCTCCTGTACGACCGAGCTCATGACAAGCTGGGGGAAGGTAAATTCCAACCCATGTGGCATGGGCCCTACATCATCAAATGTGTGTTACAGAATGGGGCTTATGAGCTTATTGATTATGAAGGTTATCCCTTAGCACAACCCACAAAAGGGTTGTATCTGAAAAATATTATGCTTGAGTCATTCGTGCATGGTATGTGTACATAGGTGATTTTTTCATTTTGTGCATGTTTAGGTTTGATGTGCTTTGTGATATTTTTTCTGCTTATTGGGTCTTGCTGGTTCTACAGATGTCTATTACCCCTTATGTTGGTTTCGCGGATGGTGCTTCCCGTAGTACTAGGAGCTTTTCTTCGACAACCTCGGTAATTTACAATCCTGTTGGTGAGTTGATTAACCTATAAGGTATTTGTCTAGGAAAAACAACAAACAACATCGCTGAATATAGTGCTGTTGTGGAACTATTAACCGAGGCAGTTGACCTCGGCATACGTGCATTGCTTGTAAATCTAGATTTGCAGCTTGTTGTTATTCAAATTAACGGTCATTATTTAGTTCAAAACCCATGCATTTTGAGATTGTATTTAGATATTCGTTTGCTTGAAAGAAATTTTGGTTTCATCACATATCAACATATACCAAGATGAATGAATAAATTAACTAAAGAGGCGGCTAACATTATATTAGATAGACATTTGCGCAATTTATAAAACATCATCATATGTAAATAGACCCATGTAGAAAACAGATGTATATATATATAACGATTGTTTGTAGTGTGTACATCATAAAAACCCAAAAAAAAAAATATGTATGTTTCAGTTACATCCCGAGACAACATGTCTCTCAAAAATATGCAGAAATAAAAAGCCTAGGTGCCTAATCAGCGTGGTGCTCATGATATCACGTCACCGTCCGTACCAACTACCTTAGCAAGCGATGGATACGACTCAGCACCCCTATAGTATGCTTCTGGTAGGCCCGAGGCACATCATCCAAGCGAGCATAGTCGGCGATCCCCTCCAGATTTTTTACTATCTCCTCCTCGCCGCCCTCACCGTGAGGATCAAAATGGCGAGGAGTTCGCCTTGCTATCGACGACATACCTACAGGCCTCTCTGGGCCAACATCTTCATAAATATAAGATTAATTGTCAGAACATGCATATATACCAAAAAATCATAAACTCATGAAAATAAAAAATGAGTCTCACCTAGCTCTTCGTCCCAATCCTCTCCCTCCATGAGCGGGAGGTCTAGATCACCGGTGAATCCTATACCAGAGTAAGGCCAGTCCTCCATGAAAATTAGTTGTCATCGGAGAAATAAAAAAACTCTGGCATCCAGGACATCTATTGGCTACCCCTTGCTCTAGGCATCATCTCAGCCCATCGGGTCATCCATGGCTCTCTGGGTGGTGGCATCGGGACAATGACCTCCTGATGCTGGAATATCGGTAGTCGTTCCAAGAAGAACTATACCAAAATGGATCCATACCCAAACTGCTTCAGTTTGGTCTTCTTGCACTTGGTTAGCTGCTGCTTGATGTTAATGGCCACGGCCTCTGCCCAGTTGTAGAGATTCAGGGTTAGGCAGTTGTGTCTTTGTGGCCTCATGCAGTGCTTGTGATCTTGCAGCCTGCATGATAGTGTGCAACACTAATTTTAGTGCCAGATCCTGGATGTTTTGGATGTCAACCTTCCCGCTCCCTGTTCCTTTGCGTGCCCCTCGGCACACTCTGTCAATCACCATCCCCATACTCTCCCTAGAGGGATGGGTACCAATCAGCATAAGGACTGCACCCCTCCATGACAATCCTGTGATAAGATAGACATCAGAAACTTCAAGTTCAAGTTCCTGATCTCGAAGAACAAAATTTTCTTGATCCTCGTCCCAAATGCTTATCAGATATTGAAGCAATTCCAGCAGAGCCCGAAGGCACGGTGTGAGGAAGAATTTATTTAACCCACAATATCTGAGGGTGTTCATGCATCATTCATTCTCCATGGCAAGTTCATCCTCCTCACGGTTCTCTCTCTCTTTCCACTCAATCACCATTTTCTCTGCTTGATACTTGCACATTGGTCATATGAAAATTGTTAGTCTAATTAGGCATCAAAATTTGCAAGCAATTGACTTCATTTTTCTCAAATTTATGTGGATTTTTGGGTTGTGTGGTTGGCACAACTGTTTTTCTAATAGTCACGCCAATGGGCACGCCCTCTGTGTAAAAAAGGGGCGATTGGCGCGAGTCCATGCCCGAAACCCGCACCAACTGCGATGCCCTAGTTTTGACAAATCCTCCCCTAAAGGATTCAAAATGACAAATACAGGTGATGAAATTTAGCTTAAAAGATGGAAAATGGTGTTAGCTCTTACCTGAGGCTGACGGAATCAAGATTGGTTCACCGGATCACTCACAATCGTCACCACAAGATTTCAAGGTAAATGGGTCACTATTACTCCACAAAGAGGTAAAAGTGAAAAGTAAATAATTTTTTACCACTTATGGCATTTTATAACTTTTCAAAATCTTAAATTAGGTTTTAAAACATATTTGTCGATTATTTCATCATATTATTTTTGAGGAATAGGTTTTAAACACATATTTTTGTGCAGCGACAGGTTTTCACATGGCTATGACGAAGAAACGAGTTGAATTTTATACTTTTTCGGACTCGGTAAAAACACAAAAAAGTCACTACTGGAGTCACCTTTCAGCTCTTTTCTGACTCTCTAAAACTGAAAAGATTTCTGAGACGCTTGTCATTTTTAACTCGTGAAATTGTTTCGAAACGATATCTACCCAATATACGTTTACCCATTTTTCGGGCTGGGACAGATTATTTACGAAAAATGAATACCTTAGCCTATCACAACTAAGAGGTTATCTTAGATATTTTTTTCTACCTTTTCAGGTCTGAGAAACTATTTAAAAAAAGGGCCTTGCTAGAGTTTTCTTTTCCGCTTTCTTTTCAAACTCTCTAAACATGAAAATATGCCAAGTTCTCCCTTTGTCAGACTCATTAAAAACTGATGAGATCGGACTCCGTCGTTATGAAGTTACTCGAGTTCCTCCTTCCTAGGGCTTGTAAAATGTACTAGGTTGGATTTTTTCGAAGGAAAAACTTACATCGTAAGCATATCCTATCCCCTTCAAGCTTGTTTACAAAAATAATTTGGGTACTTACCAGAAATGGTGGGGGAAAATGGAACCAAACTTTAGTCGACAGTATGTCACTCTTGAACATGGCACTTGTCTACATTCCTATCGGGTTGGGGACATCTCACTTCATCAATTGTTTGCCTCCACAGGTTTAGATAATCTCTTTTGACCGCTCATCTGCTCTTTGCCTCATCACCATGACCTCATATCCCTAGATGTCAAATACTGCCAAATATAGTGTCGTGTCGCCGATATGTTCAAGAGAGGTTTTGCTTCTGCAATTTTCAGCCTCCCTTTGATTCTCTGTTGGTCTTGATTCACAAATCATCATATTCCTCTGTCTCGTGTCGATGATGTGGGAAACATCATGGCCCTCCTTCGACCATGTTGCTTCCTGTCGACTTCAACTCATTTTCCAGGAAGCTGATCCAGAGACTCCCTTCAGGTACCCTAGGGCCTACATGCCTTAATGGCAGATTCTTTGCATCCATCGCAATTTTTACATCATTGGCCTTCGATCAGATGATTCTGCGGGTGTTCGATGCCAGATCATAGTTCACATTCCATGGATTGTACCTTTTTTACCTTGAGAGCCATTGTCATTATTGATGGTTTCTCTCGCGTCTGTTAACAACTCTCATTATTGGCTAGTAATCAGACGATGTTCTTGCATGTTCGACTTCAACTCATCTATTCACATGCTCAAACTTGTACTTTTTTCGGGTCGGGATGGAGCGCAAGACCCTCGGTTTTGTTTGATGTAATCCAGGTTATGGGTTCTTTGTGGACTACTATGACTTATTACATGAATCTTCTGATTGGATGGTTGCGACCGTACCTGAGTCTATTGTTTATCCTAATTGATGGATGGCTGTGTCCATACCTTGAATCTCACTTTTTATGTACTCTATTATGGATGGCTACGCCCATACCACATATCATGTATCAGAGATATCAGTTGTATTTGTACTTGCAGGTTTTCTAACAGCAGTGTTTGGGTCGAACACATTCTCATAAAGCATTTCACCCCTCCCTCTCTCTTGGACCTTGTTAGGTCACCTAGTTTTCAAGATAGGCAAGTATAAATGCTGCAGAGCCTAAATCAAACCACTTTGGAATCTGAGGACCTAGCCATCCTAGATTCAGAGAGGGATCTCTCTATGTATGTGTTCAAAGATATGATCTTTAAGGCTTCAAGTATGATTTTAGGCTAGTTATGAAGAACAAGGTTGTTTGTTTTTGTTTGGTTGGGCAAGATAACATGAAGATGAAGGAAGTCTGTATGAAGGGTGAAGGTGTAAGTAAATGAAGGAATGTTTCAGTTGATAAGACAAGCAAGGAACAACATCAATCCATTGGGCTATGGAGTCATAATAGGATTTCATTGCACATCAAGAGTGATCCATGGAGAAATTCATCCATGTCAAAGGATCTCTTTAAGTTGATTTTATGGAATGAAACAGTAAGAAATGAAGTGAAAGAATTAAAACACATGAAGAAACAAAGAACAGTCTAAGATCAAGTAAGTACTTTTAAACTACCCTGCTTTCAACATGAACTTAAGGGAACTTTTCAAAGCAAATGTTGGAGAAGAAACTAGAGGATAGGGCTAACCATAGACTTCTCTAGCTCAATCTTTAAATAGAAGACTTTCGAAGAACATTCAAAGACAATATCTCAAGTTGTACTCAGGAAACATGGGCTTACCAACACTTCATTGGTTATACTCTATTGAATTACCTTCAAAACACATTTAGAAGAAAACATAAAGGATAAAGATTTATCAGTGAGATTTAGGGTACTTAAGAAGTAAATCCTAATCTATGTTTGATGTTCTTTATCAGAAGAAAGTGGAAATAATGGAAACAATAAGAAAATAACAATTTACAGTGAGAAACACATCACCATTGACATAGACCAGGATCCCATAAATCAGCTATTTGTATTAGATATTCAAACCAGTTACAATCTTCAAGTCCAGTGGGTCTTTATAGCTTCAAACTTCTCATCTCATCTTATATGTATTCAATTACAAAATAGATCTACAGTAGCTTCAAAAGATATTTACATACAACAGATATCCAGAGACCAACCTCTATATTGTCTTCTACAGAAGTATTTATAGAAGAATGAAGAGGTGGAGTGTAAGAAGTGTTCATCTGGTCAATTAATGCATAGTAAGAGCTTCTCGTCCTTTGAAGGGAAAAATGGGGAAGGAATGACATGAATTAACTCTACTAATTAATTATTACATTAAATTTCATCAACTTCAGTCACTTTTGTTGACTTTGGGGGCTTTTTGTAGGCTAGCAATTAATCCTGAGCTGTCTTTAGAAATATCTCTGACTGTGTAACTAATATGCATGCCTTTTTAGGTGGAAGGCCTGTAGGTGGCATTTTGAAGATTAATAGCCTCGATGATGTGGCATTTGGAGGCTTATTTTACTAATCTATCTATTTTTGTAGCTTTAAAACACTGTCATAACTTTGATTCTGCTTTAGGGCCTTGATCAATCACTTTGGGGTCTTCAATTCTTATATGGTGATTGTGTTTAGTGTTTTGGGCTGTGTCATATACCTTCTACCTTTTCAACTGAATTAGGCTTTGGTGCTTTAAGCTGGTTCCTTTAACTGTAGGGTTAAGCTCTTAATCTTCGGCTTTATGCATTAATCCTTCCATCTTTTATGTGTGATCTCTTCTCTGCTATGAACAGGTACCTTGGCGTGTTGAAGGTTCTATTTGAATAACCCGTGTTGATGAAACATGGATTAAAAGCTTGAATGTACACCCTAGAAGCTTTATTAAGCAGCACTTTAGGCTTTCAGAGTTGGGCAATTTTCAGCTGCGCTCTTTATTGAACCATGAGAAGGCTCTTGGCCTTAGAAACTATTATCAAAACCTGCAAAAACCACAAATTTATTATAAAATCCTGCAAGGGAGGGAAAAAATGCATGCAAAGGATTTTAGAAGTAGAGGAGAAGTGCAGAAGGGTGAATATGTAGGCGAAAATAGTTTTATGAAGAAAACCGGTGAAAATCCGATTTAAAACTAGAGTTTGGCGCGAATTTGGGCAAAAGCGGTTTTTGAAATACCAGGAATGGTTATCGCGTTCAATTCGGGTAATAAGTGGTTTAAAAACGATTGAACGCGATTCCACACACTACGTGACACCTTTCTTTCAAAAAACCACCAGTATTGCGCGACTTTGGAGTGTTAAACTCCAGTCGCAAAAATTGCGCGATATGCAACAACAACCGTCGGATGAAGGGGATGGGATCTAATGGTGCAGACCGAGTGCGATGGAAAAGTTGCTCGGGTGGAGAAAAAGTGGAACCAGGTGGGAGGTTGTGATAGGGCAGGCGCTTTATGCAGTGGATGGTAGGTCCCTTGACGAGATTGGGTGTCGGGATCAATGATGACCATTGGATTAAAACAAATCAACGAAAAATATTGGTGAGGAGGGTGACAGATAGAAAGGTTTCGGAAGATGACAGGGTGCAATGTGGGCCGTCAAATCATAGGGATCTACGGTGTAGATCTTATCGGGATATTGTTATTGGAGGGGGAAAAATATAATGAAAAAGCATGTTTTTCATGGAAATTTCGATGTGATGGGGGTTTAGTGTAGGCGCTGGGGTACGGTCTTGTGGAGGGATAAGGTGACCAGGGGCTGAAGAGGGGGGAGCTTATCGCATCGACACATTTCCATGGAGGGGAAAATAAAAGAAAAGGGATAAGCCAATGGAGTGACGTGATGAGGGCTAAGTTAAGGCCCGGGACACAATCCCATGTTGCAATATGTGACTAGGGGCGGAGAGATAAGGGCTTATCGCATCGGCGGGGGGGAAGGGGAGGTGAAGTTATGAACATGTGATAGTGCCTATGCGATGTGATGATTGCTTGCATAAGGTCATGGGTGTTAGTCATATGAAGCAGAAGATTAAGCGTTGGGGGGTTTTAACATCGCATCGGTGGAAAAAAATTTTAAAAATGAAAAAGGGTTGTGGGGAAAGAGAAAAGGCCGATGCCGATGGGCTTAAGGCCTTAAAAGGCCGGAAGAAGTTTTTGAGGTTTTTCATGCGTTCAAAAGGGATTTCTAGGGCTTTTGAGGAGAATGAAGGGAAAATTAGAAGGAGGAAAGGGGATTTTTCAGGGAAAAATAGGGGATAAATAAGGGCAAAAATGAGTGAATGAAATGACAAAAATGGGGTTGTTTAGGAAATAGTTTTTGAGGGAACAACACTGCTTTTTAAGGCACAACAGTTCTTAAGGAACATCAATTTAGGGAACAACAACTTAGGGAGCAACTACTGGTAAGGAATAAAAGACTTCAAGAATGAATGCTTTTCTATGAAAATGATTCCTTGAAGGCTCATGACCTGTTTTTAGCCATCATTTGCTATGACAAAAATTCACTGATGGCTAACAGTGCCTCCACTTGGGGATGACAACTCCTTGGAGGTGTCAAGAACTTCAGATTTTGATCTTTGGGATGTAGACATGTTCCTTTATCCATTGACAATCTTTCTTCACTAATCATGCTGCTTTGAAAAATATGATCAGTATTTTATATCAGCAAAAAAATTTCTCCCAATCATTCTACCTACACAGTCTAATTCCTAACATTTTTTCTTCAGCAGGTGCATTTGGACTTGCAGACCTTGAACATCAACATTTTATTCTTTTTGAAAGCAAGAAAAACTAATCTAAATCTACCCTTATTTCTTCCATGAGTTTAGATTAGACTGTTGAACTCATAAATTCTTTACTTAAGCTACTATCTGCCAGGATTAGATTGTCTGGCAGATTCTATTCTCTACTTTCTAAAACAAAAATTTAAAACACAGTAAAATCAAGATTAGGAAGTCTGATTTGCTGTGGGACTATGGCATAAAAACAAACTGCACATAGAATTTATATTTAGAAATTTTAAAACAAAACGGTGAAGGCTTAAGATCTGAAAAACGAAACATCCTTCATTCTTTCTTTCAGCCCTGGTTTTGATCTTTTTAGAGTTGTTTTATTTTTTTCCTGGTTCAATTTTTTAGCATATTAGAACCAATTCTTTTTCTTCTTTTGGCTCATATTTTGATCTTATTAGAGCCATTCTTTCTATCCTAATATGATCTACTGATAAGCCAAGATTTGATTGTTTGGCTAATCTGATTCACTAACCTATCAACAGCAAATTTAAATCTACCTAGTCATGATTAGGCTATATGACTAAATAGCAGTGTTCTTTTTGGGAGTGGCATTTAAGCTTGCATGCTTTCAGATTTCTCCTTTATTTTTGGTATGGGTCTGTACCTTTCTTGTTTTATTTCTGCCCTCTTTTTCTCCTTTTATTGTTTTTTGTATTTTCCTTTTTCAAATTCAAAAAGAAGTGTTATATACAATGAACAAAAAATATTAGTTAACAGAAATAATGTTTGAGAACCTTTCCATTGACAGGACCTCCAAAGTATTCAGCTCCATCCAATTCTTGCAGAAAAAATGCATTGTTTCCAATAGAAGATTGGATGAGATAAGGGCCCTGCCATAAGTTATCAAATTTTCCATGTTTGCCCTTATCTTATCTTCTTGAATCCTATTTCAAAAATTTATCACCAATCTTGAAATCACTTGCCTTGGTCCTTCTGTCAAACAGCTTCTTGATGTTTTCTTGTAGTTGTTGTGCTCTGATGTATACTTCTTCTCTATTTGTTGTAAATGTATAGTTTTTTTTATTCTTCTTGTTACATCATCATCTTCAGACTATACTTCCTGGATCAAATTCATGACTGGCACTCCTAAATTGGTTGGAAATATTGCATCAATTCCATAAACTAGCTGGTAGGGAGACATTCCAATGGATTTTTTAATGGTTAGTCTATCTTCCCATAAAGCATGTACTAGCTTATTGTGCCATGATTTCTTGTTGTCTTCCAGCAAGTTCTTGATAATGTTTACCAAAATTTTATTTGAGGACTCTACCAGCCCATTACCTTGAGGGTAATAAGCTGTGGAATGACCCAATATGATCTGATACTTATGACATAATTCTACCATCTTCTTAGATCCAAATGCAGTAGCATTGTCATTTATGATCTTTCTAGGACAGCCAAATCTGGAAAGTATATGGTTTTCAAGGAATGAGATGATGAATGAGTTTGTGGCATTCCTAGAGGGGATGGCTTCTATCCACTTGGTAAAATAATCTATTGCTGTGAGGATCCATCTATGTTGTGCAGATGAGGGAGGATGGATTTCCCCAATCAAGTCGAGACCCCACTGCTGAAAATGAGCTTCAACAGTGATTGGTTGTAGAGGTAAGGGAAGCAGCTTTCTTTTGCTTTCAAATATTTGGCATTTATGACAGGCAATATTCATTCTATGAACATATCGAAAGAGAGTGGGCTAGTAATAAGAAACTCTAAGGATTTTATTAGCAGTTGACTTCTAGTAGAGGTGGCATCGACATTCTCCTTCATGAAACTCATGCTTGATCTTATCTACATCATTCTCTGGAAAACATTTAAGCAATAATCCACTAGCATTTTTCCAATATAAACATTTATTCAAAATGTAGTAATTTAAAACTTTTAAATTTAAAAATATTGCCTTTGTTTTAGACAAACCAGGAGGAACATTAATATTGAGCAAAACATACAAAATATCAGCATACCAAGATGAATTCAGAAAATGATCTTCAATAATTGGAGTTGAAAACTCCTCTTGTTCATATGATGCATTAAACATGTTTATATCGAGAGCTTGAAAGTTAGATTCAGCCATAAGTTTTGCTAGTCCTTGACCTTTTATGAGCTTAGTGGGTTTGATTTCTAAGTCAGAATAGTCATAAGCATAACACAGATCATAGACCAACTCTTGCTCTTTGGGAATATCATTATTGAAAATAATGAAAGAGTCAAGGTCAATATGTATGGAATAGAGAGGAGAATTATCTGGTCTTTATTGGTTACGCACCATATATTTCATGTGTGTTTCCCTATAGAGTCTTCTAGGTTGACTGAAGACAGGGATGGTGGCATAAGTCATATCCATCTGCATTGTGCCTTGTAACTTAGCACCCCATGACCTTGAAATAAGCATGCCATATTTGGGGGGTATATCAGCCACTACAATGTCCATCACTAAACTCTTGGCTGGTATTTGGGCTAAGTTAACACACATATCCTTTATTAGGCCTAGGCATCTTACCCTACTTGAATCAAAGGAATATAAATATTTGTATGGTCTAGTTACCTCTAAGCCTAATATTTCCATTATCACCTTGGGCATGAGGTTGTGTGATGCTCCTGAATCAAGCATGGCATTGTGCAAGATATTGTCATAAATGTTTAAGCTGATGTAAAATGGGGGGGTAGTTCCTTCTTGAAATTTTCCTTCAATTTTTGGTCCAAAAATGAGCTTTGGGGTATCATCATTTAATTTAACTCTGTCATGAACATATTATATGTTTAAAGATTTCAAAATTTGACCTCTATATACATTTTGAGTGACTAATTCAGTGAGTGGGACAGGGATTTTGATTTTGCAAATTTCATTCTCTAGGCTAAAAGGAATCTGGTTTTTTAAAATGTTTAATTCAACCCTTCTTGTTCATTAACTCATCAGGAAAATCAGCTTGCTGATTTCTATTATTTACAACAGTTAGAATAGTTTTTCCAGAAGCATTAGCTGAAGTGCTAGTGCTACTAGGGTTAACACTCTCTTTTTCATTAGTTAGAGTGTTTTTCCCTTTGTTTAAATCGGAATTTACACCCACCGTTTTGTGAGTTTCAACTATATTTTTTGGTACATTTTTAGGGTTGTTTTTGGTAGATTTATCAGAGGTTTTATTCCTGGGAGTCTCTTGATTCTTTTTACTTCTCAAGTCATATTGTTTTGGTGATCCTATGATGGCATTTTCAGAGTATTGTTCATAATAATAAGTTTGTGGTCTTCTGTCATCATAAGGTATATATAGACCATATTTATTTCATGGAGGAAATCAAAATCCTCATTTCTTACTCCCAGCATGTTTATGTGGTCATTCTCTATTTTTTCATTGGTTTCTTCATCCTCATTCACATAATTTTCTTGGAAAGGAGGTCCGATCTGTTGATCATCCTCTCTTTGTCTTTTTTGAGGTTGATTTCGCCTAAAGTTTTTATTTTGATTTTGAGATTGATTTCTATTTTGGGGAGCTGATTGATTTTCTCTATATTGTGCTCTCTCAAGTATGATCATTTTCTTCATAATTTCTTCCATAATTCTCTCCATTTTTGAACTAGATGTTGAAGGTGCATATTCTTCCCTAAATGATACTTTCTTTTCATTCCTCATCCTATCTCTTTTTTCAATTATATTTACTTCCACAGCTAGAGCTCCCTTCTGCATGTCTTCCAAAGTTAAGGGATATCTTTCTCCTAGCTGATAGGCCATTTCATGATCAAATCCTTCAGGAAATTTGGCCAAAGATGAGCCTTGTGGAGGTTTCAAATCTGGGGGTAATGCATTATAAACACTATTGAATCTAGTGCAATAATCTTGAACACTTTCCCTAGTGTTTCTTTTGAGGTTTTTGTAATCTAAAAGAATTTGG
Organism: Pinus albicaulis; assembly: GCA_034641835.2. Lineage (NCBI taxonomy): Eukaryota > Viridiplantae > Streptophyta > Pinopsida > Pinales > Pinaceae > Pinus > Pinus albicaulis. The sequence continues at coordinate 21,066,744 of MU968359.1, read as the reverse complement.
AGAGGGTTTTTTCTTACTTCCCATTTGTTTAGGAATGATTGATGGAGAGCTTGGAGGTCATCAATACTATGAGGGGTTAAGCCTTTGAACCACTTTCTTGCTTCTCTCCCTAAGCTTTGAGCAAACAATCTGAGTTTGACAGTTTCATCATCTATCTCATTTCTATCAAAATAGTCATTCATCTTGTCCACATGTTGTGAAGTAGTAGTATCACCACTGGCATCATATAATGGAATTTTGGACTGATATTCCTGTGTCAGATTGACTAAAGGTAAAGGAAGGATCAGAGTGGCATACCATGTTGCCATGATAGGAGGTTGTGGAAAAAATGGTGGGTTAAGAGGTTGAGGATATAAGATGGGAGGGGGATGATGGAATGGAGTAGCTTGAACTGTGGGAGTATGGATAACAGAAGTGGATGTATGAGCAAGAGACTGTTGAGCAGATCTTGGATGAGAGAAACTAAAATTATGAAGGAAATGCAAATCAGGTGGGGTAGTTTCTCTGCTAACAGTTTTCTCACCACTATGTTGGGGTGAGTGTGAAGACTCAAAGTCTATCTGATCTATATCATCAAGTGACCTAGTTTTGAATGGGTTTCTTAAGTCAACTTGTGTCTTTTTTAGAGCTAAGAGATTTTCGGGAACATAATTAGCTCTATGGACTGGTCCGATAACAATTGAACTTTTTGGCTTAGGAGACTTCCTAAGGATAATTTCTGGATTATCAACTATCTCAGGAGGATTTGGGTCAAGATCAGGGAAAATTTTAAGAACCCCCCTAAATTTATATATATAATAAATGGGCGAATCCCCATGACACATAGGAAAAATGGAAGGCGATTTTATTAACAATATAATATGTATATATAATTTTTTTGTGAATCTCTCACGAGATTATATTATCTTGTAAAATCATGTCGAATCACCAGTACAAATGGCGAATCACTACTACAAATGGTGAATCATTGTCTAGTGGAGTTCGGGGTGTTGGTTCCAATAAAGATATGGTAGTTGAACCAAGAGTAGAAGGAAGAGAACCACCGAGACCAAGCATGGCACATGGTGACTCGTGAGGGAAGTAGTTCTCGTGCAGTTTGGAAAACATGTTCTTCTAGTTCTACTAAGCATAGTGTTGTTGCTCATGCTACTACTAGCACTAATATTGAGGTTGGAGAGGAGTTTCAACAAATTTGGATCTTTGCAGATCATTTTTTTTAAACGATCCTCCAACACAAAGGCCCATGCCTCTGCTGATTTATTCAATGAGCAGAACAAGTCAAACAAAAATTAAAACGCCAATAACTAATGAGCAGAGTCAATACGACAATCCCAACACACCTCCAAACTGACAGTTGTGCCTCACTGTCTGCTACGCACATCCAAACCAACTCAGCTCATGAAAGAATTTTCTCGTGGGAATGGATCAAGGAATTCGAGGGGATGGTATCATAAATTCACGAAGCTCAACTCATCCCTCCACAGTCCAATGCAACAATGGAGATTGGCTCTCCTCCATGCATATAATCACCAATAGGCACCAACAGTTACACAACTATTACACAATCCAGGGCTCTCACAACAGTGGCCTCTCACAAGTTTGATCGGCGACGGTGCTTGACTAAAAACTTTAAAAATAAAATTTTGACCAGGCAAAGCAGTGTTCAATTTTTTATCTTGTAATTAAAGAATTCAACATCCCAATATATAAAAATACTATAAAACGAACATTATGCACTCCACTCATAAAACAGTTCAGGATAAGAGAAAGTGTAACTTCTCATTCCATTCATAACATAACTCATGATAAGAGAAAGTGCAACTTCCCATAATGGTAAAACAAAAGGAGGAACTTTAATAATGATAAAACAATTCCAAAGTGTGGGGTATCCCACTTTTTATTCACACACAAAATAACCCATCAACAACTTACTTGCAGTCTTGCACTTGTCCTTTCCATAAATTAGGAAATTGATTTTACATAAGAAATTAACGAAAAAAATTGCATATGGTAGAGAGCCTTAGTCACCAGCTAAAATTTTAATGCTGGTCATTATGGAAATCGACTTATTTCCAACTATCCAAACCTTGAAGTGAAAATTACATTACAGTATGTACAAAAATGGATATAGTTTGAACATGTAAACTCCCCAAGTTTTCTTGTGCCCCTCATTCATGGCTTTTGTTCAGCTGTAACATGGGAAACCCCTCCTTTCCTTACAGTTTGATACTTAGGGTTGCACGGTTTCCATATCCAACCATCAATCCAGTCAGCTTCTTATTATTCAGACATTGTTGGTACACCGTTGGTTTTTCAAATCTCTTACCAAATTATGAAAAAAATAAAATAAATAATGAATTCATGATTATCTTCGGAGAGTATCTATGTATGATTAATTTCATTGTGACATTATAGCTAAAGAAAAAATATCATTAGGTAAGCAACCCAATTTAAATCTTGAAGATACATAATCTACAGTTATTTCAATAACTAAACAATAATTAATTGATCTGTACCTGTTAAGGAATGGTATCAGGTGTGGCAAACGAGTATCTATGTATGATTAATTTCATTGTGACATAATAGCTAAAGATAAAATATCAATAGGTAAGCAACCCAATTTAAATCTTGAAGATACAGAATCTTCAGTGATTTTAATAACTAAACAATAACTAACTGCTCTGTACCTATCAGGGAACGGTATTAGGTGTCAGGGAATGGTATCAGGTGTCGCAAACTCTGTGCTAAATTGACAGCATCTTCTGCATTACTGACTATTTGATTGAAACAGATATATCTCCCATAGCCATATGGATCTTCATAAGCACATATATGAGCATCCGCTAGAAACTTTATGTCCACACTCGCTAAAGTGCCCTTCTCATACATTTGTGCAGCCCCTGCCATCAAAAAGACTAGCAACTGTAAATAAACTAGCTAATATTTTGCACTTCTATAGATTAGATCCTCTCCAAGGGATTACTATACCATATTTGTACGTTCTATAACAGAGTCTATTTGGTATGCAGATCTCTCACCCTCACCTTTAAGATATGCAATGGTAGATCCTGAGATTTTGTATGTGATACTAGGTCCCACAATCAGAGATGCGTTGATTGTCACCATATTCAACCCTCTGTCCATGGCCAGTGCCCATGCAACCCTCTCTGATAGTGTCTCGGCTAATGCGTACCATAACTGTGAACAGGAAATATTGCATAATTAGAACAGGAATACCACAGATCACTTCAAGGCTCGAAATACTGCTTTGAACTCCACAATCTTTGAGAAACACCCAAATTTTATACATATACCCCTTAAAAAAATGATCAATACCCCACCACGATGTATTTAACTTATCTATGTAAAAATATATATACTTAGCACAAAGCCATTTTAGCCCTGCTTCAGTATGCACCAAATATTTAGACAAAGGTTACATATGTAGACTTTCTCAATATTTGATGCATTTATAACCTGGGCAACTTCAAGAAAAAAAATGAATTGGATATGGATTGTCGCATATAGAGAAGATATATGCACTCTGTTCTCTATGATGTGGTATCACTTTGGTAATCTTAAGAGACAAAAGATCAATTGGATATGGATTGTTGCAGGGTTAGCTGCAATATGTAGCATGTATTATCATTTGAGCAATTTCAAAAATCCAAAAGCTAATTGGATATGGATTTATGGACTGAGAGAAGCAAGATGCATTGTACAACTCAGTAAAATGATAGTGGACAAACTAAAATATGAAAGAGTCAATTGGAATTGGATTTATCTCTTATGATTAGAAGGAGCGATTATGCTTACCCACCCAGATTCAATTGTTACAAATGACATGTTGAGTTAATATTATACTACTATCATGGATTCCATACTATTGTAATTAGCCTTGGAAAACTGTAGATGCAAACATTGAAGTTATTTATTAGATTAAGTAACTAATCTGATCAAAGCACTTGTAGATGCAAACTTCTGAGTTACTTACTAAATTAAGTAACTAATCAGACTAATGCTATTGAACATACCATTCAGTTAGATATCGTTAACAAGTTAAAAGGAAAAACTGATAAATCAATCCACTTTACTTAGATTGTATAATAAACTAGTATTTTGTCATATAAAAAATCAGATATATAGACATTCAATTTCAAGCAAAGATTTGCATCACTCCAATGCATCTCATCAAGGGCATTAACCTTGCAGGGCATAAACGAATCTTCATATGTTTGGAATTGCATAGTCAACATACTCCTATTTTATCTTCAGCCTAAAGTCCTCTTTGAGTAGTTGCTCTATACATTACGATCAACAACACTGGGTATAGCTAAATCTCAACCAGAGGATTTGTATATATCATGAGTTGGTCTAACAGTTATGAACATGTGTTTCCACCTTGGAAGTAACAGGTTCAAATCCATAGGGGTTGGGTATGTACATATTTTTTATACTAAGCAGTCAATTCGTTGCACGGATTTGGCTTTTCGCTAGGCTGTGACCTTAAATTAACTCCTGTCTACATTCAGGATTTGATCTTTTAGAATTCTTTGTATCCTATAGAAAAATGGCTTGTATATTTACTGAAAATGAAAAAATTGATAAAAAAATTTGTGTAAATGAGGCACCTTTTCATCTGCACAGTGCAAAGGTATTTATTGGGTTCATGTAATTCAAAAATTTTGAAATGCTGGCATGTTTAGTACCATTGTTACTGATAATTGAAGCAAATCATGAAAAATAAAGTGTCTGTAATTTTATTGCTTAGGCCATCTGCTTATTGTATCATCTTATTTTGTGAATGTCCTAGGCATAGTGTTTTCCTTCCGGTGAGAAATAGTTTACTAGTTATTTCATCAATATGTTTTGTTCGTTTTTGAAAAGGCATTTGTTGGTATTGAATAAATCCAGTTTTCAGCTTGTAGTTTTAAACTAAAAAGCCTCATACTTGACGTGCACACAAATTGACTCATTTTTTTCTTTTTGTAGATCAACATAATGACTTGAAGTTTTGGTTTCATTGCATGTAAGATTTTGAGCTAACTCACTTTAGCCTTTGAGTAAACAATTCACTCATCATCAGGGAATGAAGAAGAGCATAACACTTCACTTATTGTTAGGGCATCAAGAACACGTCACTCATCCTTAGTGGACTGTTAGCGATCATGTTATTAGTACCCAATTTATGTTTTAATTTGACTTGCTTACTTGGCTTTCTGGAGGGCGCAGCTGCAGAGTAGGGTACCTAACATTGTAGCTACTGTTCGTGTGTAAAGATGGCATTCATATCACATGTCAAAGATGGCATTCATGGTGGAAAGGAAGATGCAACACTCTCTTTCCTTAAGTTGTATTGGATGAAATTTAAAGCTCACAACCCCTTAAAGATTATATCTGAGCATTATGTATCATACTCTTTTTTAGATAATATATAGATGAAGAATCCCCTTTTGATGACATATTCAAAAATGAAAACGCATATTCAGAATTTCAATAGAGGATTGAATATCTCCCACAGGATTTCTCAACCAAGTTCTTAAATTTTCAAATAAATAGAAGAACCAAGTAGCTTGCAAAATCAAAGCATGGAACATATTCTACCCGAAGCTGACAATTCATCTGCTAGTCTAGTTACCCAACAAAGCCTCTAAATAAACAAATATTTGTACAACTGCATAATGGGTATCTTCCAATTCTGTAAAATATTTTCCAATCATTGCTATCAAATTATAGTCATTTTTAGAGGAAGTGCTCAAGAAGGAAATTTCTAACAAAACAATTATTTTGGGTGAACAAATAATATCATAGGAGGAATGGTCACAATTTAAAATGATATAGGCCCAAGTACAGGAAGAGAAAGGAAAAGAAACTAAACTTCAACAAAAAAACCATTACAAACCATTTCCCCTGTCATCAAAACACCAACATGTTTAGACACTTCAAAGATTATGCTCTCAAGAGTCTAATAAAAAATTCTATTGCAATAATTCTAGGTAAAACTTCTCAAGATCCCGCCTTTATTTCTTCTCTATCTTCAATTGATTGAGAAGAGATACCTCCTATAGACTTATTCTTCAATCTGAAGAAAATAACCATTATCAAGGGAAAGCTAAGGAAAATAAATTAAGATCAGCTAGAATATCTCCCTACCATAGGGCCTATATACCATCATCCTGGATGGTTCTAAGCACAATTATGAACAGTTGGCCCGAGAAATAGTTGGTAAAATGGATGCTTTTACCCCAACTAACTTCTAGTTTGTTAACAATTTCATTTAAACACTTAAACAAAAAAGTGAACAAATTGTTCAGTTAGAGCAACAATTGAACCTAAAGGAGAATCTATTGCAATAATAGACAAGGCTTAAGGCCTTTGAAGACCATCAACACCAACAGAAACAACAATTAAAGAATCAAATAAATAAAATGAAACAAGATTATTTTTGGATAAAATAAATGATGCTATGATCACTGAGCTTTAGATACAAATCAATAGCTTCAGTAGCAGTCCGATAGACATCAAATTTTTTAAAAAGAAATTTCGTCAAGCTAATGAATCATGATCAAATTTTGAAGGCTCAAATTAAGATTTGTGAATGGTTAAGATTGCTACAGAGCCAACAGGAAATAATTGAAGCTCCTGGAAACAATCACTGAAAAAATCTCTCAAAGAAGAAATGCAAAGGAAAATATATTGCATATAGCCTTCTAGAAGTCAACATCTAAGATTTCAATTTCATAGATCCTGAAGGCATCAGAAATCGAGATAACAAGGAGAAAAATGACCCTAAAAAAGTGGAAGATAAATTTATAACAGTCAAAGGATGTGATCACATAAATTGAACAAGCATGCTTACAATTGGTTGATTCATCACTTTATATCATTAAGGAGGTATATATTCCCAATCCTCCAATTTCTATAGGTTCAAAAAGGAAATACACCTGTGTCATTGATGTATTTACTCATATAAGGAACTTTTTCAAAATTATATAGAGTTTGGAAAAAATTAATATGGAAGCTATTTGTAACTTTCTAGTTAGACCATGAAGCAACAACCACATCATGGCCCAAGAAACAATGTCAAGAATAGCGCAAAATTTTATGTCCTAGAATATAGGGTCTACCTGGGCCAAATTAGCATACATTATGGCCATCTAGACTTGATCACCTGAATCCTTGGTATACATAGTCAGTGGAAAGTATGTTTCGAAACCTCCAATATGAATCCCTCCAATATATGACCTGCCAACCTTTCAGCAATTATATTTTTTTATCTTTTATCTTATGTTTTTCATATTTATGTTGTAACAAATCATAATGAACTATTGGAGCCATAAGGCCTATTTAAACAAGTCTCGTGCACAAAGTTCGAAGTTTTGACTTTTTTGAAGAAATAGACTTATTGCATTGTTGTAGATTTTATTTTGGAAAAATATAAATTATAAACCATCTTTGATTTCCAGTTGTTGGGTATCAAATGGACATGGTATCAAATGGAAGAGCCTTAGAATAACTCCCATCAACCCACACAATAGGATGATCACCTCCCTACTTTGTAGAGCTCAAAGAAGAAATAAGTTACAGCCAGAGAGCAGCGCCACCTCAGTATGCAGATTCATGAGATCTCAAGGAGAGCTCTTACCTCCACCCATGAGACCCTTGCAATAGTATCTTTGTCCAGGCCCTTTTTACAATCACATAAGGCACCCTCCTTCCCACTGATCCAGGTCTCTGCAAAGAGCATCCTATATGCACAAGATCAGATATTCCAATTTATCCAAAGTTCTCCATCAGGGGATTATTCACTTTAGCTTCAGATGGTAGGAGATGAGTGATTTTGAAGCCTGAAAGATGTCTGAAATAGTAGAGTGTGAACTAGTAAAGCTAAAAACCTAGTTAGTATGAACTGAAGAAAGCCAAATTGTGTATTATAATAACCTCTCCATATAAAGGTTTTAATAGGATTATTGTTGGATGCATCAATCCAGAAACTGAACAAAAATGCAGTTTGCAAACTGTCCTGACTTCCAACCTTAATCATTGACTCAATTAGTCTTGTTTATCTTTGTAAATATTTGAAATGTCTATGCTAAATTTTATTAAAATTCACATCAATAATAGGCAATGTAAAAAAGGCAATGCCTGTGCTAATCTGTAAGTCAAGAATAAGAGGGAATCCAATGAAGAGAACATTGAGATCAAGTTAAATATGTATCACCAAACGCATGTTTCTTTTAGGAGACGTATGCATGTTTAGATACTTTTTTCATAAATTAAGGAAAATTCAACCTCATATAAAATGTCCTGAGTCTTGAACATTGGTTGGTCTACATTCAACATTACGCCAATAGGACGAGACCTGAAAAATTATCCCAGAACAAACTTGTCGTTTTTTCTACTTGCCCCATTTACTAGACAGGACCCTTAAAGAGGCTATAAATCTTGTTGATCTGTATCAATCTTAAAATTTCCTCACCAAGATATTATTTCCATAGGTTTTAAACTGGTTAAAATTCTCACCAGTCATTACATATTCTAGAGCAGCATAACCATATGTTCCCATAACTTGAGTTGAAACATGGGTGGTCGCCCTCAAGTCCTTCTTTTGCTAGTCCAAAATCAGACAACTTGGCATGGTATTCCTGCACCAAGTACATATCTCTCCATAAATACTTAAGAAAATCCAAAGTGTAACATTGAGCCATCTCATAATTTTGAAGTTGTAGGAACAAACCAAATCCATCAAAATATTGCATGTTTTAAAATCCCGATAAATCACTGGTATTTCAGCCCCTCCATGAAGAAATGCCAGACCTTTTGCTGCACCCAATGCAATTTTCATCCTGATAGACAAGGGGAGTGACAGGGACCCTTCTGCATGCATAAGGGAAGTACCATTGGACATCAAAGATATAAATATATATTTCAGAATAAAATTTTACAAATTGGGATTAAGACTCTCTAGAAGGACAAAGAATAATTATGTAGCTACTCATTTCCAAAAAATGTGAAAGCCCCACGACATTGATGCTCAAAAATGAGATTTAACAAAGGGAGGCAGATATTTCCTTATGTCCAACAGAAGTTGACAAATCCAAATTGAGGATCCAAAAAGTTCATGAAAGATAAATAGATAATAAAGTATTCAATAAAGAAACATAGAGTTTGTTTTGGGTAACATCATCAGCATATAGTATGCTCTTCAACCAAGATGACTTAAAAATTCCATATCAGCCAATGATATTTTCTGATTGATAAGAACCATCCTTTTGGGCATTTTTATACTGATAGAAGTTGGCTAAGAACATGTAAATGTAGAGATTGATCACACTCAGAGAGGCTAGAAGCCAATAAAAGTAGTCTAAATGAGCTTTGTTCAAGTTGTTTGTGAACTAGCAACCCCCCTTTCTTCTGCAACTAACCTTCTCAGTAACTGAAATAAGGAAGCTGCTAATGAAACTAGAAACTCCTACAACACTCAGATTCACAACAATACCCAGGATTTTCATAGTGTCTGGAATCTGATCATAAAAGTATTCTTGCATTCCTACCATTGAAAATACATCTGCTATGCCAAATAGCACATATTGTGGAAGCAACAGAAAAATGCTCAAGGGAATTGTTGCATTGAGCAGGTCTATCAGTCCATTGTCCTACACTACCTCGATTCTTCTAATCTCTATCAATGCAACAACAATCATTGATATAATGGAGAAAAACATGCCAGTGCCTATCCTTTGCAGCATAGTAATCCCCTGTTCATTCCCTGTCAAGCGCCTTGCGATTGGAACAAAGATGCGGTCATAAACAGGCACCAATAGGAGAATAGATATGCTAGTAAAACATTGTAAGCTTGCAGCAGGGATCTCAAAATGTATTCCAATATGTCTATCCATTGTTCTCCCCTGTTTTGTGAAAAATGTTGAAGATTTTGCAAAGAAAACCCCATACATCAAACATGTCATCCAGATTAGTAACAACCCAAGAACATCTTTCGCCTCTTCAACCTCTTGGACTGTACATAGTCGCCAATTGAAGGTTGTTTTACACTCATCGTCCAACTCATCTTCAATTGTAGGTTTGTCAAGAAACCTGAAAAATGAGAATGAGGATATGCATCACAAATATCTCAGTTCATCTAAAATTGAATATGCTCTTTGCTACCAACGAGATGGAAGCAAGATGCTTCATATGTATGGGTTTGTTGATAATGAAAACTTGACCGGTGCATATCTATTTACATTGTTTGGAGTTGTGAATTCAGAGTAAGAGACAATAAGTGGATGCCCGTTCCTAATCAAAGTAAAGTACATTGCAACGTCAAAGACTTCCAAGCACATTTTTTGTTTGTCACAATTATGCACAGATATTGGACTTTGAACATGGACCCATCCCTACTTGTTACAATTAGAATGAAATTACCTTGGGAAAGAATCACAAGTTGTATCCATGGAAAAATCATATCACGGTGAAATTATAATATTTTAGAGAGGTTTAATTGAGTCTAGTGAGGTATCAATACTCAAGGCTAGGACTTAAGGTAATGAAATACGTTCTTCAACTAAAGCAATGGATAGGGGGGAATTTTCTTGGTGTAGGGGTAAGTTGGGTATTCAACCTTGAACAATGTATTGACAAGTGGGAAATTGTTAGGGTATTCCCAATTGCATAATATGTCACTCGCAGATTCTATTTGTAAATAGAATGTGCAAAGAAAGTTTTGGATTTCATTCTTGTATTTTAGAAGCGGAGTTGTTTCCAAATTGCATTCAAAATTTTAGAAGCAACATCATTTCTATGTTTGCACATTCTTTATAAAAGAAGACAAATCAACAAGGTGAGCAATCATTTGTTCCTGATGAGAAAAAAATCTTGTTTGTTGTATGTGCATTGTGCTTCTTTGCTATGGTTTTTATATTAATTAAATTTCATCTTTATGTTGAAGATATTTGCATTGTAAATTATTTGTCCATTTGTTATAGGTTGCACTAAAAGTTTAACAATCATAGCTCATAATCATCCTTTCATTCCAAGTGAAAACTAGCAATAGTGCATGTTACTCCAGTTACGAAGACCAAAGGCCCAGGTATAACACAATAAATACTAATAATAGATAATGAGAATGTTGACAAAATCGATAAATGAGAGTTATATATTGTAGTTCTTGAAATTGAACAAGCTCATGGCTATTATTGAACCATGTGATTTAACTCACCCAATCAGAACCAAAAAATATGGTGCTTTCCATGTCACAAACACAAGTGATCCATGTGAAGAGCGCCTTCTTAGATTAATCCTAACCTTCTTTACCTTCATTAAAATCATCATTAATTATTTTAAAATGCATGTCAACTAATGATGCATCTACCATTAGGTTTTTTTGCACAATAGCTTCGCTTGTAAAAATATATATTTTAGATATCTCATTTCTTCAATATCAATTTTTGATACGGGCTAGAAGTGAGCCAAGTGAGAAAATGTTGAATGGTTCTTTTAAGTGAGCCATAGACACCAAAATTTCTAGTGAATCAAATAGCATAATCTCAACTAACTTTCGTGAGTTAAAAGCTTCGTATGTTTAACATAATTCCTTTAATCTCATTGTCTTTAAACAAACGGAAGGCCACTCTCTTTACGCAAGTAACCGTGATATTTGTATATAGGGTTACCTAATCATACTAAGAAGGGTTCCAAGATACAAATGCACCACTTATAACTAAGAGCATTTGCAAATAAACACTCATTTATGATGGAACATCTCTCAACATAGAAATGCAAGGATAGCATGTAATCGTACCCAGCTCGCCACAATTTGTCTGCACTGTAGAGTATAATGCCATCGCCTCGATATAGATACCTTAACAATTCCCTTACATATCTCAACATATGCTCATGAAGGAAGAAATGGCATTCTCCGTCTAAATAATTCCCTCGTCCTCGTAAGAAATATCCTTGGGTATTTTTTATACTGAGCAAACCAACTCGGCTAAGTGAAACATGTAAATGCGTAGATTGACTCGCACTTCGTAGAGAGGCTAGAAGCCAATAAAAGTAGTCTAAATGAGCTTTGTTCAAGTTGTTTTCCAGAACCACAACTCGCTTCTACGACTAACCTTTCTCAAGAATCGAACATAAGGAAACTGCGAATGAAACTAGAAATCCCTACAACACTCGCATTCACAGCCTTATATCCAGCATCTTTTCATAGTGTTTCTGCATCCGATCATAAACATTATTCTCGGCATTCCAACCATTGCAAATACATCCGCTATGCCAAATAGCACATATTGTGGAAGCAAAGAGGAAAATGCTCAAGGGAATTGTTGCATTGGGCAGGTATATCAGCCCATATTGTCCTTTGCTACCTTGATTCTTATAATCTCTATCAATGAGGAAAAATCATTGATATAATGGAGAAAATACATGTGCCTATCCTTTGCATCATAGTAATCCCCCGTTCATTCTTTCTAAGCGCCTTGCGATTGGAATACATGGCCAAACAGCACCAATACGAGAATAGATAGGCTAGTAAAACATTGTAAGCTTAAAAGCAGGGATCTCAAAATGTATATCGTTGTTTCTATCCATTGTGCTCCCCCTATTTTGTGAAAACTATGTTGAAGATCGTGTAAAGACAACCCCATACATCAAACATGCCATCCAAATTGGGTAATGTACTCTCAAGAACATCTTTTCACCTCTTCATAACTCTCTTGACTGCGGTGCAGTACGCCAATTGAAGGTAGTTTTACACTCATTTTCCAACTCATCTTCGAATCAGTAGTTTTGTCAAGAAACCCGAAAATGAGAATGAGGATATGACATCACAAATATCTCTAGCTCATCTAAAATTGAATATGCTCTTTTGCTACCAACTATAGATGGAAGCAAGATGCTTCATATGTATGGGTTTGTTGATAATGAAAACTCGAATCGCATATCTATTTACATTGTTTGGAGTTGTGAATTCTGAGTAAGAGACAATAAGTGTAGATGCCCTTTCCTAATCGAAGCAGTACATTGCAACGTCAAAGACTTCCAAGCACATTTTTTTTGTCACAATTATGCATGTGATATTGACTTTGAACAGTGGAACCATCCCTACTTTTACAATTAGAATGCAATTACTCTCTGGGAAAGAATCACAGTTTTGATCCATGGAAAAATCATATCATGGTGAAATTCTACTATTTTATAGATGGTTTAATCTGAGTCTAGTGAGTGTATCACACATTTAAGTCTAGGACTTTTAGGTAATGAAAATATGTTCTTCAACTAAAGCAATGGATAGGAGGAAATTTTCTTGGTGTAGGGGTAAGTTGGGTATTCAACTTGAACAATGTATTTCCAAGTGGGAAATTGTTAGGGTATTCCCAATTGCATAACATGCTTCACCGGGTGATTCTAATTTGTAAATAGAATGTGCAAAGTAAAGTTTTGGATTGCATTCTTGTATTTTAGAAGTGATGTTGTTTCAAAATTGGTATTCTGTAATTTTAGAAGGTAAAGTATCATTTCTCGTGTTTGCACATTCTTTTATAAAAGAAGACAAATCAACAAGGTGAGAAATAATTTGTTACCGATGAGAAAAAAATCTTGGTTGTTTTATGTGCTTCTTTGTTATGGTTGTTATATTAATTTAAATTTCATCTTTATGTTGAAGATATTTAGCATTGTAAATATTATGTCCATTTGTTATAGGTTGCACTCAAATTTTAACAATCATAACTCATAATCATCCTTTCATCCCGAAGTGAAACCTAGCAATAGTGCATGTTACTTCCATTGCTTATGGAGGCCAAAGACCAGGTATGTATAACACAATAAATACTAATAGATAATGAGCATGTTGACAAAATCAATAAATGAGAGTTATATATTGTAGTTCTTGAAATTGAACAAGCTCATGGGCTATTTTGGAAATCCATGTTGCTATTTAACTCACCCATAATCGTAACCAACTAAGAGTGGCGCGTTTTCTATACAAACACAAGTATCCATGTTAAGAGTGCCTTCTTAGATTAACCTAACTCTATTTACTCTCACTAAAATCATCATTAATTACTGTTTAAAATGCACTGTCAATTAATGATGCATCTACCATTAGGTTCTTTGCACAATAGCTTCTTGCCAACAATATATATTTTATATATCTCATTTCTTCAATATCAATTTTTGATACTGCACAGAAGTGGAGCCAAGTGAGAAATGTTGAATGTGTTCTTTAAGTGAGCTAGACACCAAACTTTTCTCTAGTGAATCAAAGAGCATAATCTCAACTAACTTTTGTATTATAAGCTCCAATGTTTAACAATGTGACTCTGCTAATCTCATTCTCTTTAAACAAAGTGAAGTGCCACTCTTTACGCAGGGTGAACTCCAGATATTTGTATATAGGGTTACCTAATCATCCTAATAAGGGCTCCAAGATACAAATGCACACTTATAACTAAGTGCATTTTCAATATAAACACTCATTTATGATGGGACACTTTCAACATAGAAATCCAAGGATAGCATGTATTGTACGTAGTTTTTACAATTTGTCTTGCCCGAGTAGTAATGCCACTCGTTTTCTGAACAGAGATACCTTAACAATTCCCTTAAATATCTCAACATATGCTCATGAAGGAAGAAGTGGCTCTTCCCTGCCAAGGATTGCTTGTCCTCATAAGAAATATCATTTTGGGCATTTTTATATTGATAGAAAATCAAGTCAAGAACATGTAAATGCAACGATTGGATCACACTCGTGAGAGGCTAGAATGATATCACAATTGACTTTCTAGCTCTCCTCACACCGATTTCAAACTATTGAGTGTAGAGGGAGGCTAGAATCATCACGAGGCCTCACGATGATTCAAAATCTTTAATGCTTTATCTCCTAATAAGGAGAGTGATTTATTGGAGTGTGTTTAAAACTTTATATCTTTAAAAATTAATAACACATAAAATATGATCAAATTCTATATTTCAAGCAAAGTGCATCGTAAAGTTAAACATAGAAGTGATACCAACAGAGTTAGATCTCAAACTCATGTTGAATAATAATGTTATTCAGCTAGCTCATTTCCATTCAAATGTGTGTGACCGTGCCTCACCTTTCGAATAGATGGATCTCCAAAATAACGAGAAAATTCCGACAAGACATCTTCACCACCATCCAAAGACGTCTACCCATACACGTGACTTCCCATCGCCAAAATTAGCTTGAGATCCACAAGATATGTCAAACAAATGATATTCCCATGACCAACCTGGGCTCTTTTCTTATATTAATGTTCTGCAACCCGCATTGAGCATCAAAACAGCTTTGCATGGACTATTAGACGAACACCCAAAAAGCTAATTCAATGTGATTTTCTACTAAAGCACTTGCAATGTTGAGGGTACAAAGAATATTGGGAAAAAACTACTCAAAGACATGCCTAAGACAAAATGCAAAGGCATGTTGAAAAAACTCGAGACCATAAGTTTCTAGAAGTCGGGGTGTCAAATGGGGGCATTGAGAAAACTCGGCCATGGAAGAGAAGATAGAATATGATGAAATTGAATAATTTAAAATTTGTTCAAGTCTTTAGTAGCTATTTGCATCTCAAGTTACCCCTTCAAGCACAAAATAAAAACCGGTTTTCTTTGAGCTAAGTCAGAATAAATGAATAACTAGTCCTAGCTTAGAAAAATCTAAAATTGTAGGATCACAAAAATCAATAGACTTGTGAAATCTGATAATCAATTGTTTAAAAATGTGGTCCATCCACCCAACCGCCTACTATGCCAATATATATATTGAATTCAATGCATCAATGTTCATAGACATGCATTAAACTACCTTATATAGGTAATGGGGAAGTTTTTCCCTAGATAATGGACAATAGTCTCCGGTCCACTAATAAAATCGTAAGTTTATGGGAAGAGGTAAAACTACCAAAAAAATCGAGAGAAGTTCAAGAACTAAACAATTTCATTCAAGTTCATAGATGAAAAAGAATATAATCATACAAACAAAACCACAATCCCGGCTTCATATGAGAAAACATGTATTAAACCGTGACAAGACAAAGGATCAATGAAACAACCGTAATAGTAGTGCTTATAACTCTTGATCTTTCCTTCTTTGTCCCGGTTCGAAATGTCGACAAGAACATATCTACTTAATACGATGGATCCGAGAAAAAACATTATTACAAAATAAAAAATCAATCAAAAACTCTCGACCTTTTTAAAACAAATACAAAAACAAATATGGTAGGAAACCGAATCCAACCTCTCAGATTACATGCATGAATAAGATTTTTCTCACTTCCCATCGCCTTTCCCCTCGCAACCACATCTTTTGTAGTCTCCACTCTCCACATCCTCAACAATGCAAATCTTTTTTCGTATAAATGAATAAGTTTCTCCGAACATTGTTGCTATCACCTGCTCAGTAACACCGCTCAACCTTCATCAATTGCGTAATCTTGACCATTGTCCAGCCCCAATATGCTCACCCTCCAGTTACGTAAATCTCAATGTTTTTCAGCTTTATCCTCGCAGCCGCTTCCGTCCTCCATTTGTAAAGGCCTCTCTCTCTCTGTCTTCCCGATTCAATGGGGTTTCTTCAAGATCTCTTGTACAAACTTGTTACTGTAAACTCCACCTCGTCATTCATATGAGACATATGGCCTCGGTTGTTTTTAGCTGATTCTCTGAATGAAAGTCCAACCTTTTCTAAAGATGTCACCTAGCTTGATTAAAGATTCTGTAAGAATAAATCATTTCGATTTTCTAGATGTTGTAGTCCTTGATTTTGTGTCGTAGTGGTTTTATTCTGGATTGGATAAACTAACTTGTCTGTCTCCCCTGCTTTTTGTGGCATATAGGGCCTCGAATGAGAACATTTTCTTCAACTGACACACAATCTAGTTTTTGCATAAGAGCCCCTACAAGCCCAATGTGCAAGTGGAAGTAAGCATTAGCATATTGTCTCTACTTCCTTGATTACTCATATCGATAAAAACCTCTTCCGTTCTAGAAGAAAGGTTTGTATCTAATGTCATAGTGCTAGGTATCAGCTCCTACACCGCACATACCGCTCTCCGCATGACTTCTCATAGCATTTATTCTCTCAATTCCTTTCCGCCAAGCTTTGCTTGTCCGACTTCATTGCTAGATCTTTTTGGAGGCAATATTAAGACCTTGAGGAGTGTGTAACGTGCATATGTACCTAATGTCATAGAGCTGGCTATCGGGCACAGCACACTACCCACACTCGCTTCCTCGCATTACTTCTCATAGCGTTACCTCTTCTCGTTTCTTTCGCTGCAAGCTTCTCTATCCAACTTCATTGCTAGAGCTTTCTTTGGGAAATAGTAAGACCTTGAAGAGGATAACATACAATGATATATATTGACTTGTAGTTTTTCTATCTAATGCCATAATATGGCTTATCGGGCTCAGCATCAACGCCTCGTGATACCTTGTGCATGACTTCTCATAGCGTTTATTTTCTCTATTTCTCTCTCGCTGCTTCGCTCTAAATTCATTTTTCGAGCTTTTCTTGGGGATTATTAAGACCTTTGGGAGAGAAACTCGCATATTGATTTTGGTCTTACCTCAACCGTGTTTGGTTTCTCGGAAGTTTGTATATTTTCCTCACGTATAGGTATATTGGCCTCCTTTTGGAGAGGTACCACAATGGTAATAAGGCGTGACGCTATTCAAAGCACTCTCGATGGAGACCAAGCATCTTTTATTATGATTTGGACTCTGATTCCCAAGCTTTTTCTCAAGCTACTAGACCTCATTCTCACTACATTTTCTCATATCATCTAAACCTTGTCACAAGTCACTGGTTCTGATGACAAACAAATATCGCTATCTTCTCGCGCTAGATATGCGATTGTGGCCTCTCAGATACTGGCCGATATGGGTCTAGTTGAATCGGGGCACCCTGGTTTGAGAACCCCTATATCACCGTAAATTTTTTCTCTAGCATTGAAGAATCGTGCATGGCTCATGACAATGAATGATGGTTGGAAGAGACAGCATCTGCCGGCCTCTAGAATCACTCTGACGATTTTTGAACTAAGCTTTGAGCTATTTCCTCGGTGATCACCTAAATGTGACTCCCCTGAGTTGTTGTGCCTCCGTGAATGTGACACTCCTAAGCTCAATTGCTTGAATCGAATTTGTAGATAACTATGAGAGAGGCATCTGAGGCAAAGTTATAACTAAAACATAAATTAATACAGGAGACTGGAATAGTTTGTTCAATTCATTCTAAAATTTTAAGTTACGCGGGAAGTATCATCCAGCAGGCAAAAAACACCATAGTAAACTAAAAACGAGAAGAAAATATGCAGGAGAGAGGGAGAATGGCCTCTGAAGGTTGGGAGAAAAAATGGCAACACTGCGAAGCATCGTATTTGAAATAAAACACAGGCCTGTGATAACGCCCAAAGCCATAAGGTCCGCCACGGGGGCCACTCTGCCTCTTCCTCCTGCCGTTGCTCTTTTTGAAAAATTCAACATTCTTCTAACTTGAAGCTCGCTAGGCTGCTACTGGTGTTGCTACTTAATCTACTGGAGCTGCTAATCCCCCTCTTTATTACTCAACACATCCTCGGGCGCGATCCATGCATTCACCTGAGCTGACCTCAGAGAGCCGGACGATGTTGACACAAACTTTTTTGGTAAAGCACTCCAGAATTCTTTAGAACAGCAACCCGATGGGTCGAATCAGGCTATCCCCTCCCTCCGACCCTGTAAATCTAGGCGAATGCCATGGAAATCTCCTCCAACGAAAAAAAATCGGGGCGAATTTCATGTTTCCAGTTTTATGCGCCCTTTTTTTGGTGGGCTAATATTTAATAATTAATTATTTTTGTAATATTTATTGGGCTAACTTTATTAAACTATAGAAAATGGGTTTTATATAAAAAATTCGCCCTAATAAAATTTAAAATCCCTTAAAATTCGCCTTTGGGCTAAAATTCGCCCCTAAAATTTTCCCTGGTCAGGATAGGCTCTAGTATGAATTATTTTAGAAGCCACTATGTGGTGTTTTCAGACTCGATGATAAGAAAATTTCAACCAAGTATGAAAATATTTAGTAGGCTACCTAATATTTTAACAAGAAACTTAACCATCCAAGTTTCCTCAACTGAGTTTGTATGATGTTCTGATAGAAAAGGGTTTCCCAGTGGAGTATTTAGGTCTATTCAATATTGTGGAGTCACCAGGTGGAAATTTTTAGCTTTTAGAAGGTAACATGTTTTATGATCCACCACCACTAATAGGTTTGAATACCAATCTGAAATGTTTTTGGGTTTTCTGAGTTTTTTATAGTCCTGTGAGTTATGAGAGTGTCCTAAATTTGTTTCATCACTTAGCTACGGTGATGATAAAAACAGAGTTTACTCTGTGGCTTAGCTAGTTGATTTCTTCAAGGTTTGATAAGGGTCTGTTAGAATCCTAAGGGTTACTTAGATTTCTACTTATTCAGACAAGTCCTATCATGATTACCAACATGCTTGGTAGTGCTTAAATAAAGCCATTCATTATTGACTAAATACAGAGTGTTTAGTTTTAAGGATTTTACTTAGAAGTCCCCAGTATGGTTGCCAGTATGTTAGGTCTTTGTAGTTTGCAATATTGGAAATTAAAAATGTTGCAGAGCCTTCATCAAACCACTTTGGAATCTAAGGTCATAGCCATCCTAGATTCAGAGAGGGATCTCTCTATGTATGTGTTCAAATATATGATCTTTAAGGCTTCAAGTATGATTTTAGGCTAGTTATGAAGAACAAGGTTGTTTGTTTTTGTTTGGTTGGGCAGGATAACATGAAGATGAAGGAAGTCTGTATGAAGGGTGAAGGTGTAATTAAATGAAGGAATGTTTCAGTTGATAAGACAAGCAAGGAACAACACCAATCCATTGGGCTATGGAGTCATAATAGGATTTAATTGCACAACAAGTTTCAAGAGCGGTCCATGGGCCAAGTCATCCATGTCAAAGGATCTCTTTAAGTTGATTTTATGGAATGAAATAGTAAGAAATGAAGTGAAAGAAGTAAAACACATGAAGAAACAAAGAACAGTCTAAAATCAGGTAAGTACTTTTAAACTAGCATGCTTTCAACATGCACTTAAGGGAAATTTTCAAAGCAAATGTTGGAGAAGAAACTAGAGGACAGGGCTAACCATATACTTCTCTAGCACAATCTTTAATTAGAAGACTTTCCACGAACATTCAAAGACAATATTTCAAGTTGTACTCAGGAAACATGGGCTTACCAACACTTCGTTGGTTATACTCTATTGAATTACCTTCAAAACACATTTAGAAGAAAACATAAACGATAAATATTTATCAGTGAGATTTAGGGCACTTCAGAAGTAAATCCTAATCTATGTTTGTTGTTTTTTATTAGAGGAAAGTGGACATAATGGAAACAATAAGAAAATAAAAATTTACAGTGAGAAACACATCACCATTGACATAGACCAGGATCCCATAAATTAGTTATTTGTATTTGATTTTCAAACCAGTTACAATCTTCAAGTCCAGTGGGTTTTTACAGCTTCAAACTTCTCATCTCAGCTTATGTGTCTTCAATTACAAAATAGAGCTACAATAGCTTCAAAATCTATTTACATACAATATATATCCAGAGACCAACCTCTACATTGTTTTCTATAGAAGTATTTATAGAAGAATGAGGAGGTGGAGTGTAAGAAGGGTTCATCTGTTCAATTAATTCAGATTAAGAGCTTCTCGGCCTTTAAAGGGCCAAATGGAGAAGGAATGACATGAATTAAATCTGCTAATTGATTATTACATTAAATTTCATCAACTTCAGTCACTTTTGTTGACTTTGGGGGCTTTTTGTAGGCTGGAAATTAATCCTAAGTTGTCTTTAGAAATATCTCTGATTGTGTAATTAATATGCGTGCCTTTTTAGGTGGAAGGCCTCTAGGTGGAATTTTGAAGATTAATAGCCTCGATGATGTGGCATTTGGAGGCTTCTTTTACTAATATGTCTATTTTTGTAGCTTTAAAACATTGTCATAACTTTGATTCTACTTTAGAGCCTTTATCAATCACTTTGGGGTCTTCAATCCTTATATGTTGATTGTGTTTAGTGTTTTGGGTTGTGTCATCTTCCTTCTACCTTTTCAACTAGATTAGGCTTTGGTGCTTTAAGCCAGTTCCTTTAACTGTAGGGTTAAGCTCTTAATCTTCGGTTGTATGCATTAATCCTTCCATCTTTTATACGTGATCTCTTCTCTGCTATGAACAGGTACCTTGGCGTGCTGAAGGTTCTATTTGAATAACCTGTGTTGATGAAACATGGATTAAAAGCTTGAATGTACACCCTAGAAGCTTTATTCAGCAACACTTTAGGCTTTCAGAGTTGGGAAATTTTTAGCTGCGCTCTTTATTGAACCACGAGAAGGCTCCTGGCCTTAACAACTGTTATGAAAACCTACAAAAACCACAAATTTGTTATAAAATCCTGCGAGAGAGGTAAAAAATACATGCAAAGGCTTTTAGAAGAAGAGGAGAAGTGCAGAAGGGTGAATATGTAGGCGAAAATGGTTTTATGAAGAAAACCAGCGAAAATCTGGTTTAAAACTGGAGTTTGGCGCGAATTTGGGTAAAAGTGGTTTTTGAAATACAAGGAATGGTTATCACGTTCAATTCGAGTGGTAAGTGGTTTAAACGTGATTGAACGCGATTCCACAGACTATGCAACACCTGTATTTTGAAAAACCGCCGGTATTGCACGACTTTAGAGTGTTAAACTCCGATCACAAAAATTGCGTGATATGAAACAAAAACCGTCGGATGAAGGGGATGGGATCTGACGGTGCGGACCGAGTACGATGGAAAAGTTGCTCGGGTGAAGAGAATGTGGGAACCAGGTGGTAGGAACTTTATGCAGTGGATGGTAGGTCCCTTGATGAGATTGGGTGTCGGGATCAATGATGACCATTGGATTAAAACAAATCAATGATAGAGATTGGTGAGGAGGGTGACAGATAGAAAGGTTTCAGAAGATCACAGGGTGAAATGTGGGCCATCAGATCCTATGGATCTACAATGTAGATCTTATCGGGATATTGTTATCAAAGTGGGAAAAATATAATGAAAAAGCATGTTTTTCATGGAAATGTCGATGCGATGGGGGTTTAGCGTAGGCGCTTGGGTACGGTCTTGTGGATGGATAAGGTGACCAGGGGCTAAAGAGGGGGGAGCTTATCGCATCGACACATTGTTGCGGAGGGGAAAAGAAAAGGAAAGGGATAACCTGATGGAGCGACGCGATGAGGGCTAAGGTAAGGCCTGGGACATGATCCCATGTTGCAATATGTGACTAGGGGCGGAGAGATAAGGGCTTATTGCATTGGTGGGGGGGAAGGGGAGGCGAAGTTATGAACATGTGACAGCATCAATGCAATATAAAATGATGAAATGTGATGATTTCTTGCATAAGGTCACGGGTGTTAGCCATATGAAGCATAATATTAAGCACTGGGGGGTTTTAACAACGCATCGGCAGAAAAACTTTTTACAAGGGAAAAAAGGTTGCGGGGAAAGATAAAAGGCCAATGTCGATTGGCTTAGCGCTTTGGTCACAGGCGCACAGTCTTATGTGGAAAAAAGGCCAAGACTTGGGTGAAAAAAGGGGCTTAAGGCCTTAAAAGGGCGGAAGAAGTTTTTGAGGGTTTTTATGTGTTTCTTGGGTTTTTTGAGGTTTTTTCCAAGCTCCGATAGAGTAAAAAGAAGGGTTTTAAACCACAAAAACGAGATTTCATGGTTCAAAAGGGATTTCAAGGGCCTTTGAGGAGAATGAAGGGAAAATTAGAAGGAGGAAAGGGGATTTTTCAGGGAAAAATAGAGGATAAATAAGGGATGAAATGACGAAAATGGGGCTATTTAGGAAATAGTTTTGAAGGGAACAAAACTACTTTTTAAGGCATAACAGTTCTTAAGGAATAAAAATTTAGTGAACAACAACTTAGGGAACAACAACTGGTAAGGAACAACAGACTTCAAGAATGAATGATTTTCTATGAAAATGATTCCTTGAAGGCTCAGGACCTATTTTTAGCCATCATTTTCTATGAAAAAAATTCATTGATGGCTAACAGACCTCATGCATTAGGGGGCATCTGTTACACAGAATTTTGTCACCGTCCCTGCAATCCCTCGTCCCGCATATTGGAGGATCATTCCCGTGACTTGTGAACAGTGTCATACTCTACAAACACCTTCTTTGCATCCTTCTGCATAAGTACACCATTTCTCCTGTTGGAAATTTCCTCAAAAAAAGCATACAAAACCTATGTTTTGGCCTTGGCGCGGATAGCCAGTTCATCCCTCAGCCGATGTGGAAGATTTGCACTAGAGCCCACACCACCTGGCACTATATCTCAATGTAGTGCTCACACCAGATGTTTTAGGAATGTTTTAAAAAAAATAGAGGTGGAAGCTTCCTTCTAACCACCTTAGGGATGAGTCACTTGAACTGGTTAAGTTGATCAGCCATAGATATCCCTCTTTAGGCAGTGGTTTCCTTTTCCCATGGAACACTCCTTGAATATAATTATCCCTTCCATGATTATAGGGATCCTAACCTCTCCCTCTCCCTTTATATAAATAGGCCTTCTCCCTTTATGAAAGCTAGCTGAACAGAGAGCCAAGGTGCTGAACTTGGAAGAAGAATACTATAGCTGAGTAACTGATCTTGAGAAGGTAGAACCAAGGAGAATTCCATAGAGAGAGTCCCATCTGAATTCTCGATGAGCCTTTGTGAGACACGCTCCACTTGAACCTTGCTGTAGGAGATCGCAACATTGAAGCTTGGTGGTACTCTTCCTTCCATTTATTAATATACTCGACTATGGTGTTGGTTCCATCATTTTGTTATGTTGTTTATGATCGTTGTGTTATGTTGTTTATGAAATCAATTGATTTAGTCCTCTTCGACTGACTGATAGTTACGAATATGAATTAGTACGTTGTATATTGTCGTTGTTTTCTTGTGTGTGTGTAGGTGTCCGAGCGTGAAATCGAGCGGATCGTGATCTGTCAAACTAGGAGCGAGGAGAGAGCCACTCTTTTCGATGAAAACAATAGCGTAGGACCTTCGGTAAGTCATCTATCGAATCTTTATCCATTCGTTAACTAGGAATATTATATTATAGAGTGTCTTGTTTGTGGCTAGACCCACTCTAGGGCTAGTGGGATCGCCTCTGTCCGCAGAGGGGATTTAACTCACCAACAATTACCAGAACCATCAAAATAGGGTAGGTCTCTTACCTCTGAGGAAATGCAGGGGAAGTCCCTTGTGACCCGAAGGCATCGCAGTGCAGAGACATCATGTAGCCGATTTTTCCAGTTCTCCATCTCCCCATCGTAGTCAGATAAACATTCACTATCCCTTTCCCAGCAGAGTACACCGTCGGCTGTGGGGTTGATCCAATCCTTGTCCTGCATAGTTAGCTTGTAAATATGATCCACACCCTCTTTGTCACGCACCATCTCAGTGGATTGTTCGCCTTCTGCAGGATCTAATGGCACTATCACCCTTGTACTGTTATTCTCAAACACCATGCTTTTATTTTTGTAGTTAATAATTCCTCCCATATCGATGGCCCAATCCAAGCCTAGGAGTGCAGGATAGGGGTCCGCATCTTGTACGATCTCAATTGCCTCAAAGTCCACCTGGGCCTTTACTCTCGTGATATCCACCACGATTTTCGATAGTCTTCCCAAGGGTATAATATTTTTTTGATTAACCATGCACAGTTGGATAGTGGACCATTCCAAATTAGGTTCTCCCATCCATTACCAAGTCTATTTAGGCAATACACTCACATCTGACCCTAGGTCCAAAATAACCTGATCCATATCATAATCACCAATCTGTGCAGTCAACCGCATCTCCCTGCCAGTGTGTTTCTTATATCTATATAGTTTATGCACTTCCTTGATTTCTGGACGTAGGCTAGGTCGTACTATGCAGTTATCTATCAATGCCTGAAGATTTTCTATAGCCGTTGGGTTGCACAATAGCTTCATACATGCCTGTAAAAAGGGCTTGACCTCCTCATCTGCCTTAAGGTTCACAGGTGTCTGAGAAGTAGATGCCTCTGCCTTAGCAAAGTCTTCACGAGCTACGATAATTGTTTCTTTTTCCTTGCTTAGGTCCAAACCCCCTTGTTTTATAACAGCTTGCCGGATCAGAGATTCAGTCACAGCCTTCTATCCTCTGGTGGCCATTCCACTACGTGTTATGACATTTATGCTTGGATCTTTATCACGCAGCTTAGCCTTAAACCTCTGCAAATTCTGCATATGTGTTGGCTGCTTCTCCTGCATTTTTTCTATTAGGATTGGAAATTATTTGACCGCATGATCTAGCTATCTGCAGTACACATAGGACTGCCTCGTAGGACTCAGAAAGTCTCTCGTAAAGTGCCCGACCTCTCCACAATTATAAGAGATTAGTTTCCCTCATCCCTGACCTATGCTTCTGCCTCAGCCTCCCCCCCTGCCCCTAGCTAGGGAGCCACCTATGCCTACGGGGGACCTTGACGATGCAGGGTCTAATTGTATCCTATATAAGTTTCCGTGATTGATCATCAAATCATATGTCTGGCAGTTTTGTTCATCATGTCCTGCCAATCTACAGAACCTGCACCATTTTTGTTTTATCTCTGGGACATACGCAGCAAGGTGGGGCCAGTGGTTTGTGTTGTGCAGCCCTATAAAGCGGCAATCATTCGCACCACAATGCTGGCCCACTTAGCCCTGCAATTTCTCTTGGGCGCAACGGGCTAGGTCCCCCAGCCTGCATATAGTCTGCTAATAGAGGAAAATTATCCTTGGTGTGACCATTCACCTTGCATCGTATGCACCACCTTTCAGGTCTAGCCTCTGCTCCTCGCTCTTTTCATAGGTTTTGGATCTCCACGTGCATTGCTTCTAGCTGCCCTTGGATCTGTTGGACGCCCAGCTCGGTCTCGTCTCAAGGTGTGACTTCTACTTAATATCACCCTCCAAGGCTTTCTCTTGTGATTCGAACGTTTGGTGACCCATAGGTACGTGCAGGTGAGGCAGCAACATAGCAATGAACCATTTTGTATGTTGTCTGTCATCATATTGAAATCCTCCTTCCATGATCACCTTCTTCGGTCGTTAATCGACCTCCCACACAGACTCAGAAGGCCCTTTCTTGAAATATTTTAGATCAACCACTATTTGAGAGTAGGATTTAGGCTTCTTGAATTTTTGCCTCAAAGCATTCTTAATTTCCTCAATGGTTGTGTTCGCATGCTAGCCGATGTATCCCATGTGCCAATCCAAAGCTCTCCCCTCAAAGGCGGGGGATAGTTGTGCCTGCTTCACCACATCACTATCTACATTCTACACAGTCCATACCGATCCTGTGACAAATTAGAACTAATCCATATCTTCATCCCCCACACCCTTAAAGGTAGGAAACTTCATGTACGTAGCCATGTCACCTGGTGGCGGAGGTGTAGGTGAATTCTTACTCCTTTGCTGGTTTGGAAGTGGTGTGCCGGGAGGACTTTGCATAGCTGCTTCCCTTACTGGGCTATAGACAGACCTATCTCCTTCTTGGTTGGTTCGATAGTACTTGCTACTTAGTGTCGTACTTCCGTCCAAATCGAGGGTCATTCATTCTATGTGGCTACACAAGATACTCTTTTTGAACAGTAACATCTTAATTAACAATGGTAAGGTATTCAGAAACTTACCCCAGAAACCCTTGAAGAATCTTCACTCTGCTTTAGATTAGGATACAAACTGAGCGATGGAAAATTCTATCACGAACCCTCCTAACACACTGTCCACCTAGTGGTCCACTGTGCGAGTGATGGTGTTATCAGTCTTCTCTAACTACTGGATCATTTTGGGGGTCCACTACGTGAACCGTTCATCCTTCCAACACTTCTGAAATTTGACCAACCTTGCGAGCCACTCCCGGAGCTCGATCAAAATTGTTACAAAGAAGATCTTGTAGATATCCATGAAAATATACTTATTTTTCCACTCCTCGGTGGTCAACCTCTTACTGCGGTTCTCTTTCACTGCGAATTCCTCAACTTGATGTTCGAACAATTCATCAAGTTCTTTGCTTTCAGGTTTCCAGTATGGCCTTGGCATTACTCGATCCCTCTCTCAAAATTCTCCCAGTGCCGGCAACGGAACCATTTTTTGGCTCGAAGGGTCCTGACCTAGGTTCGGAGGTTCAAGGTTTGCCAACAAACCCATATACTACTGGCCCTTTCGGCAGTGACCTGCTTGCGCAGGCCAAAGTCTCACCCGAAGTAGTATGGGTGGATGCTAGAACTAGGTTTTCGCACGCTGGGAGAGGGTAGGTAAGTCAAGAGGAGCTGTGTTTGAGCTTATAGTGATCAGATCTTATATCACAGAGCCTAGATCTATAGATTCCCTTTGCATCCATGTGCACAACAACAATGATATTCACAGAAATCAACAGATCATGAACTCATGATAATGCAACTATTTATATGAAGTGCAATAGAATAGACCCAGATCACAACATAAACAAGTAACACAAGTATGTTCACATCTTAAATCAATAACACAGCAGTATATAAACATCACAGATTCACATCACAGAAATTTTGATAGATTTAGATATTCAACAATACTTCCGCATTCATTAATCCTTCTGTTCTACTTACAATACCCCAAAACCCAACCTGCGCACACAGCAACAGGGTTCACACATAGCAGAATAGATAATCTCCACACACACAGAAGCAGGAGTCCTTCCCCAACAACCCTAATCAGATCTATCAGTTCACACTTAGCATCAATCTCTATTCCAAGTTTGTCTTACAACTCAAAAAGGTTCAACTACTTATACTATTTTAGCCTACGCATCCAATGGTCCTCAAACCATGGTTTGCGGACTCTTGGTATACCCTTGACCCATTTAAAATGCATTAGGGGCTTTGACCCACCCCAAAACCCCTATGTTAAACTAAATGTAATAAAAAATATACAAAATGGACCAGTTTCACAACTTGCGGGAGACCTTGTTCCAATAGGTCCTGCACCAGGTCAACCTGGTTTTTCAAGGGAAACCTGGCCCACCTCAACCATTGGGCCAACCTCTTCCACAAGGGCAACTCAGTGGCTCTCAGTATCTAGGCCAACCTGGCTCACAGGGAAAGCTTGCCCAACCTCAGTATCCAAGCCAACCTGCCCCGTAGGGACAGCCTGTCCAACCTCAGTATTTGGGTCAACCTGCTCTACAGGGACAACCTGCCTAGCCTCAAGGCATTAATTACCCCCCTCAAGGTCAATCTTAGGCAGTATATAGTGTGCTGCAGGGTTTCACTTATTATCCTCAAGGTCAATCTGAGATTGTATATAATCCACCTCAAGTAAATTCTTACATTCTGCATCAAAATCCATATGTTTCTCATCAATGATCTCAGTGGTATGCTAAAAATAAATATCCCAGTCCTCAACCCATGTATGGTTAGAACTATCCCGCTTATAACCCCTATGGACAGAATCCTCCAGGAAAAAACATATGGGGGAAAAATTTCTCTCAACTTGGGTGGAATGCTAACACTGGTCTTTATCAATGACCTGCAATGTATTTTAATCCTCAATTTCCTTTTCTCGCTACGTTGGAACTGCTTGATGTGTCAAATTTGAAGAATGATCCGATCCTTCATAACCCATATTGGCCTCTAGTTCCCACCAAAATCCCTGGCGATTGTCCCAAATTTTAGGGTAAGTCCGGAGAAGACCCCCAAGCACATGTTTGACATACCATATTTGGTGTTCCTCTAAGTCTTGGGTTGACGATTCTATCTGACTCCGTCTTTTCCAATGGACTCTTACTGGTGTCGCTACCAAGTGGTACATCGAATTATCTCATGGTGTCTTCCAATATTTCAACTCTTTAGCCATGGCATTTCTCACGCACTTTCAGTTACCAGTTCAGTATGAAATCAGGACGTGTTAGCCTCCCTATGGAATTCTTGACAAGCAAGCTGGGGGCTAGATTGTTCTAGAGCCTCCAAGGAATGCCTTTCCCCTGAAAATTAATCCTCCTTGGAGTCTCTTTGTGCTGTGCCTAACATATAGCCCCTCTGCTGATCCATTTCTCAAAAGGCCCACTATTTCCCCTTTTTACCCCTGCAAATACCCCCATTTTACCCTCCCCTTTCCTTTGTCAAAACCCCTTTTCTTCCTTCTAAGTTCTATCCCCACCATCACCCTCTTAAATTCTCCAAAATCCCCTTAAACTCCCCCATCACCCTTTATTTCCCTAATTCTCCACCTCGCCTCCCTATTGTTCCTTCCCTTGGGCCAAAAAATGCTTTAAAATGTGAAAAAATCATATTTCGGGTCCTGGCCCCTTTCGCCATTAGCCTCCACGCCTTTTTCCATAAGACCCGGCACCGTGACTGAAGCATTTCCCCTGTGGGGGCTTTACTCCATCCGTAGAGTCAAACCATGGAGCCCCCGTAGTTGACTCCTCGGGATGTGGGAAACCTGATCGAACGACTGTTATTCACTACGGGGGGTCGCTCCAAAATCTCATGGCCGTACACTTTGGCCCCCCCACAGTCCATCTCCACTATCCGTTAAAGATCAAATCCAACGGCGCGGAGTGCGCCCAAAATGGTGGTCCCCACTGCACGCGCTGTTTTCCAAAACCCGTCGGTATTTTCCGCACCACCCATCTGCAGCAGGCGGTTTTCCCTAGAGAGCCAGCGATTCCACTCAGTAAACGACGCGTGGCATCTGTACCATGTCAAAACCACCGCCATTTCGCGCATTAAATTCCGGTACGAGACGCCCAATGGAATTTTTCAGAACTGTCGGATCTTGGAGGGCTCATCCAATGCTTGTCATTCAGCGAAGTTGCACCCCCAATAACTTGTCTCCTTCATACGTCTGACCCGTCGTCACCTCTCCCCGCTGCACTGACAGTCGTCGATTTCTTTCGCGATCGACGACCCACGTCCGTCCTCCTTCGTTGAATATTCCACCCTCACCCGGTCCCTCCACGTCAGCTCCGCGTGTTCCATCCGTACCTTCTCCCATTCCATCGCGTATATTTGATTCTTTTCATGTTTTTAATGTTTTCTCATTCGTTTTCGTTCTGTGTTTCGTCAATTACCTACCAAAGAAAAATTTCACTGTTTCCTCCGTAATTTCTTCCGCCTTGTCACCAAATGCATTCGTTACCTCCATCCACCTCATCCGTCGGTCACGTCCATGGATTTCTTCACATTTTTCATGTTCTTGCAGGGATATAAAGAAAGAGTGGCTGCCATGATCGCCCAGTTTCCCATGCAATGGCCGAGAGATGCAGGAAAGCTTTGTACCATGGTACATTTAATGAAAAAGGCCCGGGAAGGTGAAGACAGGTCGTTTGTTCAAAGAACAGGGTTCAGGATCTGTGAAAACCTTCCAGCACCATTAAAGGCCCGAGCTACCCTGTCAGAAGCAAGATGAAAAGGTAGAGTCATTCATTACAAGCAGAAAGATTAAGGCAAGCTAATGAAGATCTCGAGCCCTAAGTCAATGTTTTCAGAGACAAAGCAGCAGATCACAGACCCCGAGGAATCGATCAAAGGATCCTGAGCACAAGAAAAAGGTAATATCATGGTTTTTCATCAGCAGAATGCTTTTTATTCATCAAGTACATGGCGCCAAAACAACTTTTATTATGCACCATGTCCATGAAGAGTTTTCCACCAGACTACAGCTCAAAAACAGTCAGACATTTATGAGACAGACCTTTCAGCAATTTATTTTATTTTTTGTTTACGACACCAGGAGTACTTCGACCAAAAATGTCAAGATCATATCCAAAGCACATCATTCTTTCACAAGGAAGGTGACAGAGATTAAATACATAGCAGTTCAAGCCGAATGGGTTTCGGCCCTGCATTCATTGTTATGTTTAATGATACATTTAATTTTCACCTATTCCTTCAGTCGATCTTAGGTTCACCCTTTGCTATAAAGCACAGAAGGAAACATTGTAATGGTTGTTGATGAGATATCAGAGAAAGGCAAACATATTCCTCTTGAGACAAGTTCTCTGTGTAATATTGTAAGATAGACTGAGACTAGATGTATTCAGGCTGAATGTTCAAGCTATGGGCTATGATGTACCTGATTGGTGTTGTTTTTAATATGACAAGCATGTTTCTTTGGATCCTAATCTAAAGCAGCTGGTGATGTTTTCCTTTCTCTGTATTTGTGATTGACTTTCTTTCATTTCATCATGTTTCTTTAGGCTCGCATCAGAAGTTTGGCATAAGATTTACCCTTGATAGGTACCTTATGCCGCTGCTCTCCCGGCCTTCTATGTTTTCTGCTTATATGTGTATCTGAATGTTGGTTTCAATTGATTTAACCAGTGTAGTGGATGTCATTGCCTGCTCTTTGATGTATGAATTAACGAAGTCTATGTGCAGATGTTCTTGTTAGGATTTAGTTGGATGTGTTTGCAACACTGGGAGGTTTAGAACCCTGTCTCTACCTCTTTAGGACCTTGCCACCTTATTAAATCTTTCCAAGATCCCTTGTTTTGCCTCTAATTTTGTCCAAGCAGGCCTGGAGTTAAATGACCTCTGGCCTGATCTATAAACAGAGTTGGTTGGTCCTCCCCCTTTCATTTTCAACCCTTAATGTCCCAATCCAAATATCTCCTTCAAGATCCAAATGCTCTAGATGACTAGCCCAATTGAAAGCTTGCACATTAATTACAAGTAAATCATTTTTTGACTCCATAGCCCAATGGCTTTGATGTTTTTTGAGTTATCTGTCTCTGCCTAAGCTTCACCTTTGCTCATCCTTGTCTTCTATTGGACCTT
This sequence comes from Pinus albicaulis, assembly GCA_034641835.2. Lineage (NCBI taxonomy): Eukaryota > Viridiplantae > Streptophyta > Pinopsida > Pinales > Pinaceae > Pinus > Pinus albicaulis. The sequence goes on along the minus strand of MU968359.1, from coordinate 21,034,836 downwards.
ATTTTCCTGATTCCTTCCAACCAAACCTAAACAATCAAACAAACAACCCTGAGCCTATAACTAGCCTAAAATCATAACACCCGAGCTTCAAAGACATAAACCTTTGACTACCATAGAGAGATCCCTCTTTGGACCTAGGAGGGCTAGATCCTAAGGTCTGAAAGCGGTTCTATGTTGTCTCATATTTTTGTCTCTGTCAACCTGGCCAAAACATGGGAACCCCAACATAATGGCGAGTCCACTGGGGATTCTGAGTACATTTCACCTTAAAAAATTTGTAAAAACCTCAGAAACTTAGAACTCTGGTTAGGTTGACAGTAAGTCACCCCTTTCTTGAATCAACCTCCATTATTGAATATCCACCATACTCTTCGACAGAGCTTGGAAAGGGCCAGGTAGCCTCCGGATCTCATCCTCTTCTTTGAGGTGACATATCTGGTAAATGCCCTCCCAGTCAATCTCTGGTTAGAGTTTTCTGTGTTTAGTGGGATATCCTTGAAGAGGGATATTTCATCAGCACTTTGGTGGACAATGTACTCCCTAGAAACATCCTAAACCCTCCACCTGGCGACTCCATTGTTCCTAAACAAAAAGACTCCAGTGGTGATCAGTAGGCATGCTGATTATCTTGGTTTCACAATCAGACTCCAATGGGAGGCCAGCTCCTGAGACAACATTAACCACAGTAGAAGTAATGAGTAGGGTCAAGCTGCTCGGATTATAAACAGCATTCTGGCTTTCAGAACCATCCACACAAGAGCTTATCCCAACCCTGACCCACCGAAAATAGTTGAAAATCCAGAGAGTATCCTCAAAGGAGCTCCTACATCTAAAAGACCAACCATTTCCAGCCACATTCTTAGAGCTAATTCTGCACCAGAAAACTCAACAGCTCTAGCACATTTCCTCCCTGACCTAGACATACCTAATAGACTATCAAGAACTAGGTCGTTTGATCATCTAGACCAGAAAGACCTCGAGCTTCACGGTTCACCATCTCACAGTGGTCAAAACACTAGGGACAGTGAAACCCCTCCTTCCACGCCACCTGATTTTCACTTCCTTCAAAACTTGGGGCTCTCTTACCCTAGATCTGCTCAGCAGACTTCTGCTGGTCCTAACATCCCTGTCATCCAGATACCCGTTGCTCAAGCCAACCCTATACTTCATCAGAACATTAACATGGCAGCTTGGTATGCACCTTTAGTTTTACCCCACCCTTGTTACCCTTACCAAACGATTATCAGTCGAAAATCCCACAATTCACTACTAAAGAAGCCATAACAGCTCAGCAACATGTAGATAAAATGGAAGACTGTTTTGACTATATGGAAATTGATAATGAAACAATCAAAATGAGGATCGTTTCCCAAAGCTTAGGAGGTGAGGTAAAGAAATGGTTTAAGAGTTTACCTCCTGGCAGCATTCAAGATCTCCCTGCATTATACCAGACCTTTATAAACAAATGGGAGGTTAGATCCAACACTCGCCAGCTCCTAGCAGAATACATGTCCCTTAAGAGGAATGTGGGAGAGAGTGTTCACGATTACACCACTAGATTCAACAGCATTTATAATGCTCTCCCTCCACACATGAATCCTCCTCAAGGTATGGCCCTGGCTAAGTATCCTGATGGATTTGATGTTGACCTGGCCTATGAGCTTAGAGACAAAGAATACACCACCCTGGAAGACATGCAGAAAGGAGCAATAACCATAGAAGCAAACTTAATGGAAAAAGGGCAAGATTAAAAGCTGAAAAAAGGGTAACATATAGGGATGACAATATAGCTTCCACATCTGATCCCAAATATTACAGACTGTCCAAAAACGTGGAAGAGCTACAGAAAATGATTAAAAGGATGGTTGTCCAAAACGACAACCAAAATAGAAACTAGAACCAAAACATTAGAAGAAACAATGCTGCCCCCAACAGAAAAAGAGAGTCAGACCAACAAATTATTCCCCCATTTCAAGAAAAAATTTTAGATGAAGATGAGGGAATCATTGAAGAGTCTGAAGGGAATACCATAAATATGTTTGAAGTAGAGGACTCAGTCCTTAACTGCGATTCAGAAGAAGATCAACCCTCATCTGCGTACGAGGATGAGGAATGGTTAGAAACTGAGGATTACAGATTAGGATTTGAAAATGCCATAATGCAGGTCAGAGAACAATATGAACTTAGGAGCAAAAAGAACCAAGCAGATCCCAAAACAAAGGCTCCTGAGGTAACCATCAAGAAAAGACCTGATAAATCCTCTAAAGCATCCACTGCAGACAACATAACAGCAGCTGAAAGTTCTGGTAAACACAAGGAAAAAGACAACCAAGACACCGAAAAACAAAACCAACCAACCAGCAGTACTAGCACTTCAGTTAGTACTCCTGATACAACTGTTCCCAACCCTGTACATAGTGAGAAATCACAAATCGATTCGGCTACTAAAGCAGTGGCAAATAAAACAGAATTGAGCGTTACAAAGGTCCAGTCCACTTTCAATCTAGGGAGTGAGATTGCAAAAATCAAAATCTTTGTACCATTATCTGAGCTAGCCACTCAGGATGTATATAAAGGCCAAATTTTGAAAGCATTGAATCTGGGAGAAATAAATGATTCTGTAAATCTGAATGATGATCAACCAGCCCTACTCTTTGGTCCAAAAATTGAAGGAAAGTTTCAGGAAGGGGTAGTTCCACCTTTTTATATCAGTCTCAACATTCATGACAAGATACTCCACAATGCCATGCATGATTCTGGAGCATCACATAATTTAATGCCTAAGGTAGTGATGGATAAGCTAGGCCTAGAAATCACCAGACCCTACAAAGACTTATACTCATTTGACTCTAGGAGAGTAAAATGCCTAGGCCTCATCAAAGACTTATGTGTAAGTCTGACCCAGATTCCTGCCAAGTGTATGGTCATGGATGTTGTGGTGGCAGATGTGCCACCTAAGTATGGCATGCTGTTGGCAAGATCATGGGGAGCCAAACTGCAAGGAACAATGCAGATGCATGGCTCATATGCCACTATCCCTATATTTGGCCAACTTAGAAGACTGTATAGAGAATCTCAGATGAAATTTTTAGTTAGTAGCCCCGAGAAACCTGAAAACTCACCATTATACTCTGTACATACAGATCTAGGCTCTTTTATCCTCTACAATGACCAATCCTCAGAAGAGTCGAGATCAGATAATGGAAATACAAACATACAGCCCATGGATTTCAACATAATGGCTACTCTGGAAGAATACGAAGAAGAAGACCATGGGAAAATTTTTGAAAATATAACTCTGAATGAAACAGAAACAGAACAAAAACAGCAAGCTAGCCACCTCCCTGATCTCCACGCCCATAATGAACCACAAAATGACCCCCCTCCTAGCACAAACCTCACAACTCAACATAATTGTGAATCTAGCTATAGGGGAGGGGATGAAGACGAAGTAAACAACGAACCCCTGTGGGAAATGAACTTTGATGGGTCCTATACTAGGCAGAGTGCTAGAGCAGGAGTGTGGTTGCGTAACACTGAAAATGATCACGCAGAGAGACACGCTGTCAATCTGCATTTCAAATGCACGAATAACATTGCAGAATATGAGGCTCTGATCTTGGGCTTAAATCTATTGAAAAAACTAGGAGCCCGTAGGATAGCTGTGAGAGGAGACTCAGAGTTGGTAATCAAACAAGTGAATGATGAGTATTCAGCAAAACACCCCAGGCTTAGGGCATACAGGAATGACACTCTAGATCTGCTGAAAACGTTTTTTGAATTCGAGTTAGTGTTCACTCCTAGGGGTCAAAACGCAATAGAAAATGGATTATCTTGTCTAGCTAGCTCATATCCTAAAGCCCCAGTTGACCAAAAAATTATCATTCAAACCAAATTCAGGCCTGCAGTGCCAGACAATGAAAAATATTGGCAGGTCTTTGAAGGAGACAAACAGATCGAAGATTTCCTGGTGGGTAGGAATGAGTTTGAATTTTCGTATTTAGACTCGATTCCTAATGATAGCCGCCCAAGCGAGGACCCCCCAGATGAACAAGAAACACCCTGTAACATAGAAATAAATTTTTTTTCCGAGCAAACTGGAAATTTTAATGAAAATTGTGAAAACGCAGATACAGAAGAAGTAGAGGTGTTACAGCCCAAAGACAAGAATATACCCAGAGGCCTGGCACCCTTAGAGGACCTCTTTGATTTTGATGACGTAGCAAAAAAACCCACAATTGAACATGCTGATTTTGATGTGGAAGAATGTAACTTAGGCACTGAAGATAGACCCAAAATGATTAAACTGGCTAAGTCTATACATGCAGACATGAAGAAGAAGTACATTGACCTTTTTAGGGAATTCATTGATGTTTTTGCATGGAGTTATGAAGACTTAAAGGCCTATGACACCATATCATTCAACACAAAATACCCTTGAAAGAAAATCTGAAGCCTTTCAGACAAAAACTCCGAAGAATAAATCCAAAACAATTGCCTGCAGTTAAAAAGGAAATCGAGAAGATGTATAACGTAGGCATAATAGTTCCTGTTAGGTTTTCTGATTGGGTGTCAAACTTAGTGGCTGTGAGAAAGAAGACGGGGGAGATTAGACTATGCATAGACTTCAGAAACCTCAATAGAGCCTCCCTAAAAGATAACTACCCCTTGCCTAGAATGGAACATATCCTACAGAAGGTGGTGGGCTCTAAGAGAGTCTCCCTGCTTGATGGTTTTTCAGGATACAACCAAGTTCTGGTACTCCCAGAAGATCAACTCAAAATAGCTTTACCACTCCTTGGGGAACCTTCATGTACGTGAAAATGCCCTTTGGATTGATGAATGCTAGAGCTACCTTCCAGAGAGCAATGGATATTGCTTTCTCAGATGAGATTGGACACTTTATAGTTATCTACTTGGATGACTTGACTGTATTTTCTAAAACTGAAGAAGAACATCTGAAACATCTAAGAAAAGTTTTTGAAAAATGTAGAAGGTATGATCTGTCCCTAAATCCTAAGAAGACTATTTTTGGGCTGCAAGAAGGTAAGATTCTTGGCCACATTATATCTAAGAAAGGGATCAGGATAGACCCACAGTGAGTTGAGGGAATACTTCAAATTTCACATCCAAGAAACATCAAGGAATTGCAGTCCTTCATAGGGAAGATCAATTTCCTTAGAAGATTTATCCCCAATCTTGCTGAACATCTTAGGAAAATGACTGAAATGCTAAAGAAAGATGTAGGGATTAAGTGGACTGTTGAAGCCACGAAATCTTTTGAGTCAGTAAAAATTTCACTCACTCAGGACCCTGTCCTTATCAGCCTCGACTTCTCAAAATATTTTCTAATCTTCTCATTTGCTTCCCAACACACAATAGCTGCAATTTTGCTGCAGAAAAATTCAGAAGGTAATGAACAGCCTATAGCCTTCTTTAGTAAAGCCTTAAGAGATGCACCCTTAAAGTACAACATCATGGAAAAGTAGGCCTATGCCCTGATTAAGGCCTTAAAGGACTTTAGGGTGTACATTCTGCATTCTCACACCATTGCTTTCGTGCCAAATATAGTGGTCAAAGATATCTTGTCCCAAGACCCAGATGGGAAAAGGGGCAAATGGATTGCTACAATTTTAGAATATGACATTGAAATAAAACCCACCAAACTAATCAAAGGTCAAGGCCTGGCCCAATTAATGGCTGAATCTAATCTGCAGGCCTTGGATATTAACATGATGAACGCCTTAGATGAGCAGGAAGGATTGCCCCATCCAACTGTGGAGGAGCAATTTTAGAACTCTCCTTGGTATACTGATATCCTTTATGTGCTCACTAGTCTTAATGCCCCTCCAGAACTATCCAAAACAAAGGCCATATTCATAAAACTCAAAGCTAGAAATTATTGTATTTTGAATGAGAATCTATATTGGAAAATCCCAAATGGCCTTTTGCTGAAATGTTTGTCTGAAACTGAAGCTAAAAGAGTCAAACAAGAATTCCATGCTGGGGAGTGTGGAGGCCACCTGAGTTGGAAAACCACTGCAAATAAGATACTCAGGGCTGGTTACTATTGGCCTACACTCTTTAGTGATGTCCATAAAATGATTCTTGCCTACCACAAATGCCAAATCTTTGAGGGCAAAAGAAAGCTCCTTCCCCTCCCTCTGCAACCGATCACCATAGAAGGCCCTTTCATGCAATGGGGCCTAGATTTTATTGGGGAGATTCACCCTCCCTCCTCTGGAAAACACAAATGGATCCTAACTGCCACAAATTACTTCACTAAATGGATAGAAGCTATACCCACTAGGAATGCCACTGACTCTGTCATCATTAGGTTCCTAGAAGACTTCATCCTATCCCATTTTGGTTGTCCAAGGAAAATAATCACTGACAATGCCGCTACTTTCGGATCCAAAAGAATGGTTGATTTCTGTCACAGGTACGGAATAACACTTGGACATTCAACTGCCTATTACCCCCAGGGTAATGGCCTAGCTGAATCATCAAATAAAAGCTTGGTTACAATCATTAAGAAGCTGCTGGAAGAGAACAAAAGGTCTTGGCATAAAAAGTTGATACATTCCCTGTGGGCAGATAGGCTCACTACAAAGAAATCCATTGGCATGTCACCCTTTCAGCTGGTTTATGGGACAGAAGCAGTTTTTCCTACTAGTCTTGGAGTTCCAGTGATCAAACTTGTCTAAGAGATTCAGGCAGAGGAGGACAGCATGATAAGGAGAATTAATGAAACAATCCATCTTCAACAAACAAGGGAGCAGGTTTATGAAAGAGCTATCAGAGTCCAAGAAAACATAAAAAGGCAGTTTGACAAAAGAACCAAAGCTTCAAATTTCAAAATTGGTGACAAGGTTCTAAAATGGGACTCAAGAAGAGAGGACAAAGGTAAACATGGCAAATTTGACGGCCTGTGGCAGGGTCCATACATAATCCACGCCACTGTGGGTCCTAATGCGTTTTTTCTGCAAGAACTTGATGGCACAGAATTTTTTGGGGGTCCTGTCAATGGCAGGATGCTCAAACATTACTTCTATTGATTTTCCATTCCCAGTTTCATCTCCATTGTACATACCATTGCAAGTTTTCATTTTCAGAAAAAAAGAAAATGTTCCAAAAAACAAAATGAAAAGAGAGGTTCAGATATGCTCAAAGCATGAACCTCTGAAGTAAAAACCATGGCTCAAACCTGATCAAAATCCGAGCCAAAGGAAGCAGAATAGCTGGTCCTAATAAGCTCAAAATCTGGATCAGCAGCGAAAGAAGAACCAGCTCTAATATGCCCAAAACTAGAGCTGAAGCAAAGAAAAGAGGTGACTCAAATATGCTCAAAACCTGAGTCACAAGAAAGAAAGAAGGATGTTTCAAAGTTGCAGACTTCAAGCCTTCAAAGTTTTGTTTCAATTTTCGGCACTTTCCATTCACAGCAAGTCAGACAGCTTAATCCTGGCTTGGCTATTTTTAAATTTCCTGTCTTAGAATGTAGGTGAAGAAACCTGTTGGACAGTTTAATCCCAGAAGGTATTAGATTAGGTAGAGAAATGGATGAGGCCAACAGTCTAATCTGGCCTCATGGAGAAATAAGGGTAGATTTAGAGTAGGTTTGTTTTTGTTTTGAAAATAAAATGTAAAGGGTCTACTAGTTCAAATGCACCCAAGGGAAAAATGTAAAACTGTAGTTTGGGTAGGTAGATTGGTTGAGGGAATATTTTTGTTGATGCTTCTATCATACTGTGGCAGCTAAAATTGAAGAAGAAATATGGCTTATGACAGCAGGCATCTGGCCTACTCCAAGAGATCAATTTCTGAATTCTTGACTGCTCCAAGGAGCAGCCATCCCCATGTGGAGCCACTGTTAGCCCCCCTATGGAATTCTTGACAAGCAAGCTGGGGGCTAGACTGTTCTGGAGCCTCCAAGGAATGCCTTTCCCTTGAAAATTCATCCTCCTTGGAGTCTCTTTGTGTTGTGCCTAACATATAGCCCCTCTGTTGATCCATTTCTCAAAAGGCCCACTATTGCCCCTTTTTACCCCTGCAAATACCCCCATTTTACCCTCCCCTTTCCTTTGTCAAAACCCCTTTTCTTCCTTCTATCCCCACCATCACCCTCTTAAATTCTCCAAAATCCCCTTAAACTCCCCCATCACCCTTTATTTCCCTAATTCTCCACCTCGCCTCCCTATTGTTCCTTCCCCTGGGCCAAAAAATGCTTTAAAATGTGCAAAAATCATATTTCGGGTCCTGGCCCCTTTCGCCATTAGCCTCTACGCCTTTTTCCATAAGACCCGGCACCATGACCGAAGCGTTTCCCCTGCGGGGGCTTTACTCCATCCATAGATTCAAAACATGGAGCCCCCGTAGTTGACTCCTCGGGATGTGGGAAACCCAATCGAACGACTGTTATTCACTACGCGGGGTCGCTCCAAAATCTCATGGCCGTACACCTTGGCCCCCCCGCAGTCCATCTCCACCATCCGTTAAAGATCAAATCCAATGGCGCGGAGTGCGCCCGAAATGGTGGTCCCCACTCCACGCGCTATTTTCCAAAACCCGCCGGTATTTTCTGCACCACCCATCTGCAGCAGGCGGTTTTCCCCGGAGAGCCAGCGATTCCACTCAGTAAACGACGCGTGGCATCTGTACCATGTCAAAACCACCCCCATTTCGCGCATTAACTTCCGGTACAAGACGCCCAGCGGAATTTTTCAGAACCGTCGGATCTTGGAGGGCTCATCCAACGCTTGTCATTCAGCGAAGTTGCACCCCCGATAACTTGTCTCCTCCGTACGTCTGACCCGTCGTCACCTCTCCCCGCTGCACTGACAGTCATCGATTTCTTTCGCGATCAACGGCCCACATCCGTCCTCCTTCGTTGAATATTCCACCCTCACCCGGTCCCTCCACGTCAGCTCCGCATGTTCCATCCTTACCTTCTCCCATTCCATCGCGTATATTTGATTCTTTTCGTGTTTTTAATGTTTTCTCATTCGTTTTCGTTGTGTGTTCCGTCAATTACCTACCAGAGCAAAATTTCACTGTTTCCTCCGTAATTTCTTCCGCCTTGTCACCAAATGCATTCGTTACCTCCATCCACCTCATCCGTCATTCATGTCCATGGATTTCTTCACAGTTTTCATGTTCTTGCAGGGATATAAAGAAAGAATGGCCGCCATGATCGCCCAGTTTCCCATGCAGTGGCCGAGAGATGCAGGAAAGCTTTGTACCATGGAACATTTAATGAAAAAGGCCCGGGAAGGTGAAGACAGGTCGTTTGTTCAAAGAACAGGGTTCAGGATCTGTGAAAACCTTCCAGCACCATTAAAGGCCCGAGCTACCCTGTCAGAAGCAAGATGAAAAGGTAGAGTCATTCATTACAAGCAGAAAGATTAAGGCAAGCTAATGAAGATCTCGAGCCCTAAGTCAATGTTTTCAGAGACAAAGCAGTAGATCACAGACCCCAAGGAATCGATCAAAGGATCCTGAGCACAAGAAAAAGGTAATATCATGGTTTTTCATCAGCAGAATGCTTTTTATTCATCAAGTACATGGTGCCCAAACAACTTTTATTATGCACCATGTCCCTGAAGAGTTTTTCACCAGACTACAGCTCAAAAACAGTCAAACATTTATGAGACAGACCTTTCAGCAGTTTATTTTATTTTTTGTTTACGACACCAGGAGTACTTCGACCAAAAATGTCAAGATCATATCCAAAGCAGATCATTCTTTCACAAGGAAGGTGACAGAGATTAAATACATAGCAGGTCAAGCCGAATGGGTTTCGGCCCTGCATTCATTGTTATGTTTAATGATACATTTAATTTTCACCTACTCCTTCAGTCGATCTTAGGTTCACCCTTTGCTATAAAGCACAGAAGGAAACATTGTAATGGTTGTTGATGAGATATCAGAGAAAGGCAAGCATATTCCTCTTGAGACAAGTTCTTTGTGTAATATTGTAAGATAGACTTAGACTAGATGTATTCAGGCTGAATGTTCAAGCTATGGGCTATGATGTACTTGATTGGTGTTGTTTTTAATATGACAAGCATGTTTCTTTGGATCCTGATATAAAGCAGCTGGTGATGTTTTCCTTTCTCTGTATTTGTGATTGACTTTCTTTCGTTTCATCATGTTTCTTCAGGCTCGCATCAGAAGTTTGGCATAAGATTTACCCTTGATAGGTACCTTATGCCGCTGCTCTCCCGGCCTTCTATGTTTTCTGCTTATATGTGTATCTGAATGTTGGTTTCAATTGATTTAACCAGTGTAGTGGATGTCATTGCTTGCTCTATGATGTATGAATTAATGAAGTCTATGTGCAGATGTTCTTGTTAGGATTTAGTTGGATGTGTTGGGAACACTGGGAGGTTTAGAACCCTGTCTCTACCTCTTTAGGACCTTGCCACCTTATTAAATCTTTCCAAGATCCCTTGTTTTGCCTCTAATTTTGTCCAAGCAGGCCTGGAGTTAAATGACCTCTGGCCTGATCTATAGACAAAGTTGGTTGGTCCTCCCCCTTTCATTTTCATCCCTTAATGTCCCATTCCAAATATCTCCTTCAAGATCCAAATGCTCTAGATGACTAGCCCAATTGAAAGCTTGCACATTAATTACAAGTAAATCCTTTTTTGACTCCATAGCCCAATGGCTTTGATGTTCTTTGAGTTATCTGTCTCTGCCTAAGCTTCACCTTTGCTCATCCTTGTCTTCTATTGGACCTTCGTTTCCTGATTCCTTCCAACCAAACCTAAACAATCAAAGAAACAACCCTGAGCCTATAACTAGCCTAAAATCATAACACCCGAGCTTCAAAGACATAAACCTTTGACTACCATAGAGAGATCCCTCTCTGGACCTAGGAGGGCTAGATCCTAAGGTCTGAAAGCGGTTCTATGTTGTCTCATCTTTTGGTCTCTGCCAACCTGGCCAAAACATGGGAACCCCAACAGGACGCACCTCCTCACATCCTTGAAGCAAGATCAAGCTACTCACATCTCATATCATATTCATGAATGGAAGCGTCATCGTCGTCTGATCAAGTTTGACATTCCTGACTAGCTTCTAACTGATTGGTTTACTAACTCCTTCATTGCTCTTATTGTTAAGGACATCTCTATGGGGGCATGCTTCACTAAGGAATAATCCATTTCTCGTGCCCAGTACCTTGATATTGTGTAATCTCAGTCCAGCACGTTGTACAAAATCTTGCTTGATGCTCCTAAAACTAGAACTTCCAAAGCACTGGTGACACCATCCGTCGATGGTATCATCGGTTCCGTGTCTCAGACTTCTTAGAAGTCTCCTCCTCTGAATCCTGGGAAGCAAAAAATCACTCCTTCCAATGAAACTACTTCTCAGCCAATTCTGAATTCTGGTAAAACCATGGAAGTGAATGTCGTTTAGGACAATTTGGTGAATAAAATTTCCAAGGGTAAAAAGAAGGATAAAGGTAAGGCCAAATCCGATACCCCGAAACAGGATTCTCAGAAATATCGTGCTGATGATGGTTCACAACGTAAACCGAAGTACCCTTGCTTTATTTTTTATGAAGAGCACTACACCAAGACTGTCCTAGACGGGCCGAAGTGAGTCGATTGCTCAAAGGCACCCAAGGAACTCTGGCTATTCTCAAAGAACCGTTTCCATCACAGCAGAGTCAGTTGGTAGAGAAACCTCAGTCCTCTGCCCCATTTGGCTCTCAGGTTTTCATGATGAATGGTCCTACATCTATTTCTCTTGCTACTCTGTAGAAATATTATACCGAACCATGTCAGGCAGCGGGGAAAGAGATCACTGATGGTCCTCCTCCTCCGCTTGCTTCTGGCCCTCTTTAGATTGCAAGGCCCAGTACTAAGCCCATTGTACGACCACCTTCCAAAGTGTACTCCGTAAGTCTTCTTATAATCCTAACGCCCGTGCTGCTCAACATTACATTATTGTTGAGGATCTAGCTTAGGCACCATCTGCTATGTCTTCTTTAGAAGTTCTTGAGAGTTGTCTGTCCCAACGAAAGGCTTTTCTATCTTCCATCGGTGGGGTTGATATGGCTGATTCGAGCCTTATCACTTTCGACTTAGAGAATTTCATCCCACATCTCCCTCACTAGCTTGCACTAATCATTCAAGTTGGGATTAATGGACTAAATATCCATCGAGCTATCATGGATGAGGATGCATCTACGTCTGTCATGTCATTTGCCCGCTGGAATGCTGTCGGTTCTCCAACGCTTACTTCATCTCCAAATTCTCTATAAGTGTTTGATGGAAGGGAATCTAAACCTCTTGGAGTTCTCGCTAGTCTACTGATCACTGTAGAAGGGAAAACAGTTAATGTCAAGGTCGAAGTAGTTGACGCTAAGCTCAATTACAATCTTCTCCTCAGTCGCAGTTGGACTCATGCCATGTTGTGTGTTGGGGTTCCCATGTTTTGGCCAGATTGGCAAGACCAAAAGATGAGACAACATCAGAACCACTTTTGGGCCCTAGGATCTAGCCCTCCTGGACCCAGAGAGGGATCTCTCCAAATAGATCAAAGAACGATATGTCTTTGAAGCTCGAAATGAGATATTAGGCTAGTTATGAAGTGCAAAAGGGGAGTTTTAAATGATTTTGTTGAATGGTTGCTGGGTTGAGTCATGAGATCAGAGGCTGAGAAAGTAATGGGAGAGAAGGAACAAAGCAGCAGGATGTTTCAACATAGGGGATAGGCCAAGACAGTGCCATCCATTGGGCTATGGAGTCATGAAAGGAAATTACACGCAAAAACTAGCCAAGGCTTTCAAAGGGAAAGTCATCTACACTAAAGGATCTTTTAGGCAGATGGTGGAATGGAACATTAAGAAGAGAAAGTGGAAGAAGGAGAGGCAACTAATTTCTGTCTATAGATCAGGTCAGAGGTCATTTAACTCCAGGTCTGCTTTAGCAACTCCAAGGAAAAACATAGATAAGATTGACGAAGAAACATCCAAGCAGCAAACCCATAAGTTCATACATCAGCCAGCAGGCAATAACATCCACTGCACTGGTTAAACCACATGAATTCGCTCTTAGATAACACATAAAGAAGAAAACATTACAGGTAGGGAGAGAAGGAAACATAGGGCACCTAGCAAGGGTGAATCCTGTGTTATACTTCTGTTGCCTACCAGAAGAACATGAAACAATATGAAAATGTAATAAACAGGGTTAGGAAAAACATCACCAATAGTAATAGACCAGGATCCTATCAAAAGTGCTTTGATTAATTGATGCAAAACCAGTCATGTACACTGAGCTCAATGGCTAATACAATCCAGAATTTCTCCTCCCAGCCTATTACATACAACTACTCTGCTACTCCCTCCCACGACTATTCTAACAGTCAAGAATGAATCCCTCTAACAGCAACTGCCACAACAAGGCAACAACAACCTTTACAATGTGCTCTTCTGGATTCTTATAGGAAAAAACAGAGCAGAAGATGGTAGGTGAAGAATTAAATGAAGAATTAACGCTCAGAAGAGGAGGAAGGCCGCAACCCATTCTACTTTAAATCTGTGCAATTACTTCTGGTACTCTGGCTGCAGAACTATTGCCATTCTCTGTTGACTGGGCAACTGGAGAAATACTGATACTAGGGTCTCCATACCGTGTAACAAATGATTTTGATGGTGTAGGACTGCTGAAAGGGCGTAGATCTTCATTCGAGGAACAATGTAGACTGAAAAATGATGTGTACCGTGTCCTTTCATGCGAGAACGCTCTGCTGATATGGAAAACCTGATAATATTATCTCTCTGTGAATTGGACCATCCAAGGAATCCACGGGGTCTTCAAATATGCACCTTTGCCTTCTAAAAATCTCTGCAGAAGCTTATGAGTCTTCCATTTCCTGCCTCGAGCTCTCTGCTGACCTTGTCTATGAAATTCGAGCTTCAATGGCGCCGGAGGGTTGGTAGAGTTTTAAAATCTTTCCGTTCATGAATTTATGGAGTAAGTAGCCCTCAGACGCTTCCTGTAACATCAGGCTCTGAATGCAGCCTCTGCACAAGGTCTTCATTGATGCTTCTGTCGCTGTAACAGAGATCGCACATCATGGCGGTCATTTACCATTGAAAACCCTACAACAACACAATATCTGTGAAGAAGACAATGGACGGGGTGATGGATGCAGTGGGATGATGAGGGTGGACGCGCAGGTTGGTGACATGGCGGAATGATGCGGGGTTACGGTGAAATATGCATGGCGTGGAGAAAGGTGGCGGAATGCAGTCGCAGGTGAAATTTCAATGAAAAACATTGAAAATGGCCCTTTTGGATGAATCAAAATGAATGGATGGGGAGATTGTACAGAGGGTACACGTGGGGATGACCTGGCGTACGGTGAAGACACGTGGACGGATGATGTGGAGACCGGGGCGACGGTGGAAAGGTCAACAGCGGGCAAACGGATCTGGACCGTTGATCGTGGCGGAGATCAACGACGGAGGACGACAGACGGCGGGCCATGGTGTGAGCTATTGCGCATGCAACTTCATTAGACTTCGTGCATCTTGAGTGGTCGATGACTGTTGGATGGCCTGTCCCAGATCGGATGGTCGACGATCATTTCGTTGGGCGCCCATGTCCGACAGATAATGTGCGGGGGATGACTTTAACGGGCGGGAAAAGTGGTTTGGGAATCGTACATAAGGACGCATGTCGAGCGCTGAGTGGAATCGCTGGACGACGAGGGAAAACCACCAACTGTGCAAGGGTGGTGCAGAATAAACCGGCGGTTTATGAACAGTGCGGCGGGGACCACAGGATGGATGGGCTCCGCTCCGTCGATCTGTCGGGCGAATGGACGGTGGAGATGCGATCTAGGATTTGAACGTGGAAAACGACGGAGGCAGCAGGGTCAACGAGGATCGTCCGATCAATCAAGATTGACGGTCAGGAATGCCCCCGAAATGAATGGACCATGAGCCATTGATCTGCGGGATAAAAACGGACAGTGGATATGGACTGCGGGGGGGCTAAGGTGTATGGCCATGAGATTTTGGAGCGACCCCCCGTAGTGAATAACAACCGTTCGATCGGGTTTTCCCACATCTCGAGGAGTCAACTACGGGGGCTCCATGGTTTTACTCTACGGATAGAGAAGAGCCTCCGTAGGGGAAAAGCTTTGGCCACGGCGTTAGGCTATATGGGGCAGAAAGGCGTGAGGCTAGCGGAGAATGGGGCTTAGGCCTATTATAAGGTCGGGAGTGGGTTTTTATGCCATTTTAATGTATTTTGAGGCCTAACGAGGGTAAAGATAGGGAGATGGAGGGGGGATTTGGTGAAACAAGGGTAAGGGTAAGAATCAAAGGGGATTTTGGAGGGGTTTAGAGGGTTGATAGGGGGAAATAGAAGGGAGCAGAGACACTTTGACAGCAGGAGAAAAAAAGAAGGAAAAGGGACATTTTGCAGGGGTACAAGAATTAAATGAAGGCTTTGAGCTAGGGAAACAGTAGAGGGGATTTGTATAAGGCATAGCACATAGAGACCTCCAGGATGATGTGTCTTCAAGGGAGATGCATTCCTTGAAGGTCTCCAAAATGACATAGCCCCCCAGCTTGCTTGTCAAGAATTTCATAGGGGGGCTAACATTGTGCATTCTGTCCAATATCTTTCATGTTTTGCAATTTCCACACAAAGGAAAGACCATTACTGTTGATCAGTTGTATTTTTTCACTTCTTCATCCTCCGAGAGAAACGTTTTGTACATCAATAAAATTCCTATGCCTTATGAGAGCGTAGGGCTAGGTCTCTTCAAAGATCCTGCCCTCATGGGTATTTTCCCTCTTCCTCCACCCAACATTGTTCAAGTTAATATGATTTCCAGGTCTTCTAATCTGTGGATCATTTCTTCGCCTGAGCAGATTTATTCATTTGGAGATTTGATGCCATTAAGTCCGATCGATATTTATTATTGTGAACTTATTTCGGCTTTGGATCCTCTGCCTCCTGATCATTCTCCTTTGGGAATGTCTCTTGACACTTATTATCAATCCCCTTGGCTCTGCGATTCAGATTCACCTGACTCCTTGAGAGAGGTATTTCCGTCCGATGAGGCCATCGTGGAAAATATGTCTCTTGAGGATCCTCCTTGGGACGATAGTCATCAATTTTCCTAGTTCATGCCCAGACTTGGGGCCATGTCTACTTGTCTCGAGAGGTTTTCTTCTCAGGTTCCTTCTCCTCCACTTCAAACACCTATCCTGACACACGAAGTCTTTGCAGAAGGTAATTTGAGAAAAATTACATAGATGATGCCTATCGACATCTCCGTTAAAATGGGGGTTGTCCAGAACATCCATATTGGGGTGACCTATTCTCCCGATGAGATCTAGGTCTATACTAGTCTCTTCCGTGAGTTTCACGATTTTTTCAGATGGTCTTATGAAGAGATGCTCGACATCGATCCAAGTATAGTGGTGCATGAGATTCCTACCTATCCTGGTGCGAAGCCTATTCGCCAGTGTCTTCATCCTATGCACCCTAGAAAGGAAGTTGCTATTAAGGGAGAAGTTGAAAAAAATCTTAAAGTTGGTTTTATCTATCCAATTCCCTTGACAGAATGGGTTTCCCATATTGTTCCTGTAGATAAGAAAATGGGTACCATTCGTGTCTGTGTTGATTACCGTGATATTAACCGTGCTTGCCCTAAGGATAATTATCCTAGTCCTTTTATTATCTGGGAGTGAGATTTTTTCCCTTATGGACAGATTTTCTAGGTAAAACCAAATTAATATTCTTCCGGCCGATCAAAATAATATTGCATTTATCTGTCCTTGGGGTACCTTTGCCTATAAAAATCTCCCTTTCGGTCTTAAAAATGCTGGGGCTACACTTCAGTGGGCAATGTCTTATGGTTTCCATGATATCAAGCGCATTGTTCAGCCTTATCTGGATGACCTTCCGGCTCATTCGACTAAGTGTAAATACATCCCGATCATCTCCATCAGATTTTTCTTTGCTGTCGATGTTATGACATCCAGCTCAATCCGCTGCAGAGTTTGCAGGGGAAAGCTAACTACCTATGCCATTTTATACCTAACTATGCAAAAATGGCCAAAGGATTTACATGATTATTGAAGCAAGGCATCTCGTTCCTCTGGGATGAGATCACCCAAAATTCCTTCGATGCACTGAAGACGTTGCTCGTCAATTCTCCTCTGTTGTGTCCTCCAAATTATCATTGTGATTACTCCCTCTATTTTTTCACCGCGTTCAGTACGATTTTTATGGTTTTGGTAAAAGACGATGATGATGGTGATGAGCATGTCATTTATTATCTAAGTCACAATCCTCTCGATACTGAGACACGATATTCACATGTTAAGAAGTTGGCTTTGGCTGTTGTTCAAGATGTTCAACATTTTCGTCACTATATTCTGTTGCACAATGTGACTGCGATTTCTGATTGCAACCCCATGACTTACATATTGACTTGTCAATTACTGGGGGGCAAGTACTCGAAGTGGATTTTCATCCTCCAAGAGTTTGATTTGGAGTTCACTACTACTAAGTCGAGGAAGTCATTAGTCTTCACCGATTTGATCTGCTCTCTCCCTTCTAATTCTGCTTCATCTGGTTCTGAGGAACGCATTCCAGATGACACACTTTTTCTGATTAGCACCCTCGATCCTTGGTATGGTGATATCATCCTATATCTTCAGAATTCCACCTTTTGATCTGATTTGACTAAGGATGCTCGCCGACGCATTCGTCATCAATCGCAGCCCTATCGCATAGTCGGAGATACACTCTACCGCATCGGAGTTGATTTCATTCTTCACCAGTATTTGACTCTTTTGGAGGCTGAAAAGGTCCTGAATTATTGTCACAGTGGTGGCTGTGGCAATCATATATCTGGGTATGCTACTACACAAAAGATTCTTCGTGTTGGGTATGTCTGGACCACCATCTTTAAAGACTACATTGTTATTGTCTGTAAGTGCCACGATTGCCAGATATATCAGTGCAAGATGTGCGCACCACCTTCCCATCTTCACCTTGTCATTACCATTGGTCCCTTTGCGAAGTGGGGCATCAATTTTATGAGGTGTAACCTTCACTCTGCCAGGGGGCATGCTTATATCATTATAGCCATAGACTAATTCACCAAATGGGCCAAATAAATGCATACACTTACAGCTAACGGTAAGACAACATCACAGTTTCTATTCAATCATGTCATTTCTAGGTTTGATGTCCCTCAAGCCATTGTTACCAATCATGGTTCCCATTTTCGGCATTACATGGTGGCAGAGTTGACTTCCAAGTTGGGTCTACTTCATGACAACTCAACGTCGTACTACCCTCAGGCAAATGGCCAAGTTGAAGTCGTGAACAAAGTTCTCGTCATTATACTTCAACGTACGATTGGGATGCGCAAGTCAAACTAGCATCTCATGTTGTTTTCAGCTCTTTGGGCTTACTGAACCTTAGTGAAGGAAGCTACTGGATTCACTCCATTCCAGCTTGTCTATGGTCTGGAAGCTACCCTTCCAATTGAATGTGAAATTCCTTCTCTCAAGCTAGTTGTTGAATTGTTGCTGAATAATTTGCCAGAAGAAGACCATCTTCTATATTTAGAGAGGCTTGATGAAACTCAACTCTTTGCTGCTCTGGTTATAGAAAAGCGGGTCAAAGCTCATTTTGATCAGTCAGTTTCCCCTCGTTCCTCTATATAAGGAGACCTCATCCTCCTCTATGACCAAGCTCACGATAAGCTAGGGGCAGGAAAATTTCAACCCACGTGGCATGGGCCCTACATTGTTAAATGCGTTTTGTAGAATGGGGCTTATGAGCTTATTGATTATGAAGATCATCCTCTGGATCAGCCCAGAAATGGTTTGTATCTTAAAAAATACTATGCATGAGTAATTTGTGCATGTTTCTTTGTACATAGGTGATTTTTAATTTTGTATATTTTTTGGCTTGGTGTGCTTTGTGAGTGTTTTCCTTATTATTGGATCGTTGCTTATTGAGTAGACATCTATTACCCCTTATGTCGGTTTCGCGGATGGTGCTTGCCGTAGTACCCGGAACCTATCTTTAACAACCTAGGTGATTTATGATCCTACTGGTGAGTTGATAGACCTTCAAGGTATCTGTCTAGGATGAACCAAAAACAATTTCACTGAATATAATGTTGTTATTGAACTATTAACCGAGGCCATTTCTCTCAAAATTTGTTCATTGATTGTTAACCTAGAATCACATCTTGTTGTTCTTCAACTTACTAGGCATTATTCTGTTAGGAATCCTCACATCTTAAGGTTGTATTTGCATGTTCATTTGCTGGAAAGAAATTTTGATTACTTTACATATCAACATATTCCTAGACATATGAATGCGTTAACTGATACAGTAGCTAATATTGTATTAGATAGGCATTTGCGTAATTTGTAAAAATCATCATCACATGACAAGATCTATACAGGAAAATAGATGTATATATATATCTAGTGCTTGCATCCATGTGCATCATAAGGTAAAAAAATATGTATGTTTCAGTTACAACTTGAGACATCATGCCTCTTAAAAATATGCAGAAATGAAAGCCTAGGTGTCTAGTCGGCGTGATTCTCATGATAGCACGTCACTACCCATACAAGCTGCCTCAATAAGCGGTGAACATGGTTTTACACCCCTGTAGTGTGTCTCTCGTACACGTGAGGAACATCATCGAATCACGCATTGTCCAAAATCCCACGGGAGATTCCCTCCAAGTTGCGTATGATTTCCTCCTCTTCGCCTCCCTCACCATGAGGGGCCACATCAAAGTCGTGAGGAATCCTTCGTGCTATCGGTGACATGCCCGAAGGTCTTTCTGGGCCCACATATGCAATTACATGGATTAATGTCAGAACATGCATAAAAAAAAATCATAATACTCATCAAAATAAAAAAATGGTTCTTACCCAATGCTTCATCCCAATCCTCTCCTTTTGGGAGTGGGAGATATGCATCACTGGTGAAATCAGTGCCAGAGTAGGGCCATTCCTCCACAAAAATCACTTTTTGGCGGAGCCACTCAAAGAATTCTAATCTTCAGGACATCTATTGACCACCCCCTAACCTTGGCATCAAATCTGCCCAATGAACCATCCGTGGCTCCTGGGCTGGTGGTGTCAGAACTATTACCTCCTGACATTGGAAGATTGGTAACTGTTCCAAGATGAAAGGTACCAAGATGGACCCATAACCAAACTGCTTCAACTTGTTTTTCTTGCATTTTTTCAGTTGGTGTTTCATGTAGATTGTTACTGCCTCTACCCAGTTGTAGAGGGTCGGTGCCATGCAATCTACATCAAGAAGTAGTTGTGTTTTTGTGGCCTTGTACGGAGCTTGCGATCTAGCAACTTGCATAATGGTTTGCAACACTACCTTTAGTGCCAAATCCAGAAGATTTTGGATGTCCACCTCTCCGCTTTTGGACCCATTCCTTGCCCTTGGGCACACTCTTTCAATAACCATACTCATTTTTTCCATTGTGGGCCAAGTACCGATCAATATTGGTACTTCCCCCCTCCGCGAAAATCCAGTTATGAAGTAAATATCTGAGACCTCAATCTCAAGTTCCTGACCGCGAATAATGAATCTTTCTGGATCAATGTCCCAAACACTGATCAAGTACTACAACAGCTCTAGTTGAGCTCTGATACATGGTTCCATAAAGAATTTATTGAGCCTGCAATCCCTGAGAGCTTCCATTCATCTCACATTGCCCATGGCTGCCTCATCTTCTTCACTATGTTCTCTTTCTTTCCATTCAATCACCATTTTGTCCTTTCACACCTGCAAAAACATCCATATGGTTGTCATTAGCCAAATACAGTGCTTCTGAAATGGTTAAATTGGGCTCATTGTTTGAATCTACAAGCTAAAAATATTTTTTGTGGTTGGCGCGACTGTTTTAAAAACAGTCGCGCTAATTGGCATGCCCCTGTTCAATTTTTAGGCCGGTTGGCACGAGTTTGTGCCTAATACTTGTGTCAACCGCCACGCTTTAGATTTTCCAAAATCCCCCCATAGATCTACAAAAATGGGTTGCAAGTAATGAAAATTCTATCAGAATGTAGGGAAGGATGTGAGTTCTTACCTGGAACAAACAGATTCATGATTGGCTTTCTGGATTAGCCACTGTCAGCTCCACAAAATCACAGTGAGAAAGGGTAACAAATTACTCACAAGATGTAAAAGTGAAAAGTAATTTATTTTTTACCACTTTTGGCATTTTATAACTTTTTAGAACCCTAATTAGGTTTTAAAGCGAGTTTTTCGATTATTTTTCTATTTTATTTCGAAAATTTGGTTTTACGTGCATCTCTTGTGCAGCGACAAGTCCTCAATCTGATGACAATGAAATAACGAGTTATATTTTATACTTTTTCAAACTTGGTAAAAACACAAAAAAGTCACTCTTGGAGTCATCTTTCAACTCTTTTCTGACTCTCGAAAATTGAAAATATTGCTGAGAATCTTTTCATTTTGAACTCATTAAATGGTTGCAAAACGATATCTACCCAGTATACATTTACCCCTTTTTCAGGCTGGGATGGATAATTTATGAAAAAGGAATACCTTAGCCTATCACGACTAAGAGGTTCTCTCAGACATAGTTTTCTTCGTTTTCAAATATTTGAGACTATCTATGAAAAGGGATCTGTTGGAGTTTTCTTTTCCGCTTCTTTTCAAACTCTCTAAACATGAAAAGATGTCGATTTATTCCTTTGTCAGACTTGTTAAAACCTAAATGACATCGGAAACCATCACCATGATGTAACCGAGTTCCTCCTTCCTAGGGCTCGTAAAATGTACTAGGATGGATTTTTCCGAAGGAAAAACTTACATGACAAGCATATGCTATCCCCTTCAAGATTGTTTTCCAAAAATAATTGGGGTACTCACCAGTAATGGTGGGGGAAAATGGAACCAGTTCTTAGTTGTGTCGGCAGTATGTCTCTCTTGAACATGACGCTCATATGCGTTCGTGTTGGGTTGGGGACATATCATTTCATCATTTTTTCCTCCATGGGTTTGGGTAATCTATTTTGACCTCTCATCTGCTCTTTGCCACGTCACCATGACCTCAGATCCCTTGATTTCAAATACTACCAAATTCGGAGTCGTGTCGCTAATATGTTCAAGAGAAGTTTATGTTTGTTCGATCCTGATTCACTATCATCATATTCCTCTGTATCATGTCCATCATGTGGGAAACATTATGGCCCACCTTCGACCAAGTCACTTCCTGGCGACTCCATCTCATTATCCAGGAAGTTGATATAGAGACTCCCTTTTGGTACCTTGGAGGTTACATGCCTCAATGGAAAGTTCTTCGCATTCGACGACAAGTCCTCATCATTGGCCTTTGATTGAGTGATTCTGTGGGTGTTCGATGCCAGATCATTGTTCACAATCTGTGGACTGTACTTTTTGTACCTTGAGAGCCGTTGTCATTATTGGTGGTTTCTTTCATGCTTGTTAACAACTTACATCATTGGCTGGTAATCAGGCGACTTTCTTGCATGTTCAACTTCAGCTCACATATTCGGATGATTGAATTTGTACTTGTTCAAATCAAGATGGAGTGCAAGACCCTTCATTTTTCTTGAAAATATCCAGGCTGCGGGATATTTTGGTTTATCATGAATGTATGCATGAATCTTTTGATAGGATGGCTACGAACATACCTGAGTCTATTTATTGATACTTACTGCTGGATGGTTGTGTCCATACCTTAGATCTTATTTATATATGTACTCTATTATGGATGGTTGCGCCCATACCACATGCTCATGTATAAGAGATATTAGTTGTATTTGTACTTGAAGGTCTTCCGATGGCGGTGTTTGGTTTTAACATGTTCTCATAAATAATTTCACTACTCCCTCTCTCTTAGACCTCATGCTCAAGGGGGCATCTGTTACACAACATTTTGTCATGATCCCTGCAATCCCCATCCCACACATTGGAGGACCATTTCTATGACTTATATGTAGTTTCATGCCCTGAAAAAAGTGTCATTGTGTCCCTTGCCATGAGAAGAACATTTCCTTTGTTGACTATTCCTGGAACAAACCATCAAAAACACATGATTTTGAGTCGACGCTGGGAGGCAGTTATGGCCTCATGCCAATAGAGAAATTAACACTGGGCCCTGCACCCATTGGCGTTCTGTCTCAATGGACTACCCACACTGAGATGTTTTAGAAATTTTTTTAAATATAGAAGCAAATTTTCCATTGCCAACCACTTCATGAGTAGAATCAACATGATTTGTTCGACTGAATAACGTCAAACATCTTCCTTTGGCTTCTTGTTTCCTACTTTTTAGAAACCTCCCAAAGGATAAGGTATCCCTTCCACCATTTGAGGGATCCTAACCTCCTCCTCCTCTCCTATAAATACATCTCTCTCACATAGATGAAGCTAGATGAAAGGGTTGAATAGCTAAATAGTCTGAATAAGCTGGTGTGAGATAGAGCAAAGAGAGACCGTTGTTGAGAGAGAGTCTAGGTTGATTGCCTCGCCAAGTCCAATTCCCCGACGAATGCTCGAGACGCGTTTTGACTGGACCTGCTAAAGGAGGCTACGACATCAAGGCTCATTTGGTTGTAATCTCTTTATTTCTCTTAATTAATAAATGACTGATGTTTTGGTTCCCATCTTTTGTTTGATATGATTGCTCTTGTGCAATACATTTAATTCTCCTTGACCAATTAGTAGTTATGAATGCAAATATTTTTTTGTATGTTGCTATCGTTCTCTGATCCTTGTGCAGGCACCTGAGTACCATCGTTGAAGGACTGCAACATGTCGGGACGAAGATCAGAAGACTACTGCCACAGCTATGACAATTGCGTTGGAACAAAGGTAGGACATCTATCCCGACTCAGTTTCTTTCAATAACTAGGAATCAACGCAATAGCATATCCTCTTGCTGCTAGACCCACCCTAGAGCTAGAGGGATCGCCTCTATCTGCAGAGGGGATTTACCTACACAACAGTGTTGAAAATATTTAATATGCAGAATGCAAAACCAATTAGTACACCTTTTGCTAGCCATTTCAAACTTAGTAAGGAGATGTGCCCCAAGACCCAAGAAGAAATGGATTATATGCCTAAAGTTCCATATGCATCAGCAGTTGGAAGCTTAATGTATGCAATGGTATACACAATGCCTGATATTGCACATGCAATGGGAGTTGTAAGCAATTACAGGAACAATCCAGGAAAATAACATTGGCTAGCAGTGAAATGTATTCTCAGATATTTTAGAGGTAACACAAATCAAGCATTATGCTTTGGTGGTTCAAACATTGCTCTACATGGATATGTTGATGCAGATATGGTAGGTGACAGAGATAACAGAAGGAACACTGTAGGGTATGTATTTACTGTAGGTGGAACAACTGTCAGTTGGGTTTCAAAAATTCAAAGCATTGTTGCACTTTCAACAATAAAAGAAGAGTATGTTTTTGCTACAGAGGCTAGTAAGGAAATGATTTGGTTGCAAAGGCTTATGGATGAATTGGGTAAGAAGCATGATATGGGCATGTTATACAGTGATATCCAAAGTTCCATTCATCTTGAAAATAACTCAGCATTTCATTCTAGGACTAAACACATACAACTCAAGTACCATTTCATACGGTCAATGTTGGAAGATGGACAATTGAAGCTGGAAAAGATACACACTAGCCAAAATCCTACAGATATGCTAAAAAAAGTTGTAACTAGGGAGAAACTGAGATTATGCTCAGTTTCAATTGGTTTTCAAGTATGATGATGAAGATGAGAAACATCCAGGTCCAAAGTGGAGTCATTTTCCAGCAAATGAAGCAGCATTGGAGTTGCTACAATCAGTCACACATAAAATATGTGAAAAACACAAGCACACAAAACACATAAAACCAGAGAGACACAGATATACGTGGTTCACCCAGTTTGGGATACATCCACCACAAATAGCTAGACCTTCCTTTCTATTATCCTACAAAATGAAGAGACACAACCTATAGCAGATCTGTTGTAATATCTTATGTTATCTCTCACAGTCTCCCTATCTATTTCTCGCTCTAAGAATACACATAAAATACATAGCCACAATACAATAACCTCATACAAAACGAGGCATTGCCTTCTAGGGCAAAAAACCCTAAATTAAACATAACTTCTACCATTAGATCATCTGCCTAATAAACAACACAGATTGACTAGAAATTACAATACTTTTACAAGGCCCCCCTTGGACCCCCTAGGTAGCATTTAATTATAGGCGGCATTGCCACCCCATTTAGAACAGGGGTCCAACGCTGTGATAAAAAATAAAGAAGATAATGAAGATCCACACCCAACAAATTCCTAACCAAAACAACTAACCCTACTTGCAAAAATAAAACTGGAATGTTGAAAATAAAATTTATAAGATGCATTTGATATTCCACAATCTTGTTTCCAAGGTGTATAATACATTGTGGATGGGAAAGAAGAAAAAATTAGGCTTAATAAGAAATTCTGGTCAAGTTCTGATGGATTTTGTGAGGTGCTACAAGATTCTACATGATATCCTATATTGCTACAAGATTGCATATAAAATCATTCCATGGGATCTAAAAGTGATCTGAAAGTGGGGAAATATGGTGGAAGGTTGGGGAAGAGTGTGGAATACCTTACCAAGCTTATATCTCCTCAAGAACCCATATTGCACAGGGAAGAAAACAAACTGATAGTCTAGTAAACATGTATTGTAATTCCTGTGTGCAATTTTTTTAGAGGAATAAATGGCGATGGAAGGAGGGTTCTAAGGAAGATGACGGGTGTAACCACCCCCTACCACATTTACCCAATTTCACTAGTTTCCAAGGTAAACTTGATACAAAGAGATATTATGACATGACCCGACCTCCAAGTTCCTGTTATGGAAGTGGGGCCTCGACCTAACCACCAACTGACAACTCACAACATTCCTCAGGGCTAAAAAACACTCAAGGGCCAAAGAATCACCCTGGGTGAGAAAAACTTGAGTTTTATCTATTTTTGACTAACCTAGACCCCAACTGCATGTATGAAAAGACCTGGGTGCGGTTATAGGCCGCCAACCACATGCACAACACTACCTCCATGCAGTTGTGACCCAACTTTCCCAATTGAGAGGGTGCAGTCCCGAGATGTGAGCCAAAATTCTAGGTTGGCCTCTAGACCATTACCCAAAACTTCCTGAGAATTTATATAATCATAATAGACATGACAAAAAAACTAAAAATTCAAACTTGGAGGTAAAACTTGACCTAGACTTTCTAGAAAACACTACACATTTCGTCAAAGTCATGGAAAACATGTAAGCTACAGGTCATGAGTTCATAACTGATCATAATAGTTTGAGATTCATATGGGAATTTCCAATAAGGCCATATTCCCTATCCACATAGCTGAAACAATGCTATTAGTCCATGCATTCATAAACCAATCGATAAGTAAACAATTCATGACAAGAGCCTTAAATAATACACATCATATAATCAACAAATAACTAAAAAATAACCATCATAGCAACCATGGAAATTCAGCCATAATATTGCCAATATAATACTACAAATTCTCATATTTTACAATAAGTAAATATCTCATATTAAAATGTGAAAATACCAACCAAGTCAGGGAATTCCACGTACCACCCAACCATAGATTGGGTTGAACCAAATCTTTCTTTCATACAATCACCCCCACGCCATATCCTAAGCATGAATGTTGGATCTCATGGAATAACCAAAATAGAACCAAAATAGTGCTTCCAAAGGCAAAACCACCTCAACCCTCAACCACAATGATTCCACCTCCACAATCAAACATCACTAACACTAACCAGATCGGTCTCTACCCAAGTTTTTCAAGGCTCCAAGAACTAGTAACTCAACCCAAAAAATTCCAGGGATCCAAGTACTAGTAACTCAACCCAGAGCCTTCCAGGTCTCCAAGAACTAGTAACTCAACCTACAACCTTCCAGGGCTCCAAAGCATTTGTCTAACCCAGCTATAGGGGCTAGTAACTCAACCCACCAAGGGCTCCAGAGCGTGTGTCCCAATATAGGCTCCACGATTAGTGATTCATCCCAAGTTGTTCTAGGGTTCTAGAGAATTTGTTCCAATCCACAACCATAAGTAACCTAGGCACTGATCGGAAAAAGAAAAAAAGAAGAAGAAGAAGAAGAAGTAAAAAGTGGAAAAACCCACAATACCATGGCTATCCAAGGAACGGCAAGGAAAGACTAAAACCACTGTCAATCTAGGAAAATATCCATGCCAATAATGATACATAACCAACAAATCACATGCATATACCATGCATCTAGAAATAAGTAAGGAAATCTCACATGAAACCTATTACTTGCCAAGAAATCCAGTTGTTTATGTTGATTCACATTTTCCCTTGCACTTTCTTGGTTTCCTTTGCCTTCTTTCTCCAAATCCAATGTATGCAAAATTGCTCCAAGATTTATCAAGTATGAAAGAGTGTGAGAGAATGAGAGAATGAAATAGAGCTCCAATGCTGAAATGACAAAAGTTTCAATTGACAAAAGTTGTGAACCAATCCTCATAAGCCTTTTTATCATTGAGGCCTCTATTTTCTTCATTTTTCTTCATTTTACCTTTAATTTCCCTCTCATGCAATTTTTTGTCTCTTCACCTTCATTTTCTCCTATTTTCATTTATTTCATAAATAAAATGCCAAGTAATGCCACTTTTCCTTTGCCAATGCCTTTGTCAATTTCCATAGCCATTAATTAATCACCATTGATTCCCATCACTATATTTTTTCCCAACATTCAGCTTGGAATATGTTAGGTCCCTATATTACTAGTATAGTCCCTTATTGTTGTTAGCATAACCCCCTTATTGTTATTCTTGTACCCCTGTAACCCCAATATTGTTATTATTGTGCCCTTACATTATTATTGTTAGCTCGGCTAGGATTATATTGAGACCCCATGGACTCCTATATATAGAAGGAGGTTTTGTCATTTGTATCATCCGATAATTATTCATTTATGTAATGTATTGGAGGTTTCCCCCTCAAAGTGGCTTATTTCTAAGGCGTTGATCTCTATTTTCTTCTATTTTTGGAGTTGGTTTCATAACATTTGGTATCATAGCTTTTGATTCTAGGGTTTCGCTGCTCCAGATAGTTCATCGTGGAATTTTCACTATAAATTTTTGTATACGAAGGTTCATAAGCTAAAATTTTTACAGAGGGGAGAAGAAATTATGAGGAACGTCGTGCAAAAATTTCAGATCTTGGTTCGCAATATTTTTGGAGATATGATCTATGGAAGTTAGGGATTTTTTTAGGCTCCTGAATTTCACCTAAACAAGTCATTGTGGAATTTTCACTATAAAATTTTGTCTACGTAGGTTCAAAAACTAAAATTTGTACAGAACCAAGCCAAAATCCTGAGTCACTTCCAGTAAAAATTTTCGATCATGGTTCACAATGTTGAACCCTTAGTTAAACTGAGAGGGAGGGGGTGGGGTGAATCAGTTTAACACATTCATGGACTTTTAAAACTTTTCATTAAACTTTATTAACACCTTCATTTCATGATCAACATAATATGTGATCAATCTTTATTTGTGAGCAGCAATTAATAAGCAGATTAGATAATGTACCAAGAGGCTTAATATGTGAGTAGAAAGTATTAAGCAGAATAGATATACCATATCAACACATAGACATCATGCACATAGACACCAGATATAAGTGGAAACCCATAAAGGGAGAAAACACATCTTATTATTGTTGTGATGCAAAGGCAAGCTCCAACTCCCTATCACCACTGATTTTCTGTAGGCACCAACCTACAGGAGGCTCCAACCTCAATTCTGCAAGCTACAACTTGCAAGGAAGCTCCAACTCCCATCAATTTTCTACAGGCACCAACCTACAGGAGGCTCCAACCTCAGTCAGCTACAATTGACATTTTATCAAGCTACAACTTGATGTGGAAGCACCAACTCCCATCTATTTTCTGCAGGCACCAACCTACAGGAGGCTCCTACCTCAGTCAGCTACAACTGACATCTATCAAGCTACAACTTGATAGGGAAGCTCCAACTTCCTTACTCTTTCAAAAGAATGTTTGTTGATTTACCTCAGATATCATCTCTGTTCTGTAGCATCTCTTTCTGCTCTTCTTTTCTTAATCTTCTCTGCCTCACTCTTCTATACTCTGCATTCTCTATTCTTACTCTCTCCTAACCTCTTGCATATTTATTATTTTCTTCAACTCTCTTCGATTAACACGCACCTCTTTTCTTCTCTCACTCTATTTACCGTCCATATTTATCTCCCTTTGGATATTACCCTATTTTATACAAAATAGATTCATGGTTGTTTGTATTCTACCGGGAATTCGAAATGGACAGCCATGTCTCTTTTCCTTTTGCCTTCTCATCTCTTTTATCCGCTCATTCAGAAAATATAACTGTAGGTATCAATTTAACATTACAGTGGGATATTTGTTCTCTTCCGGAGACTTGCCAATGCATCACAACAATATAAATCAATTAAAAACATTTACATTCAATTACAATGAAAATTCCAGCTCAACTCATTCAGCCTTTTGGATTGTTGCGCATTTGTCTTTTCTTTGACTGTGTCTTTGTCCCTTTCAGCTCTGTTTGTTTCCTTATTCTCTGCCGCAGGGTAACGGCCATATTCCATACATTTGTAACTGTGCTTTTTATATCAGCACCTTTTATATATATATATATATATATATATATATATATATATATATATATATATATATATATATATATATATATATATATATATATATATATATATATATATATATATGTAACTGCTGACTTTAAATCTGGGCAAATTCCAACGCTTTACACACAGCAAGTGTCTTGTTGATGTGGTGAGTTCCGCAAGCGGAACATACATACACCACGGCCTTTGTTTTGTGGCCCGATGCAATTGCACACATCACAATAGTTTTATATTAACAATCGCCCTCCACCTTAAGCCGAGGCCCGTGGGTCCACAGACCATGCGGCACATTTCAATAACAACGCCTTTTATATATATAACCCAATTTCATTTCTCAGTTTAATCACACAAACTTCCTTTTCCACTATAACAATAAAGAATCATGTTAATACTTAACAAATGCCCTTTCAGGCCCACTTGCCACGCTTTCCGATGTGATCTATTTCTCCTCCAGAAATTTTCGATTGCGATTGATTGCAATCGCAAGCTGCCTTGCTCTGATGCAATTGATACCCTCCACAGATTTCCGATTGCGATTGATCGCAATCACAAGTTTCATTAACCTGTTCCGCTATGCTTAGATTTTCTGATGTGATGAAACACTGTTCATTTGGATGTGTCGATGCGATGGGTCTGATGCGATTAACCACTATTCACTCAATTTTTCCGATGCGATGAATGATTTGCTTTGACGCAGAACTTAAGCCTGTATAAATCATAGTTTATAATTCCATCGGGTCCGAACTTCAATCACAATCACAACTTCCTGTTTACATGTTCCGCTGCTTTGTTTCTCTCCGATGCGATTTGGTCCCACCTTATGGTACTTTGGTTGTTTGT
This sequence comes from Pinus albicaulis, assembly GCA_034641835.2. Classification (NCBI taxonomy): domain Eukaryota; kingdom Viridiplantae; phylum Streptophyta; class Pinopsida; order Pinales; family Pinaceae; genus Pinus; species Pinus albicaulis. The sequence continues at coordinate 21,004,179 of MU968359.1, read as the reverse complement.
TTATCATAAAGTGCTCCACTTATAAATATATATATTTATGCTTTGAACCTTTGTTTATACGATTCGGGCTTCATCGAAATCGCAATTTCTTTGTTTATATATGTTCCGACACATATCAATTACGATTTATAAACCCATCGGGTCCGGGCTACAATCGCAATCACAACTTCCTGTTTGCATGTTCCGCTGCTTTGTTTTTCTCCGATGCGATTGGGAAAGGGTCCCACCATATAAAAATTTGTTTGTTTTTAAAACCTTTGGTTCTTTGTCCGCAAAGAGCTCCATATAAATATATATATCTATATAATCTTTGAGCCGATGCGATTAAGCCAGAACTCAAACCTATTAAGACACAGTTTATATGCCCATCGGGTCCAGGCTTCAATCGCAGTCGCAACTTTCTGTTGATAACCTGTTCCGCTACCCTTATATTCTCCGATGCGATTGGGTGAGGGTCCCACCTTAAAAATGCGCTCCATATAGATTAATATGTATGCTTTGGACCTTTGTGCATAAGGCGCAATATATGTAATGCGCTGCATATATACTCCAATGTGGGTAACAATTCCCGGAATGAGATTTATATATATATATATACTTTACTGCTCCAATCTTTAGTGTATCTTCCAGCGGGGGAGGTGATTCTCGAAATTTGTTTGTATATATATATATACTTGTCGCTTGGGTTATACGATTCCCGGAATTGTGTTTATGTATCCTCTAGCTAGGGTAGCGAATCTCGGAATTTAAAAAATGGCTCTGCCTCTGCTTGTGATAACAGCTCTACCTATGCCTCTGCTTCTGATAACCTGCTGTGATAACGGCTCTGTCTCTACCTCTATATTTTTTGCCTCTGCCTCTGCTTTAGCTGCATCTGCTGCTCGACCTATGCCTCTACTGCTGTGATAACGGCTCTACGTCTATATTCGCTGCCTCTGACAATGGATCTGCGTCTATATTCGTTTTCTCTGCCTCTGCCTGTCTCCTTTGCTTCCTTCATTCTCTTCTTTGATGCCTCCTTTGCCATCAATGACAACATTTCCAACAATCTCCCCATTTGCCATTGATGGCAATACACTTCCTCTGTTTTCCTGTTAGGATCCTTTCTCTTGTTTCTTGCTCTTCCTCCCCCTTTGACATCAATGGCAAAGGGTTGCACATTGCTCAGTGTAGATTCTGTCTTTGCATTTCCTCTCTCTGATTTGTCTTTAGACCACCTTCTTCTGACTTTGTACCCTCCTGCTTCAAACTGGTGTACAAGACTTTTTGAGAGAACACTTTGAGGATTGTTGATCTTGAATGTACACTGCAAGTTGATACAATCCCAAAGCATTGACTCCTCTCACTTGTATAAAGAAGAAAGTGAGGATAATGACACTTCATAGAACACATTCTACCAGCTTTATCTAATCAGTGATGCATCACTGGATTAAACCTAAAATACTGAGAATGCTTCAAATATACTTCAGTCTCTATCTGATGTAGTGTGCCAATACATTTCTGTTGAGGAAGATTGTGGATGGAATATGTCTTCTTCTACAATACTCATCTGTAGTACATCATTTGTTCAATTGTGATGAAGCCAATATGTCTTTTATAGCTATGGTTCACTTTTCTTTCCTGTTAATGATGATTTGAGCTACGATGCTGATAATAATATTACACTTAATAGTTGCAGGTCCTTGTTACTGATATGATCAATGAATCAACCAGAATTTTATCTAAGAGATCAAATGCTTTTACTTCTTGCATAATGTACTTTCAAAAACAAACCCTTGAGACTAGATACATTCAGTGTATTAGTCAGTCTCACTTATCAATCATGCACTTTCCTTTATGACATAAGGAGGTTATGTATGTCAATGATCAATATCTCTTTAATGATCAACTTATTTTCAATGGTTAAACATCAACAATTCCTTTCTGCTGAAGTATGCTTGTGATGAATCAATAACAGACTTTTGGACTTCAACTGTTAGGTTAACACAACTATTCTGTCATGATGATCTTCAGCATAAACATCTTCAAGTTGTTTGATTGACATCTCAGCAAACAGACTTCTTTAGCACTACTACTAACCTTTTCATGCTAAATGTAGATAACCCTGGGAATTATACCTTGATGCATTCTTGCCGTAGTCCTTTGATCCTGTGGACCTGTATCATACTGCTGCTTCCCTGGTAATGCTTGGTAATCTATTGATAAGCATGCTTCTTGTACCTAAACACCAATTGATATTACTTTGATAAATCATGCAGATATTTCACTTTAGCTTGGACATCAACCCATAATTGATACATCCTTCATAAATTATATTATTGAGCTTTCCATTGTTCACACCAACAATCATCAATATATTGAATCTGATCTTGGAATTATTTACCATTCTTCTTTTTCTGTCATTCTTTTCCAAGGAAAGCCATTGCATGTTCCTTTCTAGGACTGCTCTAGAATCATTGCTGCTTTATATTCAATTCATTTGTTCTAACATAAAGATTTTCAGGAAGACATCTTCAATTAGTTTATTAGAAATCTTCATGGGTAGATTACTCAGAGATTTATCACTTACTTAGCTGTTCTTTTCCAAGGGACATTTTCATAGATGGAAGAAGAAATGATACAATGATGAGAAGCTCTTTTCTTACTCATCCCTTTTTAAGGTGAATCATTGTTCATAATAGCAGAATGTTGCACACTGTGATCATCACTTAATGTGCTGATGTCTTCTTAACTGAAATGATCATGACTAATGTTTCCTCTCTACCACCATGGTTTCTTGCTACCTTCTCTTCTTTCATCAATCTGTCAGCTAAATAATCTTCTTCCTCTATAGTTATTTGTTAGAGGAATTTTCTTTTCCCTTCATGATCTTATGGCTGATCTCATTCTAAGGTGCCCTTCTTAGACTACTTTCATGGGGTCTATTTATGAACTTCTCTCCCCCTGTGATGTTGCTTCATATTTATCACTCGTTGGATATTAGCTTTGTTTCCTAGAGCATCTCCCCCTGAGACTGTGAATTTTTCATTACATTATTGAGATAATAGGCTCCCCCTTTCTCTTTTCTTTCCATACTTTATTGGGGTTCTTCATAATGTCTGCACTTCTTTTAGATTCATAGTTTTGTTTGATTTTCTTTGTTTCCATCATTTGTCTAGAGTTCTTTAATATATAATGCAGTTTACAGTCCTTTGCTTTGTGGGCAAGCTTGAGGCATACATAACATTTTATTTTATCAAAGTACATTTGAGCTGATGTACAATACTTTGTTCCCCTTTTTGAACACAATTTACATTCGACAGATTTATGTCCAAAATTATTGCATGCATAATAGTATCCATGGAAATAGTTTGTGTACCTGGTGGAAGATTGTCTTTTCCATTTTCTTACTTGAGGGGTTCTTCTCTTTTGCTGCATCCTTTGCTGGTTGGACTTGGTTTGCTTTGTCTTACAATATGTTTCAGTATTTCCTAGTTTATGGTAGGAAAAACAAGTGATACTTCCCATATGAGGAAAGAACCTTCTTTGACATCTTCCAAATTTGTTCAATTCATCCTTAGGAGCATATGAGCCTTTAGTAGCTGATTGTTTCATCCTCTCATTCTCTGTTCTTTCATGTTGTTGCTTGATTTTGTTTGTTTCTTTGCACATATTGTTCTTGCTGGCTTCTTCTTCTGTGGGAATCTTCTGAGCTGCTTCATGTTCCTTTACAGCTTTTACAAAAATGATATTCTTGTTATCTTCTGCCTTGGACTTACTAGTTTCTCCTTCATATCCTATCCCAATCTTTATGTGTGGTGACCTTTGTGTATTTAGAATCTGGTCCAATTGTCCAGAGCCTTTCATTAGAGGTGTATTCATTAATAGTTCTCTTTGGGATTTTTCTAAGTTCTTTCTTAGGCTCACTACTTCTTATTCCAATCTTTCACATTCCTAACTTATCTCTCTCATTTTTTGTAGTAGAGTGTCTTCTACTTTCTTTGCTTCTTCAAGCTGTGTCTTCAGGCCAACAATTTCTTTCCTATCTTCATATTCTTTCTCATCACATATTTGTACCAATATCTTAAGGTCTTTGTTTTCATTCTTCATTTTTTCTATTTCAGTCAGAGCTATGTCAAGTTTGGCTTTTTCTTTAGCTGCAATTTCTTCATGGCTCTTACTACCATTCACACTAGCAGGTATCTCATTTGATTGAGCATCTTCCTTTTGACATGAATTTCTCTTTTTCTTAATTCTCTTCTCCTTCTTGACAATTCAATCCTCAGTGTCTACTCCATGCATGAAATGCAGTCTGTCCCATATTTCTTTTGCTGAAGTTAAATCCATTATCAACTCAAGGTCCTTGTTATGAAGACTATTATATATCACACATTTCTCCTTGGCATTCCTCTGTTGTTATTTCACCGTGGGGGAGTCTGTGCAGTAACCATCACATACAAGTTTCCATACCTCAGGTTCATCAGCCATTAAACCTATTTTAACCTTATCTCTCCATTCAGGAAATTTTGATGTATTTAGCACAGGTACATTTTGATAGTCCATGACTCAACCAGATCTCCTTCAAGCTATTAAGCTTACACCAAAGGAATTGGCTCCGATACCAATTGTTGAACCCTTAGTTAAACTGAGAGGGGGGGGGGGGGGGGTGAATCAGTTTAACACATTCATGGACTTTTAAAAATTTTCATTAAACTTTATTAACACCTTCATTTCATGATCAGCATAATATGTGAGCAATCTTTATTTGTGAGCAGCAATTAATAAGCAGATTAGATAATGTACCAACAAGCTTAATATGTGAGCAGCAAGTATTAAGTAGAATAGATATACCATATCAACACATAGACATCATGCACATAGACACCGATATAAGTGGAAACCCAAAAAGGGAGAAAAAAACATCTTATTATTGTTGTGATGCAAAGGCAAGCTCCAACTCCCTCTCACCACTGATTTTCTGTAGGCACCAACCTACAGGAGGCTCCAACCTAAATTATGCAAGCTACAACTTGCAAGGAAGCTCCAACTCCCATCAATTTTCTGCAGGCACCAACCTACAGGAGGCTGCAACCTCAGTCAGCTGCAACCTCAGTCAGCTGCAACTGACATTTTATCAAGCTACAACTTGATGTGGAAGCACCAACTCCCATCTATTTTCTGCAGGCACCAATCCTACAGGAGGCTCCTACCTCAATCAGCTACAACTGAAAGCTATCAAGCTTCAACTTTATAGGGAAGCTCCAACTTCCTCAATTTATCAACCTGAATGTTTTCTGATTTACCTCAGATATCAGCTCTGTTTTGCAACATCTCTTTCTGCTCTTATTTTCTTTATCTTCTCTGCCTCAATCTTCTATACTTTTCATTCTCTATTCTTACTCTCTCTAACCTCTTACAACTTTCTTATTTTCTTCAACTCTCTTCAATTCTGTTGCACACTCTCTTCTTCTATCACTCTGTTTTCGTCAACCATCTCCCTTTGGATATTACCCTATTTTATACAAAAGAGCTTCATGGTTGTTTGTATTCTACTAGGAATTCGAAATGGACAGCCATGTCTCTTTTCCTTCTGCCTTCTCATCTCTTTTATCCGCTCATTCAGAAAATATAACTGTAGGTACTTATTTTAATATTACAGTGGGATATTTGCTTTCTTCCGGAGACTTGCCAATGCATCACAACAATATAAATCAATTAAAATCATTTACATTCAATTACAATGAAAACTCCAGCTCACTCATTCAGCCTCTTGGATAGCTGCGCATTTGTCTTTTCTTTGACTCTGTCTTTGTCCCTTTCGGATCTGTTTGTTTCCTTATTCACTGTCGCAGGGTAATGGCCATATGCCATACATTTGTAATTATGATTTTTATATCAACGCTTTTTATATATATATGTAACTGCTGACTTTAAATCTGGGAAAATTCCAACGCTTTACACACAGCAAGTGTCTTGTTGATGTGGTGAGTTCCGCAAGAGGAACATACATACACCACGGCCTTTGTTTTATGGCCCGATGCGATTGCACACATCGCAATCGTTTTATATTAACAATCGCCCTCCACCTTAAGCTGAGGCCTGTGGTTCCACAGACCACGCGGCACATTTCAATAACAGCTCCTTTTATATATATAACCCAATTTCATTTCTCAGTTTAATCACACAAACTTCCTTTTCCACTATAACAATAAAGAATCATGTTAATACTTAAAAAATTCCCTTTCGGGCCCACTTGCCACGCTTTCCGATGTGATCTATTTCTCCTCCAGAAATTTCCGATTGCGATTGATCACAATCACAAGCTGCCTTGCTCCAATGCGATTGATACCCCCCACAGATTTCCGATTGCGATTGATCGCAATCGCAGGTTTCATTAACCTGTTCCGCTGTGCTTAGATTTTCCGATGCGATGAAACACTGTTCATTTGGATGTGTCGATGCGATGGGTCTGATGCGATTAACCACTGTTCACTCAATTTTTCCGATGCGATGAATGATTTTCTTTGATGCGGAACTTAAGCCTGTATAAATAATAGTTTATAAGTCCATCGGGTTCGATCTTCAATCGCAATCGCAACTTCCTGTTTGCATGTTCCACTGCTTTGTTTCTCTCTAATGCGATTTGGTCCCACCTTATGGTACTTTGGTTATTTGTTTATCATAAAGCGCTCCACTTATAAATATATATATTTATGATTTGAACCTTTATTTATATGATCTGTGCTTCATCGTAATCGCAATTTCTTTGTTTATATATGTTTCGACACATATCAGTTACAGTTTATAAACCCATCAGGTCCGAGCTACAATCGCAATCGCAACTTCCTGTTTGCATGTTCCGCTACTTTGTTTTTCTCCGATGCGATTGGGAAAGGGTCCCACCATATAAAACTTTTTTTTTTTTTTAAAACCTTTGGTTCTTTGTCCACAAAGCGCTCCATTTAAATATATATATCTATATAAGCTTTGAGCCGATGCGATTAAGCCGGAACTCAAACCTATCAAGACACAGTTTATATGCCCATCGGGTCCGGGCTTCAATCACAGTCGCAACTTTCTGTTGATAACTTGTTCCGCTACCCTTATATTCTCCGATGCGATTGGGTGAGGGTCCCACCTTATGGTACTTTGATTCTTTGTTAAAAAGGTGCTCCATATAGATTAATATGTATGCTTTGGAACTTTGTGCATAAGGCGCAATATATGTAAGGCACTGCATATATACTCCAGCGTGGGTAACGATTCCCGGAATGAGATTTATATATATATATATACTTTGCTGCTCCAATCTTTAGTGTATCTTCCAGCGGGGGAGGTGATTATCGAAATTTGTTTGTATATATATATATATATACTTGTCGCTTGGGTTATACGATTCCTGGAATTGTGTTTATGTATCCTCTAGCTGGGGTAGCGAATCTCGAAATTTAAAAAATGGCTTTTCCTCTGCCTCTACTTCTAATAACGTGCTGTGATAATGGCTCTGCCTCTACCTCTGCCTCTGATATAATGGCTCTGCCTCTATATTCACTGCCTCTGCCTCTGCTTTAGCTGCATCTGTTGCTCGACCTCTACCTCTACTGTTGTGATAACGACTCTGCCTCTATATTCGCTACCTATGATAACGGCTCTGTGTCTGTATTCGTTTTCTCTGCCTCTGCCTGTCTCCTTTGCTTCCTTCATTCTCTTCTTTGCTGCCTCCTTTGCCATCAATGACAACATTTCCAACACACAATATTTTCGGAGATATGATTTGTGGAAGTTAGGGTTTTTTCAGGCTCTCGAATTTCATCTCAAAGAGGTGACCGTGGGAAAATTGTCATAACTCCCTCTCTGAGAATCGGATTGGAATTCTATAAAAATGGTTGCAATTGCATGGACTATAGTTTCCTGTATATCAATTTCAGAGCCGAAGGAGGAAACAGTGAAACGTGGCACGTCGTAAAAATTCACTCTATTGAACCAGTACATAATTAGGTCATTGTGGGAGATTGGGCATAACTTTGACTTGAAGAATCCAAATCAGGTCCGACCTGTGGCATTCGAAAGAAGATTCAAAGGGCTAGTACATGGCCAAATTTCAGATATTAAAGATCTAAAATCCTAGAGATAATTCAATTTCAATATCGATCTCCTCAAAAGAAATAAAAAAAGGTGTGTATTTTTGTTTTTGAATTGCATAAGCCTTGTGTGAAAAATAAGTTTGAAGTGATTCCAAGGGCATATTGAAGCATAGATATCAGTATTGTGTTAAAAATGCCACCTAAAAAGAATTCAACGCCCGTTAAGACTTCAAGAGGCTCTACTATGACTCTTGAAGAGGAAGAAGCACAACATGACATATCAAAATTACAAGAGCAAGCGCACCAAATTTCGCTCTCGTAAAGAGCAACAAAAAATGAAATGGAAGTTTTGAAGAAAGGCGTGGAAGCTAAGATGGATGGTTTGAAGAAAGACGTGGAAGCTAATATGGATGGTTTGAAGAATTTAATGGAAGCTAAGATGGATGGCATGGAATCTGGCATGGAAGCTAAGATGGATGACATGGAATCTAAGATAGATGAAAAAATGAAAGACAACATGGAAGACATGAAGAATGATCAAAAAGCATACATGGAAGGATTGATGAGAAGGTTAATATAAGAAGTGATTCCTGATGGTGGAAATATAGTACAGGAAACTCATGATGAGAAAAAAAAAAATGTTAATCATGATTTCATAAACTCTAATGTTGAATTGAAGAACTACCATATTCCAAATATGGTTATGAGGAAGTTTTATGGCAAGGAATCTGTAACATGGATACTACAGATGGAGAAATATTTTGATCTCAATAATGTGAAAAACACACAAAAGGTATGCATTGCAAATTTACATTTAGAAGAAAATACATTTGTATGGTATCGATGGCTTTGCTCCCATAAAAAAATTGTCACTTGGTCAATTTTTATGGAGGAAATGAATCCGAACATATCGTGTAATGCAGTGGCAGGAATTTCCACTCGTAAAACTCTCAATATAGAAGGACATATCAAGAAGAAAAATGTAATCGTTTTGATTGATTCTGGTAGTACCCATAATTTTATTCATTGTAAGGTAGCCAAGGAATTGAATTGTTTCCTATACCCAGCACCAAAATTTCAAGTGATGGTTGCAAATGAAGGAACTATAAATTGCTCTAGAAAATGCCATAATATCAAGCTAACCATGGGGGAATATGTATTGAATATTCCAATGGGAGGTGCTGATTTTTCACTAAGAGTACAATGGTTACAATCTTTGGGGATGGTAGATTTTAATTTTCAAGAAATTTTCTTGAATTTTTTTTTGGAAGGAAAGGAAATCGAATTACGAGGTATCGCAGAGTAGCCAAGAAATATAATAAGCTCTAATGTCATGAAAAATATTCTAAAGAAAGAACAACGAGGCGTAATTGCACAATTATGTTGACTAGAAGTTCCAACATCAAAATAATCTATTTCTCCAGTTCTCCAAAAAGTCTTGGACAATCATTCCAAGGTGTTTGAAAATCCCAAAGGACTCCCACCTATTCATGATCATGATAATGCTATTCATTTGATTCCAGGAAGTGTTCCTCCAAACATTAGGCCCTACAAATATCTTTATGTCCAAAAGAGTGAAATTGAATGTATGATTGCGGAAATGTTAAAGGATGGTATAATTCAACCTAGTCAAAGTTCTTTCTCTGCTCTAGTAGTATTAGTGCAAAAGAAGGATGGATCATGGCACATGTGTCCGGATTATATGGAGCTCAATAAGCTCACTCTTAAAGATAAATTTCCCATTCCTGTGGTTGATGAATTATTGGATGAATTACATGGAGAAATTTATTTTACCAACTTGGATATTCATTCAGGATATCATCAAATAAGAATGAAGACTGAAGATATTCCAAAAAAAACATTTCAAACTCATGAGGGTCATTATGATTTTTTGGTCATGCCTTTTGGCTTTACCAGTGCACCTTCTACATTTCAAGGGTTGTTGAATTCCATTTTCAAACCCTTCCTTAGAAAATTTGTGGTAGTATTTTTTGATGACATACTAATATACAACGGGTCTTGGAAGGAACATGTTCAACATGTTGACAAGGTGCTCAAACTATTAGAGGAGAAACAATTATATGAAAAAAAATCCAAATATTTCTTTGGAGTACAAGAGGTGGAATATTTGGGTCATATTGTACCTCATGAGGGTGTTAAGGTAGACCCTAAAAAAATTAAATCCATTAAGGAATCGAAATTCCCCACAACCATAAAGCAGTTGCGAGGATTTCTCGGGTTAACAGGGTATTATCACAAGTTTGTTAAGAATTATCGGAGAATAGCAGCATCTCTAACAACATTATTGAAGAAAGATGCATTTTCATGGACTCCTAAAGCAATTAAGGCCTTTGAACATCTTAAAGAGGAAATGTGCCTAGCACCTGCCTTAACTACGCCAGACATCACAAAAAACTTTATTGTGGAATGTGATGCCTAATGAAATGTAATTGGTGTTGTTTTAATGCAAGAAGGAAGACCCATTGATTTTTAAAATCACCCAATCAAAGGAAAGTATTTACATATAGATATTTATGAGAAGGAAATTTTGGCAATACTACATGCACTAAAGAAATGGCGAACTTACCTAACGGGAAGACACTTCAAGGTAAAAAATGATAATGATAGTCTTAAACACTTTTTGGAACAAATATTATCTTCAGAAAAGCAGCAAAAATGGGTCACAAAGATGTTGGGTTATGACTTTGAAATCATCTACAAAAAGGGAAGCTAAATGTTGTTGCAGATGCACTCTCAAGAAATGATGAAGAGGTGGAAGCATTGCTTTGTTCCATTTCTATTATCCAACCAAATTGGATAATTGAAGCAAGGGATAAATGGAAGAAGGATGAAGAAGTGTGGACCCTCATTCAAAATTTGCAGCAAGGTCCTAGTACATCTGATACATTTAGTTGGAAAAATGATTCCTTATGATACAAATATTGCTTAAATATTTTCAAGAATTCCCAACTAAACAAAATATTATTTTGGAATTGCACACTTTTCCTTTAGGAGGACACTCTAGATTTTCAAAAATTTACCATAGGGTGAAGAAAGAATTTTTTTGGGATGACCTTAAATCCGATATTCAAAGGTTTGTGGTGGAATTTTTGTTTTGCCAGTAAAATAAAGTTGATACAATTAAGACCCCGGGTCTTGTACAACCTTTATCCATTCCAAGTCAATGTTGGGAGGAGATTTCAATGGATTTTATCAATGGTTTACCTAAGTCTGAAGGGAAGAGTGTCATCAAGGTGGTAGTTGATAGAGTTACCAAGTATGCACACTTTTGTGCATTATCTCATCCATTTAAAGAAAGTATAGTTGCTACTGCATTTATGGAAACAATTCAAAAGCTACATGGAAACCCAAATATTGTTATAAGTGACAGAGATCCCATAGTTACAGGAAATTTTTGGACAAAATTATTTTCTTCTTTGGGTACTCAACTAGCTCATAACTCATCTTATCATCCTCAATCTGATGGTCAAACTGATATAGTGAATAAATTTTTGTAAGGATATGTTCGTTGTTTTGTTTCTCATAAGAAAACACAATGGGTCAAGTGGTTACCTCTCGCTGAATGGTGGTATAACACTTCCTTCCATACTGTAGTAAAAATGACCCCATTTATGGCACTTTATGGATATCATACACCATCCATCACATCTTCTTTAAGAGAAAATTCTAAGATTCAAGCAGTGGAAGATCACATCGAGCATCAGAAATTTCTCCAACTCTTAAAGGATAACCTAAATTTGGCACAAAATCGAATGAAATAATAGGTAGATCAACATCACAGCGAGAGAATTTTTGATGTAGGAGACAAGTTATTTTTACGACTACAACCATACAAAAAAATTTCCCTCAAGAAACCTAAAAAGGATAATAAATTATTGCCAAAGTACTATGGTCCTTACAAGGTGTTGCAAAATATTGGTGCTATGGCATAAAAATTGGAGCTTCCTTCTTCTTCATGAGTGCATCCAGTTTTCTATATTTCATGCTTAAAGAAGGTTATAGGGGAAAAACTTATAGTGCAAACAATATTGCAAAAACTTTATGAGGAATGAAAAATCATATTGGAACCTAAAGAAGTCACAGAAACAAGAACTCGACAGCTACGAAATCGATTAATTTCAGAGTATCTCATCAAATGGAAGAACTTACCCACTGGAGATTCTACATGGGAGGATGAGAATTTTATACAGAAGCATTCAGAGCTACTCAATCTTTGAGGACAACAATTTTTTGAAGGAGAGGGGCATGTTAGGTCGCTATATTACTAGTATAGTCCCTTATTGTTGTCAATGTAACCCCCTTATTGTTATTGTTGTACCCCTGTAACCCCAATATTATTATTATTGTGCCCTTAAATTATTATTGTAAGCTCGGATAGGATTATATTGTGACCCCATGGAATCCTATATATAAAAGGATGTTCTTTCATTTGTATCATCCAATAATTTTTCATTTATGTAATGTATTGGAGGTTTCCCCCTCGAAGTGGCTGATTTCTAAGGCATTGATCTCTCTTTTCTTCTATTTTTGGAGTTGGTTTTTGGATCTTGGAATATGTATCCCATGACATTGGTATTATTTTATTTACATATGAAATAATCTAGGGGTTGTTACAAGCCCCTCTTCCTTGGGATAATTCCATCCTCAATGTTCTATGATACCTATGACCAACAAACTGCTGAAAAAAAAACATATTTCCAATGGAGCTTTATAACCGAGCTCATTGTAGTATTTACAATGAAAATGTACAACAACCATGAAAAATGAAAAAAAATATGAAAATCGTAACGCTTATTGAAGTTTTATAACACATATCATTGTGGTATCTACAAAATCATCCATCCATACATATACATATACCAAAAAATAATTTCCTCGAACCAGCAAATAATGAAGTGTACATATCCCGCATCTGATGAACCATCTCCCATGTAGCTTTATCAGACCCAAAGTTCTTCCATTGCATTTTAACCTGCTTGATTTCTTTATTCCAGAGAATGTTTTGTTTTTGCTGAAATATGCATTATGGTTATGGCTGGAATTCTCCCTTTAGTTCCACCTGCAATACAGACTAGTCAATCACATGATTAACATCCTAGACATAATTTTTAAGCAATGAAACATGGAAAACATCATGGAATTTCACTGTCGGAGGTAGTGTAATTCTATAGGCCATTGGTCCAATCCTCTTGAGGATCTTAAAAGGCCCACAATACCGAGGTGCTAGCTTGAAACATGACCCAATCCTGAAGGATCTCCTCTTGGGCTTGATGCACAAGTACACATGCTCCCCAACATGAAACTCCTTAAATACCATGTGTTGATCTGCATAATTCTTCTGCATGTCCTTTGTTTCCTTCAAATTTCTTTTAATGCATTCTTATTCCATCTCTTCCAACATATCTGATTCAATAAACACCGTGTTCACTAGATCACTACAGCTAATAGGAGTATTACAAATTCTCCCATAAATAATCTCAAACAGACTCATCTTTAAGGACTCTTGATACCCATTGTTGCAAGACAAATCTACTTATGGAATATACTTTTCCCACTTCTGTTGTTGATGCATGACATACATCCTCAACATATCCTTAGGAATCCTTTTTACCCTTTATGTCGATCCATCTATTTGCGGATGATAAATTGTACTAAAGGAAAAATTTGTTGCCAAACCTGCAGACAACTCTTTATAAAACCTAGAAGTGAACTTGGAATCTCTATCAAATACAATATTCTTAGGAACACTATGTAATCTCACTATCTTCCCGTTGAAAATGTAAACTAGCTCACTAGTTGAATTCATAGACTTAACTGTAATGAAGTGTGTTACCTTACTTAACATGTCAACTACAACCATGATGGAATCGTGTTGTCTCGATGTCCTCAACAAACTTAAAATGAATTCCATGGAAATGACCTCCCATTTCCACTCTAGAATCAAAATCATCTATAATAAACCACCTAGATTCTTACACCCTACTTTTAATTACTAACAATTTAAACATCTCGCAACAAACACAACCACCTCTTTCTTCAAGTTTGGCCAATGGTAGAACTTCTTAACTGTTTTCAATGTCTTCTAATATCCTGGGTGACCTAAATATGACTTGACATGAAACTCTCTCAAGACAATATTCTTGATCTCATTGTAATCTGACACATAAATCATGTTCCTCAATCTGGCCAAGCCATCTCTGGTAAGATAATACTCCTCATCCCTATCACGTGAACTCTAATATATAACCTGTGCCTCAACTGTTGATACTTGTCATCATGTTGTCCTGCCTAAAATATCATATCATATAAGTCTATCCCATAGGAAATCACTTATGCAATATGATTCATATGTGCTCTTCTACTAAGAGCATTTGCAACCATTTTCTCCTTTCCTTTAATTTATGTGATCTCGAAATCAAACTCATTGAGAGTATCTAACCATATATCTTATTTTTCATTCAGATCAAGTTGGCCAAAATAGTACCTCAACCCACTATGATCACTCATCCATATGAACTTCATGCCAAGAAGACAGTGTCTCTGCATATTTAATGCATGAAATTGTTGTGCTATTCAAGAATGCCCATTATTTTCGAATAGTTACCTTAGAAAAATAGTGGGGACCCTTTTAAAGTTTCTATAATAGAATGAATAAAACCATTAAGTGATTAATTCAAATAGAAATATGAAAGAAATGGGTTAAAAATGATGATTTTTTATTTAAAAGACACCTAAATGGAGAATACTAAACGAACATGAAAATAAACCACAATTGCAAGATCACATGAACGACATATAGTTTCTAAAAAATTCACTTTAAATTATTTGTGATGAGAAAAACAATAAAGAGCTTTACTAAAGGAAAATGGATTTTTCTCGAATGATATTCCATGAAAAGAAAACTATGGGACTCATTGCCACCACGTAATCAATCGCATATCGCATATCGCATTTTTTCCATGACAACATTTAATACGTCCTTCACATTTCCCCGATGCGATGTATTCCATCGCATCGCATTTTCGCTACATGACTACTATTTTCCATTGTCCAAGTGTGCCGAAATTGTGATTGCGATATCACAATCGAAAAAGGTGGCTATTTGTAATTTTAATAGGTTCACGCACAAATAAGACCTGTGATGCGAAAAAATCTTGTTTAAATTCTTAAATGATTACACCAGGCACATCAACCCATGCTTTACATTAATGTCATAACTTAAAATATTTAAAAATTCATGCCTCCAAAAAATATTTGAGCACAAGAGTATTAAATTTTTGGATTATCCGCGTTCCGAGTTTCATTCGCCCATTATTTCCATTATTATAGCATTTTCCTATTGTAACAAGATTTCCCATTTTTTACTTACCATTCTTGATTATCTGCAGGCAAGTCCAAATAAGAAGATCTCTTCAAAAATGTCAAAGGCTGCGAATAAATCCAAAAAACCTATGGCTCTAATCCTACAACTTATTTTAGTGAATTAACAGAGAAGCTACCCTTATTCACAGACGACATGCGCGTCAGAGAGTGGTTCTTCCTCTTGGGAAGCAATGTAGAAATTATTTTAAGACGAGAAACCCCACAAGGTTGAAAGAGAAGCTACTTAAGATGCTTCTGATTCTTCAAAAACTACTATAGAATATGTCACCAACTCTTTTCTACACTGGATTGCTACACACCCCAAAATTTTACCATATACTGATATGTTAAAATGGATAATTGTCAATCTCAATATTGGAGACAGAACTTTCCTAAAAATCAGGGGACCATTAATAAGATCTTTCAAAGCTAAATATTTGAAGAAAATGTACCACATTCTAGACCTGAAGAAGGTATACAATGAAGAATTTCTAGCATAATTCACCAAGGAGAATGAACTAAAGTCGAACCCCATAAAGAAGTGGAGGAACAACCCAAACATGCATAAAAATGATAATAAGGGTATGTATTCCACTAATTACCTTGCTAGTCCCTATTTTTATTTTTCTGCAATGATGTCTAGAGTCTTCAGACAACCCGATACCACTAAATTCTCAGTTGAATGGGTTCCCCTTATGGAAGAAGCTACATATTCTTATATCATGGACCGGGGAACCATTTTTCCAATAATATTTCCACCCAGATTCTTGAATATAGAAAGAATCATCCCAAATGTTTCCCCCATTTTACATGAGTGCTTACATTACGGATGTTGTAATTTTTACCTCAGATTTTCCAACCATGGGTTTGAAATGGACTACCCAAGGCCCCACTCTCATTCATGCCTATCGTAGTATTCTATGGGAATCAACAGATGAAACCCATTTCTACAAAATCTTCCATTGAGTGATGATCCCATTATTTCAAGTTGTATTTAATGAAAAGGACCCCATATTATCCAAGGAAGCTCAAGCAGACTTCACCTCCATTGGAAAATGGTTTGGTGAAGAATTTTTTACTTATGCCAATGTCTTCAGAAGCTTGGCTTGGCCACATGTCCTACCATTGTATGTTCTGAATAAAATTCTAACAAGAGAAATCACTTATAAAACTGTCAGTAATGGATTGAATAAGTTTTTGAAGGAAGAAAAGAAAGCTTCGTGGCCCTCTTTTCCTATTCACCATGGTGTTTACACATTAGACAATTACAAGCATGCAGGGTTAGAGGTCAATCAAATTCAACGCTTGAAATTGTATATAATTTCGAACAGACAATATTACCCAAACCAAGTTGCCTTTGATTTCAAAAATAAAGTGAAAATGATACCATTTGTGCATGAGGATGATGATTTTGATGACTTGTTTGATTCATTCGACACTTGTTCTGCAATATAGAAATTAGCAGCATCATGCTTCAATCCACAACATCTTTCAAATTTTAATTGTTACAGAAATAAAATATTGGAAGCGATTCCTTTAAATATACAAGACGTATCCCAACCCATATTACAAAAGTAACAACAACAGAAAGAGCAGGAAAAGGAGAAACCACTGAAGGATACTAAATTCCTTAGAAAAACACAAGAAGATAAGTCTACTGGAGTGCAAGCCAAAGATCCACAATTTCCAAGTGACTTAAATGATGTATGGAAGGCGTTTAATCAAAAAATCTAAGGATACCAAGAAATGGTGATCACTGATCATCAACGAGAAATGGAAACACCTCAAGATAAAATTCAGAACCCATTTACTACCAGGTCAACTGACAAATAAGTTAATACAAAGAAAGTAGAATTTATCCTAGCCTACCCTACTTTAGAGATTGTATTGAAAATTGAAGAAATTGTGCCTTTAGATATATTATATAATCCCAGACATAAAATTGTCATGAGAAGGTAGAGGAAAAGGAGGATAATAGAACAACCACAAATCCTTGTTCTCAAAGATGTCCCTATGGAAGTAGTTTGGAAAGACTCGCAAGTCAATCCATCTCAGGATCTAACTCGTTTGAATTAGTTTGCAAGGACCATATGCATCTGCCACCATAGACAAGACCACCGACATTAAACAATTAGTCAAAGAAAAGGATGAAATAATCCTTCAATTGGAACAGGAATTACAAGCATAAAAGGAGAGTGTTAATTAGCTATTACAGGTACAATTAGTTTCACAGCTCCAAGAGAGCCTTGATCAATTAAAGTTGTAGCACCAATATGAAATTGGTGCTAAAAATACTCAAATTCATCAATTGCAATTCATTATTGAGCAATTGAAATAAAATCCCAAAATAGATGAATTCAGGAAGGAAGCTTTGGAATTAAATACCTTATTGACCCAACAAGAAGTTGTTTTCTGCCAAAATTTGTCTAGAATTATTGAATTATGTGAAAAACGTGATTGACTGATGAATCAAGTACCATACCAAAGAATAAAATTTGATAAGATCAATGATAAAGTATCATAGTATGTTGCGTAGCAAGATACTACTGATGATCAAAAGTCCAATCTTCCCAAGATCGAATATTCCAAAAAATAAATCTTATTTACTGATTGGGACATATAGTTAAAACAAGCTGAAAGTGAAATTTGCAGAGCCAGAGATGTTTCTAACAACATTATTGAAATAGTTAGCCAGAATCTCATTGCTGCTAATATTATTGATAGATTCCCCCATGGTTCTCTACCTATTGTAAAATATTTAATAAGACAATGGCATGAAATGTCCAAGGTAAAAGAGGAAATCATCATAAAATTGGAGAAGCTGGACTGGGAAAAGTATTGGAAGTATTTAGTTAAGCTTCATAGCTAATAGCTAATGTTGTGTTGTCTAAAAGATACTTCCTCTTACATGATGCCTCCACTTTCAGATGTGGTCTATATAGGAAAATTGTGCATTAGTCTAGGCAAAGCTCCTAAGGTTAAAACTATTCTCAACATCCTTCAATTGAAAGAACGAATGTCCAATGAGACAACGACGCAATCCTGAAGCGAGGAACCCCACCATATTTTGTTTCTATTTTAAATTTCAGTTAATTTAAGGAGAGTTTTTTAAACCTCCTCATCTATTTATGTAATTACTATTTTTGTACTCTTTATTTTATTATATAAACCCCTTCATGTATTTTAAGAAGGGGTCTTGGAATTTTGAAAATAAGACTTTATAGAAGTTGCACTTTTGTACTCTTAAATTTTTTCTCAATAGAAAAGGTTGGATCAGATACTATTTTTCAAATGAGCGGAGTTAACATATATATGGTACTTTTATCTTTATGTTAATATTTTGTTTCAAATGAGAAATAGTTGATTTTCCTTATGATGTTTTGTTATATGTATCTATTTAACACAATCTATCATTAATTCACTTCTGAACATGTTCGATCGCCATTTTTTTATACAAATTCAATACATGAAATAAATAGATGTGATATATACTTATTAAATTGATTTAATTAACTACTTAATTAAATCAATTATGTTAAAA
The DNA here is from genome assembly GCA_034641835.2 of Pinus albicaulis. Taxonomy (NCBI): domain Eukaryota; kingdom Viridiplantae; phylum Streptophyta; class Pinopsida; order Pinales; family Pinaceae; genus Pinus; species Pinus albicaulis. The sequence continues at coordinate 20,985,192 of MU968359.1, read as the reverse complement.
AAATATCATCTCTCTAAGTGTTTGTTGAATCTTCATTTACATTCACTGAAATATCATCTCTTTAATTTGCATAGAAAGATAATTCATCCCAGGATATATATATATATATATATATATATATATATATATATATATATATATATATATATATATATATATATATATATATATATTCTTTAAGATTGTTATCACTCCCATTTATCAAGTCACAGTCAGTTAAAATACCACCCATCCACCAAATTATATTTCATTGGGAAACTGGTCCCATTAATCCAGTTGGAGCCACTATCTCAAATGGATAAGGGACGGTTTTTAAGTCATCGAATGAATGGTTTTCCCTGATGTTGTTGCACCGATTTTCAGGGCATCAACAGAATGATAAATTCCAACTCAAGATCACGAGTCACATATTTATTCTCATTTTCATTCAATTTCCTTAACTCATAGCATACTAACTATCCTTCTTGCATCAAGACTCCATCAAGTCCTCTCTTGCAAGCATCTGTACAGACCATGAAATATTTTTCTAGATCTGTAATTTTCAGAACCAGAGAATTCGTAAGAAAATGCTTCAACTGCTCGAAACTAGTTGCACACTCCTTATTCCATTCAAAATTCTTCCCTTTTCACTGCAAATATGTAATAGGATAGACAATCCATGAGAATTTCCTGATGAACTGCTTGTAGTAACCTCCTAGCCCCATGAATGATTTTACCTCATCCACATTCCTAGGAGTTGCTCACTCCATGATAGCTCTGATATTTTTGGGTCCACTTCTATACCTTCCTTGGAACAACATGTCCCAAGTAATGACCTTCTGTCTGAAAGAAATTGCACTTACTAAGATTGGAATAAATTTGATGCTCTATCAACAATCCTAACACTATTGTTAGGTGTTATGAATGCTCTTCCTCATTATTTTAATATATCAATATATCATCAATGAATACTCTCAAAAACTTGTCTATATAAGGATGCAACACACTATTCATCAAACACATGAAAGTAGCTAGATAATTAGTAAGACCAAATGGAACTACTACACATGCAAAATTCCCATACATGGTATAAAATTTGGTTTTGTATATATCCTCTTCTTTGATGTGTACCTGATGATATCTCGATATCAAGTTAATATTCGAGAACATTGTTTCTCCATTCAACTGATCAAACAAGTCATCAATTTGCAACAAAGGATACTTTTAATTGGTAGTTACCTTGTTCAATTTCCCGTAATCAATGCAAAACCTAAGAGTACCATCCTTCTTATTCACAAACAACACTGGTGCACCCCAAGGAAAAACACTTAGCCTAATGTATCCCTTATCAAGAATTTATTTAAGTTGAAAATTCAATTCCACTAATTATAGAGTGCTCATCTTATAAGGTGCCTTTGATGCTAATGCTTCTCCTAACATCAACTCAATAGAAAATTACACTTCTCTATGAGGCAATAACTCTGAAATATCTGTTGTAAATACATGCCAAAACTGCTGCAAAACGAGATACCTCTTCAATACTTCAACATCCTCAACATCATTTCCTTTGCCACTGGAAATATGAATTAAAAAAACTACACACCCTTTCCTGATACCACACTTTTCCTACATAAATGTAACCATTCCCATAGACGTGTGCTTCTTCTTTGCCTGCAAGATTCTCTTCTCTCCATCATCATCCAGACACTCAAAATAATTATTGTAACAAGCGACCTTATTATTTTGAATGTAAAACCAATCCATACCCAACAACATAGTGTATGATCCAAATGGAACCACATTTAGATGTGTTGATGTAGAAATACCGTTAAGCTTAAATGTATAATTTCTTACCCAATGACAAACTCTTTTATTAGTACCAACCAAGACTATGAATGCATTTCTTTATTCAAGAAACACTTATCCACCAGGTCGGGACTGATATAACTATAGCTAGAACCAAGATCAATCAAAATAGAAAAAACTTGATCACAAATCTTACCTTCCATCTTGATCATAGATGCCTGATGATCAACCTGCCTATTATCCAATGTTGCATAAATCCAAGGAATACCCTGTCCAACATCCCCAACTGTTTGTGCCTCCTGAGCATTGTAAATCTGTGGTCTTCCACCCTGATGCTATAGAAAATCTCTCCTACGATGCTTTCCACCACAAGTCCAAAACTACAAAGGATTCCTTCCATCGCCCTTGTTCTACTCCTCAGACTGAAATCATTGCCCTATGTAAATTACATTGAATATCCTATATGGCATTTCATTTTCCTTGTTACCTGCATCCTAATGCCATACTCACCTCTTATCCCACTTTCCCTTAATCTTTTCATTACTTTTTTGTTGAAGGTGTTGGATGCCGCCAACATTTAAGGGTATCTCCCAAAAGTGAGGTCTCAATTATACGTCACATTGTTTGGTGTAGGAATCCCATCCGACTATATGACCCTACCACCATTACAAAGCTTTCAAATATATGCCTTGGTTACAATCAAACACAAGATATAACAACTCCTCTTTGGGACATCATGTATGTGAGATTTGTGAGACACCAAATCTAAGGTGCATTGAGAACTTCCAAAGATGGTGAAGGAAAATGAGCCTCCGGTTAGGAAAGTAATAGTACTATCTTAAAGGGAGACTTGAGAATGAAGAGAAAGGCTTATTGATTACCTGCAAATTAGTCCACATAATAAACAACAATCATGAAAAAATAACAACACCTATTCAATAATAACCATATCTAATTTACATAATAGTTCATTATCCTTAGTATGTAATTAAACTAGCGTATATTGTAAAAATAGAAATAATAGTCCTACTACATCCAAGTTACATGTATGAAGAAGTGTTGGCTCATAGAGCTTCTGATTATGAATGAAAGATCCCAAGTACACTGTTACATAGATGAAACACTAGATCCAGTAGTGTAACATGAAGCCACAACTTGGTTCTCCAAAGAATGATCTATCTCCTATGTACTACAAGAGAATCCAAGGAAATACTCCCCAAATCTAAGCCCTTCGATTGAGTTATGAGGAGATATTGATAACTAATGACTATGACCTTTGGGCTTCCTCATGACTCTTCAACTCCTATGAATTTTAATATTCTATATATGGCTTATTACGCTCCATATTTGAATTTTCACATTCCACATGTGTCCCTTGGACTTCATTACATATAGCTTATTAAAAAATAAAAATCACATATGAGATGGTGGCTATATAAGACAAAATTGATAATAGGACAAAGTATTATCAAATTGACAAATCATTTTATTCCTCATGGAGCTCATTAATGATGTATGTGTTCCATTCTCTCAACTCCGTAGAGATCAATTTGACCCAAAACGACAAGTCACATGTATAACTCATCTTCACCTCTAGTGCCTCCGTCAATATGGGCTTGGAGATTCATTGTAAATTATTCCATAGCCATTAGAGTTCCATGTGAGCTTTGACTGATGTTATGACATATTGTAGAATAATTTCTTTAGTGATATCCAAGCCTTCCTGTTATGTTGCTTGATTGATATGTTATATGTACTGCATGATCTCTTGGAAGATGATTTACCTACCACTGATTTCTTCAAATGATCCTTTTGGAGGCATCCCATGTTTCTATGCTAGAGACTTGAAACCATTGTGTAATCAATTGTAAGCGAAAATAATGCTAATCAACTGTTCTCCAAGATGCATATAGTTCTAATGGTGGATTCTTAGCTAAACTATATCCACCTTAGAAAAAATGTTTAATTTATCTACAAATGTTGTGGAGCATCTAGATACTTGGAAACCCATCCCTGAAGTTGGTCAATCACTATGTTTAGAACTTTCAAGAGTTTTATGACTTCCTGTGATTTCTTATGAATGCTAATGATAGGAGCCACCACTTGTAGAAGTATCATACCATCATATAATCATGCCATGGTGTCCTCCATGGGCCCTAGTTCCCACTGCATGGTTGAATGCCATTATACTATGATGAAGTTCTTTGAAGATAAACATTGGTTCTCCATAGCAAGATGTTCCGTCTATTTCTTTAATGCATCTAGCTATCTCCTTAATCTGGCATTCTCATTCAAAAAATATTAAAAAATTTCCTATGTTTTTGTAGCGAAAGCAACATTTTCCACCAAGATTTCCCTAGGATTCCTTTTGGTATTTGCAGTTATCACCTTTTCTGTAGAAACCAATACTGGATTTTGAGGATCATTTTGGAAGCATTTGTGCCTCTGTTGCATGCTCATATTCTTGAGTTGATCAAACATGACACTGCACACATCTATGACTATGTCTGGAGGTGGAGGTGTGATTCCCATTTCACCAAATGGTATATGAACACCCGTAAGAGGAGGTTCCTTTGGAGAACCTAGTTCCTCACCCATGAGCTAGATGGTATATCCTTCCTCCAAATCTTCCTTTATATATCGAGTCAACTATTCTTCCTCCCGTCTCTAGGATTATTCTTCCTCCCAGGACTTCCTTTTTTTTTCCTCTTCTTGTCTCCTTTTCCACTTCTTCTTCCCTTTTCTCCCTAAGCAAATAATCCAAGATTCCTCTTCTCCTCCTATTACAATTCTCTCCTTTCCTGTTTAGTTTGAATAATTCCTGTGTTCAAAGGATCAAATTTCCATTTCATGTTTCTTTCTGTTGTAGAGTCATACTTGATCCTTTTCCTAGGAGGTGCACTCCTTGCTTGAGGGTTATCTTCTCTGCCTCCTGCACCTACATATATTGATTTGGTGGCTCTTGGGGTCAACCAATCTCCATTCCTCGATGTATTTTTATAATTTCAATGTACCAAATCTTAACCTTCTCATCCTCTGTGTTAGACATTGATGAATATCCCCAATTGAAATTGATCCTTTCACAATGATCCCTACACACTCTCCTCGAATCATATCAATGAAAGTCCTTAGTTTCGAAGTGTAAGTGATCCAAATCTTGTATTTTTTCACCTCCCTCCTAGTTTCTCTTCAATTCAGACAATCTGATCCTCAAAGGGAAGTTGGGACAAGGGTATTTCTTCCTTCTATGAAGGAATCCTGAAACCCTTTGTCCAACTGATATGTTACTTCTTGCAAGACCATCTTATTGGTCACTTATCATGGTATGATGTGAGGGGATATCTGATATCCAAAAAACCTAATGTAAGTACCCTCAAGCACTGAAAACCAATCCATGATATCATGCAGTGACTCCTTCACCCGATCAGTCATGAAAGGAGGATCAACCTCATATATCATATGGAATATGACTACGAATAATTTCTTTGCTAACGTGTCATATGCACCTCTAAAAATTGTTTATGGCAATACCCTGCAGTGGAATTAGACTAGAATCTTGTCCTGCGGGGTCTAGTTCTAGTACATTCCTGGGAAATCATATTTTACACATATTCCATCTAATAAAAATGCAAACATATATAATTATGGTGCCTAATTTTCCCTCAAATATTCTTTTTCCTGCTCCACATGACACTGCAACTCAAATGAAAATATCTATGCCAAATTTAAGATCTGACCATGGGTAACCCCCATGTTGAGCAAATATATCCATTTTTTCTCAAACACCTCAATGTTCTTTCTTCCATGAAACCGAAAACAGAAAGCAATGAGATACTTATATACATATATGAGAATCATGGTCAGATAAAATGTAGATGGGTGATGACGGAACATATCAGGCTCTCGACACCAAGATTTAATGATGTCACTTGTGTCGAGGTCGAACCATCTGGTATAGAAGTCATTATTGGCATATTATGTGGGCCGAAGCATCTTATAATAATTGTGTGTGTTCTCTCCATAATAGGTGGCGATATGACCACACTTTAGCTACGAAGCATGAGATGAGAATCATCCATGGGTGTAATGATCCACTAAATCACTTATGCATAGGGGATGAACTAGAACCTACATGCGATCCTATGCATCCTGGACCTCTTGATATTGATGTATTCTTGCAAATATTCCAAGTTTTTTACTGAATTGTTTCTGCATGAATGTGTCTCTTACGTTGTTCCATGTGATGTTAATGGAATTATTTATGAAGCTATGTATATGCATATATGGGAATGGTAGGCTTTGTAAATTTAATTGCTTCCCTAGTGCTTGTCTCTGAAGCTTATTTGAAGGCCACTTTAAGTGTAGTGAGAGGCATGGTTCCAACCAATGATGAAAGAGTAACAATACTTGTATCTCGAACACCTATTTGTGGAAGCATAATCATGGCAACAATGATTATCTTTATGAAATATCCTAACTAATGCAACAATATCTAAGAAAACCATATTAAAAGAACCATTAAATGCAACTAAAAATGTAATCTATTAATGACAACACATAGTTTCTTGCATGGGAAAAAAATATACATGAAAACAAGGAGGGTGCACTTTCAAATCATGAAGGCAGTTCAAGGGTCATTAGGGGCTTTGAAGTGCGCTCATGTGCTTAAGCAAGAGAGGGAAAAAATCAATGGCATAAAGGTGCACTCCAAAGAGATTAAGGAGTGAGGTTTTGGGACATTAGGCCTTAAAGGTTTCTCATGTGTTCAAAGATTTAAAGAGGGTACACTGGTGCAATTAAAAGGGATGAAGGAATGAAGCTTTAGGCCTTCAGGTCTTCAACCTGCACCCATGTGCTCAAGGAAAATGAGGGTGCATTGACACGTGCCAAAGAGATGAAGGGAACACATTCAACCCTTCGGGGTGTGATCATGTGCTTAAGGAGGGCACACGTATTCGTGATGAAGGAGTGTACTCAAGAGGCAACATGTCTATTCTAGGCACAATTTTTCTGATTCAATCAGAGCTTCATGTTATAAAAGTGCACTCTACCAGCGAAAGGCTCAAATAAAATTCTTGCAGCAAGATTGCATGGTCGAAATGTGGAAAGGAAAGATCTACAATTTTTTATAAGTGTCGTCACAATCATGATTATGATGTGAATAGTCAAGGAACGTGTAGAGTCATAGCCCGTGACAAAAAATTAACACTTGTAGAGGTAAGAATGAACATAAACGCCAGTAAATGAACTGAAAGGAAAAGAAATGACAATAAGAAAAGCAATATTGAAATAAAAATAATGAAAGGCAATCAATATATTTGACATGCAACTTACCTGGAAAGGAGATAGACAAAAAATTTCTGGATCCAAATATGTGCACGCAAGATTGATAATGAGAATGAATGATTAAATGAGTTAATTTAAAAGAGATTACATGAAAATTAGTCTCACACATGCTTGCCACTTGTTGAAAAGTGATTGAGTTGGTTAAGGAAAGTTAAGTGGGATCCTATTCTCTAAGAGAGCACCCACATGCAATAAGGAAGTCCGTGCATCCATTCTAGAAGGTCACACATATTCATGCTGAAGGAATGCGCACAAGGAGGGTGCACTTCTTTAGCCCAAAGGAGTGCACTCAACACAAGAGCAAGCCTTCATCAACTAGGAAATTTTCCCAAAAATGTAGCAAATGTTTTAGCAAAAACACAACAAATTTGACTTGATTTTTAGATGACTTAGAAGAGGTTTTGAATGCTTCTGAAGGATGGTGAAGAAATATTGGGTTGTCTACTATTTCATGGGACCCTTCAGTCATCCAAAATCATCATTTTATCCCCCTAAAAATTGATTTTAAGAGAAAGTGTCTAGAAACACATCGAATTTCTGAAAAGGTGGTAGAAAGGTGTAAAAAAGGCACTATTTGGTCATTTTCTTCAAAATTATGACTTTATAAGCATCCAAAAGTGATTTTATGATATCCTTAAGTCATTATCTATCAAACCATGTTTGAATTTTTAGATTTTGACCCTCTGAGAAAAAGTGCAACAACTAGTTGCTAGGTTTCTGTAGGATGCTTTTCCTCCTTTGTGCACAAAAACTTCAAAATTTAAAAATTTTGCCTCTTTTTTTTATTTCTAATTTTATTTCATACCATCAGTGATGCATCAACCAATAGGTCTAGGATTTTATTCATTTTTATTTTCCTTTGGGTTCTTTTGAGTTTCTTCTTCATGTTTTTCACCCTAAACTTGCACATCATTTTCCTAGCATAATAGTGCCTTACCATATTTCTTTGCATGGTGGTATCCCTGTTTTCTTTTTCTAGTATATTCTTCAAGTGTACATTCACTCTTTCAAGCGAATACTCCCTTATTTTCTCAATATCAGCACTCATGGAGTCAAATATAGTATATTGAGCTTGATCAGCAACTATGGTGTCTTGAGCTTGAGGAGGAGATGGATCTTCTAGATTATGTTCCTTCCTAGCCATTTCTCTTGTCTTAGGTCTCCTATGGCTGTGTTTGAATGTTATTATCTTCCAGCTGCTCAATGGAAATAATGGCCTTACATTTTTCCTTTGCTTCCAAGACACTTGTTTTACTTACCGATGGAGTATCTTCTTGTGACTTGCTCTGCTGCATTAGAGCCTGTCTCAACTGTCTATTCTCCTGCTATAGGAAAGCCACCATGAAATTGGCTTTGGACAGGTCATCTTTCAGCTCTTTAATCTATGATTCCTTCTCCTTGATGATATATTCTACTGCCTTATCTCCATGCCGGTATCATAGTTCAACCATTTCAAGTTCTGGAGGTATATCTTCTTCATTGTGCAATGGTGAATCATGTCTACTAAGAGGTGATTCATCTCTCATGGTTTCCAACTAAACTTCCTTTTCACTAACAACCTCATTAGGTATCCTTTTTGCTTGAGATCTAGTTTTAGGCCTAGACCTAGGCATCTCTTCTTCTACTTCAGGAAAATAGACCAGCTTCTTACCTTTCTTATCTATCCTTGAAATATCTATTCTAGGCTGAGTTTTTGTCACTGATGGCATTTTTGATGTTTCAACTCCCTGTGGTATAGATGGTGATGAAGGAGATATTTGAGTCTTTGAATGGTTGGAGACAGGTAAGAGAGTATCTTCCTTCAAGAAATCTTCCCATGACATGTTGATCTGTGTTAGGTGGTGGAGGACTATTACCTTGACTAAATCATGATGAAAGAGGCTTTCTTGATGATCTCTTCTTTTAGACTGCACCTTCTCTGTCATCTTCACCAAACTTATAAACAATTATTTAGGTATGTTTAGGGGCTTTTTAGAAGTGAAATGCATCAATAATATGATATGATATTGGTATAGCTTGATAAACCCGCCCTCACAAGTGAAATACTTCGTAATAATCTTCATAAAAGGGTTGTACTTGTCCAACATTTTCCTGCTAGGAAAAACATGAGAAGGAGACTCCTTGTAGTTTGGTTTCAAGAACATCTTGTTGTGCTCTAGGTCTAAATCCATGCCCTTGAACCAAATTTCACCTTGACTAGGGCTAGTATTTTATGAAGCTACAACCTCTTCTGACACTGGAAAACTGATCCCTACTATAGTTGCATGATCCTTCTTGAAATTAATGGAAAAGAGGCTTGTTAAATTATGATGATAGCCTACCTCTTGCACTTTTATACAAAACCCTAGGAAGCCTTCCTACTCAAATGATATTCCGATAAACTTTGATGCATTGAACTCTTGGATATGAGTTGGATCATATAGATATATCTCTCCTCCCTTGTACCTCTCCTTTCACTGGTATTCACCATGTTTTTGGTTTCACTTTCGATAGAAAATGCTAGTTTCAAACAAGAGAGGGAAAGGGACTTTGAGCTGCAAAACAGGGCTAAAAACATAGCAACTAAAGGGAAGGGAATGGAGGGGATGGGGGGTAGGAAAAAATATGAAAAAAAAATTATGGGAGGTAGGGATAGGTGTTAGGGACACAATGAAAGTGAAATTTCTCAAAATGAGTGAGAAATGAAGGGGGGAAATGGGAAAACACATACATGTGCCAAAAACGCAGCGACATGTTGGGTTTTATAAGGGAAATAATGAAATGAAGGAATTTTAATGAGGGTAAGGGTGGGGAATGTTTGATGAGGATAGTGAAGGATGTGCGAACCTAAAATCAAGCAGGTTTCCTCTCAAATAATAAAAACACCATTGGAAAAGAAAACTCAACAAGAAAACACAACAAACACTAGGGATAGATTTTGATCAAATTTATGAAGAAAAAGGATGTATAGAGGGTTTTCAAAGTTTAATTACTTGTTGAAAGAGAATTTAAAGAACTGAGATGATAATTTAACCCTTTCTTTCTCCATTTTTCCTCCAAATCAAAAGCGCATCAAGACCCTCCAAAAACACAACAAAATGATTAAATAATAATGGTGGATAAAATTCAAATTTTTGGTGCTTATGGAAGCTCTTCAAAGTGATGGAGAGAAGCTCTTGAATCTTGTGGAAGGATGGAATTAAGTTTTTAAATACTTTGGTGCTACTTTATAACTTACAAAACTTGATTTCAATGGAGTGAGATCATGTACTTTAACCAAATGACTTTATGATGTGATTTATTCCATAAGTGCTAACTCTCATGACACTTTACTAGTTTTGGATAATGATTAAATGACTCCAAATGGAAATATGATGACACTCATGACTTTCTCATGATCAACCTTATGACACCATGACTCTTCCTTTTCAGATTTTAAATAATGACACTTAATGAAGGAAAAATGACCTATGGTGACTAAATGACTCATGAAACTGATTATGATTTGACCTTGATGACCATGACATGAGAGTAACAAACACACTTAGACAATGACTTGACCATTTTGCAACCAAGAGAGATGTCAAATTTTATTTGAAAATATAACAATTTGACCATAAGACTCTAACTACAGTGAAAAGAGTCAATTTTGATCACTGTGACAATTGGACACTAACACCCATAAAAATTTGAATCCTAATAATATTTTCTACTCCTTTATTTATACAAATATGAGTGAAGGGGAAGCCTCCTTGGAAGGAGGGTTGCTTCCATCCAAAACCTCTATTAAAGTGGATCTAGTCTCCTGAGATCCTTGCATCCACTAAGTGTAGTAACTTCACAATAACTAACCAAGTTGTAGGCGAGTTAATGAAGGGACCAAGCCTCCTACATTCCCTCCAGCTGGTGTCCAGCATTCTCCTACCTAATAAATGATTCTTTTCCTTCACATTTTACATGTTAGGCAATAGGATATGAAAAATATTCCTTAGCCATCCTAATCAACACATTCTAGTCCAAAAATATGTCATCAAATGTAAAGGGAGATGAAAAAATATGTTGAAGGAATGTGAAATGGGCCTTGATTGGCACTTATTTAGGAGGCCCGTCATAACAGTGATCATTGGCTATATAGGTATGCATCTATCTTTCTTATGTAACATTCATGATTGTTCATACTATGACATTTTGCACCTTGACTTTATCCTACATCATCTTCATTAAATGAGATAATTATCTTTGATTGACCACCTTATAGAATGAAGAAAAACTTAAGTATACTCTAAACCATAAACATTGGGAAAATAATCATGGAAATTCTCATGGTATTTTATATGTGCATAAAAGAACTCAAAAATTCACCTATAGGGCATCATCCCTGGGATAGAATTGGCTCCTATATATGATCATTGTGAGGATAGTGTGGGCTCCCAACATGCATTAGAGAGATTTTGAGGTCTAAAATGGGCCTCCTAATAAAAAATTACAACCAAAATAAAATTTATAAGAACCAATAGGATTCAAGATGATGATGTCAACCATGGGGGATGATTCACCATTTTTGGGGTTAAAAAGTAAAAAGATTAAAAAATAATAAAAATACTTTGTCAAATTATCTCCCTAATTTTTTACTCAAATTTTGAGAGGGAGTACTCGTTGGATGCATAATTTGATTCCTCATCCAAGGAGTACCCATGTTGCATACTTTCGATGGACCTTGCTACACGAAAAATGGAAACACATGAAAAAACATGATTGCAATCACGTTTTTCATGTATTTTTCATTTTTCATGTATTAGGGTCCATTGAAAGTATGCAACATGGGTACTCCCTTGATGAAGAATCAAATTATGCATCCAACGAGTGTTTCCGCTCGAAATTTTAGTAAATCCATAGGGAGATAAATTGAAACTACGTGTTCAAAAAAAAAAATCTTTTTTCCCTTTAAAATTTGATGATGTAATCTAATTTTGTTTTTTCCACTATTATTTTATAATTTCCTTAGGAGGCCAATTTTAGACCTCAAAATTACCCTAATGGTTGCTAAGATTTGGATTTATGCTAGTTATCATCCTAGAGAGGTTTCTCTAACTTAGGTAAAATCACCTGCTCTCTGACCAAAACTCTTCCATTTGTCTCCAATCCTTCTCCAACACCTGTAAAACCTCTCCAAATGTTAGCCACAACTCAGTAACATATCATCAAGCCTCTAATCATCATGATAAATCCTCCAATATTTTTGACATCAATGCCAACACATATGAATCCTTCGGTAGACATTAATGCCAACACCATGTGACCAATAGATGCCACAACTAAATTTCATCAAACTTGTTTAAGCATCAAATTTTCAGTTTTTTCTTTTATAACATAGGCATTATTTTCTATCCTAACAACTTCAACTACTACCTCTCTTGTGTCTACGAGTTTGATTTCAATTTTTTTTAATCTAAAAAACGCATCGTAGCCTTGGCCACACATTTAGGAACAATGGAGTAAAATTGTGCATCGGACCATCAACAAACAAACATCCTTAGCTTTACATTTTTCATTTTCTAGGCTGACTAATCCTTTACCATAATCTTTCCTGGTGTATTATTTCCATAGGTAACATTACCTTTGCTGACATGTTTTAATGAAAAAAAATTACTTTTTTATCATGACATCTTCTTGGAACAAAAATTGTCCACATACTACTGACTCCCACCATTATGAGCATATAAAACCACATTGCAATTTTCTTCATTTCCCTTTTTCTTCCATACCTTGGGTTTCTGGCTTGGTTTTTTATTTTCAGGAGTTTGCCTATCGTTTCTAAGTCTAAAAACCACTACTTTATGCAAAAAAAATTGAAAAATATAACATTAAATCAAATTGTTCAAAGGAGAGAATGAATTGTTGAGACTAGTTTGTGTTTTCCTATGTCTAGAAAGCCGATTATAAAAAAGATCATTTATTTTTTGTGGAATGATATACCTAAACATTAGGTTAAACTTGAAATACACAAACTTATACCCATACTTAGTGCAAGTAAAATAGTATCCTGGAAATACATCCTCATACTCGGTAAAAGATTGATTTTTGAAGCTTGTCCAGGCTATTACTTAAGGTAATTTATCTTGTCTAGGGCTTGAATTTCTTTGTGGACTTGTCTTCTCTGCACTGTTAGACTTTTGCATTGTCGAATTAAACTTGCTCATTTTATCTAGGAATGTCTAATTTCCCCGAGAGTTTTCTATGTTGGTTTCATTATTGATAGCTTGAACAAAGATAATAACCTTCTTACCTTTCACATCAAATATTGAGCTTGACTTGGCCTCAAATTCCATGCATGTTCTATTGTTAGAGATTCTTTGTGCTTCAAGAAGTTAATATTGAAATTTGCAACAAGAAACAATGAAATTGGCATCCATAAAGGACAAAAAAAATGACTGCATAACTGATGTGGGATTCCAGCCACACATGAGTGAGAAATCCAGTTACACACTTGCGCTAAATGTGGGTGTGTAATTTATTTATCTATAAAATAAATTGGAAAATAAATTGTAATTTCATCTCATAACAACTTGTATCAGTTAATTAAGTCAAAAACACTAAGTTAGCTGAAGAAATTCGAGTTGAGGGTCAAAGGTGAGGCATTTAGAGTGATTATACTATTTTGGGGGTTTAGTTGCAGTTAATGCATTATTTTGGTGCATGTGTAATGAGTTAACTCAAATTAATTGAGTTAAAATTAGTTTAACTAGTTTTAATTGAGCGATGAGCTAGTGAGAGGTCCAATGAATTAAATTAGATTTAATTCACAAGTAGTGATCTATTAGATAACTTATGATTCACTATTATTATTTTCCTGCATGTCAATTCTAATGACAACCCAGTTGAGACATAGGTTAAACAGAAGTTAACAATCAATTGTATTATTAGCGAATTACTTGGGCGCAATTATAAAGTCAGAGGATGGCTAATGATGGATTGCACAATCAAGGAAGGTTTATTATCCTATTTAATAGGGATTAATTTCCTAGGGATTGCGTGAGAAAGGATGGGCTAAGTAGGGGATGATAATTGGCTAAGTGTTGGTCAATTTTTCCTAAGAATTGCTAGTCAGTTTCGAGCAGGATCAGGGTGAGACGATAGGTAGAGTGTGGGATTTTCTCAGTGTGAGAAAGCATTGTATCGTTTCATGATTCTTTAACTATGTGCAATATATGATAGATGTGTTTTGAGAAGGTGCTTTCCCCATATACATCTTTTGTTTTGTGATTGGTAATTTCCTTTCTCTTACTTTCCTGTGATTGGGCAATCATGTTTTATATTCCGCAAATATAGTAGAAGGATTCAGTATCTTGTTTTAGTACATTTCATGATCAGATTGAATCCATTGGTATATATTTTATATATAATTTCTATAGTTAATTTATACTTTTAGTCCCTTTTACAATTTTTTTATTAAAGAGCAGCTAGGTTTTGCCTTTTCAATTTCTTTCCTCAAAGCAACAATTTCTCCTTCAAACCTTTCACATGCTTGATTTTTCTCATTGAGTTTTTGATTTAGAGTTTCTTGGATCTTATTTCTTTCTTAAATTTGCAGGAGCATAGGTTCTATTGCTTCATTTTTATCCTTGATAAAAAATTCCTTTTGTACTTTACTTTTCTTTCTCAACCTTTGGATCTCTTCAAGATCACTAATAAACTCGCCCTCAAGGTCAAATTAAGCCTCTTCTCCATGAGAATCAACAATGTTTACTTACAAATTTTCTATGTCCATGTGGATGAATTCTTGTAATCTTTCATGATTTTTTTCTCATATTTGATTGGATGTCTTCACTCTCAGAGGAGTTGGATTCTTGGATGCAAAATATTTTCTTCACATACTTCTTTTTTTTAACTTCTCCCTAGGTCCATATTCATTCTTCTTATTTTTTTAACCTTTAGAAGCACACTGACCTACTTTTCCACAGTTGAAACACATACAAGGTATCTTGTCTCTGTACTTTCCTAAGCCTCTCTAGAGCTTTCTCACGAACTCGACCTCTTCTTCATTAGATTCATAGCATGAGTAATCATGTTCTTCCTTCAACTCATTGTCTACTTTGAAGGTTGAATCCCTTATTATAGTTTTCCCATTAGAAATATTCTTAGCATAGGCAATATGACTACCAAATAATTGATCCAATGTGAGAGAATTGAGACATGTCATCTCCTCAATGGCTGAAACTTTAAAATTAAATCTATCAAGAGGAGATCTCAACAATTTTTGGAGTACTACTTGCTCCTTTAGATCTCCATCTAGACCTCTTATTGTATTCACCACTTCATCAACCATGAGAATTGATTTTGGAATATCTTCATCATTATGCATCTTTAAAGACTTAATTCTAAAACCCAGAAGTTTAGCTTTGTTTACCTTGCTATGGTGATATTCCTTGGCTTTATATTTTTGTAATTAAATGTGCATAATTTTATTTTTGGTTAAGTATGCTACATTGAAATACAAGTGGAAAATTTAATTATCTATAATTTATTACTGATAGTATCTGATTATAAAGTTGTAATTATTGTGTTTTATTTTATGAATAAAGAAAAATATTGGAAATTAATTGTTGAGTACAAGTGGATGAAAGAGAAAAAAGGTTGCATTTTATTGTGAAAGTGTTATTACCCATTAATAATTCCTAGGAATCTAATCTGAATGATTAGATCTAACTGTGGAATTATGATATTGGCCAATTAATTGTTTCCTAGAAGACATGAACCCGACCTCATGAAGAGTGAGAAAAAATATCTCATTAATAAGCAAATAACCACTTGCCACCTGTTGGTGAGGTGGAGCCAGTTGTCAACCTCCAAAAGAATGGTAGATGGGATAGTATATGTTGTTTTTTACTTGTTTTTGTCTCATTATTCTCAGAGAATCAAAAAAAGGGACTGAAGAGAAGCTAGTAGCAAAAGATAGAGAGAAAAGGATGTAGACCTGGTTGCTCAGGGGGGGAATTAACTATGTAGCAGTGTCATGCTTGGGAGTATCCAAGTTCCTAACCATTAATTTTCTAGAAAGAAAATCATGTATCAAGTTGGTATTTCTAATTTTTGCATCCATTTATCGACCAAGAAGAGAAATGAGTTCTGGTTACATAACACAATTAGTTTCTTTTGTAGTTTGTATTGAGACACCTTACTTATTTAAATGACAAAAATGGTATGCATGAAACGATAAAAATGAAAAAGAGATTTTATCATAAGTTGATGAGAATCAAAATAAATAAAAAATATATCGACTGTACTGTAGAATATCACCCCATGGATTAAAAAGTTTTTTCATTGTGTTGGTTAGTTGTAGAAAACATATTGAATGAGATTAATTTCATTTTTTTTAATAATTGTATTAAATATAGAAATTACAATTTTTATTTTAACTATAAAAAGAAAATGTTAGACTCAGACCAAACATGTACACTTTATGATTGCAATAATATTATTTTCTTTTCTAGAGACATACACAGTAACATACACAAGTAGAGATAAACAATTATTTTATAAGAAAACATAGTGTACGAATACACAGACATACACACAAGAGAGAGAGGGGGCTCCTATTTATATAAAATTACATTCTATGCATTAAAACCTCATAATATCACTATTGAACATTTCTAAGACAATGGCTTTTGAATTGCAAATATATAAGAATGGAACTACAAAAAATATTTACATAGGAAAACATTTTGAGTAATATTTTATTCAACAAATGAAAAATGCCAGAGATTTTTCAAAGAATATTTGCTAATAATAAAATAATTCAAGAAAAATGAGTTATAAATTAGGTACTCATGACCTTATGTAAACAATAACATATATTTAATTAAAAAAAATAATAGAGAAAACTTTTTTCACCAACATATAATAATTCAATCCTAAGATGGCTAATAGGTCGAGAATAAAATTAAAAATATGAAAAGTATTAAGATTAGTATATTTCATGTAATAAAATTAAATAACATATTCAAACATATAATTCAAAACTCAAGCCACTCAGACTTATGGTCTTTAAGCAAAGAAGGAGCTCATCCAAACAAGGGACCAAGAGTTGGAAACCTTGATCTGGTGTAACAACCCTGGTGAAAATTCCATGTAATAAAAGTTAAAAATAATAACCACAGTTGATGGGAAACTTATTCCAAGCTGAATTTTGGGAAAAAAATCATAGGGGGTGTTAATTTGGTTTATTATGGATAAGGAAATTGGAAAAGGAAAAGGAAAAGGCAAAGGATTTGGAGAGGAAAAATGGAATTTTTGACACATTTATTTATGAAAATAATGGAAATTAGGAGAAAAGGGATATGAAAGGTCACAGGTTGCATGTGAGGAGGAAAATGAATAAAATAGAAGCATCTTCCATAAAAAAAATTCTAAGGATTAGTTGGTACCTTTTGTCAGTGCATTTTTTGGAGCTCTCTCATGATTCTCTCTCTCACTCTTAGACACTTAGTGTTTTTAGAGCAGTTTGGGATTGGAGCAAGAAAGACAAGAAAGCAGGAAGAATAAGGAAGAAAGCAAGGAGGAGCAAGAATCAAATAGCTACAACAATATTCCTTGCAGGTATTGATTTTCATGTATGATTTCCTTGCTATATTTGACATGCATGGTATTGCATGTAGTTATTTGTTGTCTTGGCATGGGTTTTTTCCACGTGTGACAGTATATTCAACCTAGCCTTGCCATTTCCGAATAGCCATGGTGTTGTGGTGTTCTCATGTTTTGGTTTAGCTGGATTATTGGATGGATTCAAAGCTGAGAGAGGTGGATCTCTAAATGATTATACAATCGGTTCTCTTGTTGCCTTAGTTTAGGGTCTATTAACCCCTGATTCAGATTGTGGGTTGCGATAAAGCCTGAGAGGTGGTGGTTTACTTTCTATTTGAAGCCTAGGAATCCCAGGTTTGGGATTGTGGTAAAGCCTGGAGAGTATTTCTTGATTTAGGGCCTAGTGACCCCTGATTTAGACTGTGGGTTGCAGTAAAGCATGTGAGAGTAGGAGATCGGAAAATTCCTCACGGTTTAGGTGGAGAGAATCCGTTGATATCCATGCTTGTGTTCGCCTAGTGATCCGAGTGTAGATCATGGTAAATATTGGTTTATGATTGATTAGGGTGAGTTTTTTTATCCTCGCGATGCCCTAGTTGATATTTCAGTTTGAGTCCCACACTCATGCTTGGAATATGGCACGAGGATGATTGGCTGAAGAGAGATTTGGCTCAACCAATCTATGTTCGAGTGGAATGTGGAAGTCCCATCTCCGGTTGGTTTTTACACTCATTAATGGGAAGCTCATTCATTTTGTATTTGGTATGAAAATGTATTGGCTGTTATGTGGATTTCATTGATGTATTATCCATGGTATTTATGTTGTTATTATGCTAGTTATATGCATGTATTTTATTCGCGATGATGTATGGCTCTATATATGTTTTTTACTGAAAATGAATATACAATGTATCTATGGTCAAATATATTTTATTGCAGCTTATTACATAAGGGATCAATGCTTCTTAGCGATTATTAGATAAGTATTATACCCCTATGTTTATTTCTGTTGTTTACACCGGTAGATGCAATGTTTGTGACATGTTTGAAGAAATTCCTGTCATGGTTGGGTCGGGTTGGATAAGTTCTTAATGATGTGATTGCTTCCATACATTTTTTTTAATGTTATTTATCCTCTCCTAAAGTTATAGGATGTTCTGGGCAATGATCTGGGCTCAGGGGCTGAAAATGTGGAACAAATCCTAGAGTTGCAGACACAAAATTGAAATTTTGGGGCCATAAATGCGGCCTTGACAAGGAAATCTCTTGGATAAGGGTCTATAACCATTCCCTTTCCCTTACATGCCCACAAAAGCCTTAAATGGGTTAAAAATTAGTTCGCCCTCAGGGAACAGGGCCCTAGAAGGCTGGGTTACCTCCAGGGGATGCAATGATGAAGTGTAAG
Source organism: Pinus albicaulis (assembly GCA_034641835.2). Classification (NCBI taxonomy): domain Eukaryota; kingdom Viridiplantae; phylum Streptophyta; class Pinopsida; order Pinales; family Pinaceae; genus Pinus; species Pinus albicaulis. The sequence goes on along the minus strand of MU968359.1, from coordinate 20,966,093 downwards.
GTTTGTCTATCATGTTTCCGTCAGTTCCACTTTCTTAAGGTAATCTAGGAGGTCCAATCTAATATTAGTAGCCTCTCATCACATGTTTACCTCGGTTGGTCAGTTACTTAGGTAGATGTGGGAAGAGGGTGTTACAGTGTGGTATCAGAGCATGGTTCAACTCTCAAAATGATGGGTGGTGTGTTGGTCATGCTTTTATGTTGATTTATTATGTGTTTATCATGCCTATGTTATATGTGGTTGTTGCGTCTACCTTGTGTTTTCCATGATGGAAATGGTGGCACCATGGAAGTGCTGATGATGTTATTGCCAACATGTTGTCATGAATGTGTGACTGATTGTGTGTTGTTCTTGTTTATGTATTGTGCATGCACTCCTGCTTACATATGGTTATATGTTGTATATGAATTTCTTAGTTATGCTAGGTAACATTTGAGTCATGCTTGAGTATTTTTTGTGTATGATTTCTTTTGTAATGTTATATGTTGAATATGCATTGGTCGGTCATGTTGGGTTACATGTTGCTTATGCTCATGTATGGTTCATGCTTATGGTTGTGTGCGTGGTCAAGTTGCATTGGTGTGTATTTGGTATGGTCATGCATGGATGAATGGACTCCAATTAGAATGAAATTTATATGTTTATATGACTAGACATTATATGTTTATATATTGTCATGATTATATCATGTATTACGCTTACTAATTAAACTTGCAGAAAGTATCCTCCCCAAATTACACTAAGGTATGTTGGTTTATTGTTATTTGGTTTAGCTGACATATTATACTTTAGAGGAGAAAAATAAACATGGATAGAAAGATGGTAAACTACAATGACTCCCCCCGTGAGTCATATGAGCATCATGGTGGGCACTCTTCTAATTTGGTAGACACATTGAGAAGCTTAAAGGAAGAAATAAGGAGTTATAAGGTAGAAAATTAAAATCTCATACATGCACAAGAGAAACAAGCATAGGTAAATGCAATAATCCTTCATAGCTTGTCATATTTGCAGAAACAAGGGCCAGTACAGATCAATTATGGACATGAGGAAATAACTAATGGGGCATATGGACGTATCTATCCTAGTAGACAAAGGTCATATAGACAAGATATAATGAAATATGGTAGGTTGTTGGACACTTCGGATAGGTGGGGTGATGAGTATAAGTACTATTCTAGTTCTAGTTCAGATAGACATCATGATCATCATCGGTATCACCCTTACAAGAGGAGTGATAGGTGATACATGCCGAATGAATTTAATAAGGCAAAGACACCTGATTTAGAAAGAAATTTGAAGAAACAAGAAGAGTTTGAAACTTGGATACTTGGGGTGAAGAAGTTCTTTGAGTTGCATGAGTACTCAGAGAACATGAAGGCTAGGATTGCTATCTTTAGTTTGAGAGGTGAGGTAGACATCTGGTGGGAATATGTGAAGTGGGTTAGACATATTAGGATAGATGAATTGAGTTGGCATTAGTTGAAGAGGTTTTTTAGGGAGAAATATTTTTCAGAGAGGTACTACGACAACAAGGCCAAATAATGTTATGATATAAAGACGATATTAGTGACAGATGAGGAGTACATGACAAAGTTCTGGAGCTACTGAGGTATGTATGATATCCTGAGGATGATAAGGCTAAGGCTTAGTTATTTTTAAGTGGATTTCCGATAGCATTCAAAGATCGGATTGAGTATGATGAGCCTTGGTTACTTGAGGAGGTCATTAGGAAGATGAAGCACCTCTATGAAGAATCAAAGCACAATAATGAGTCTTAACAAGGATGGAAGGGGAAATACCAAGGTAAAGGTAAATGGCAGCCTAAGAGAGCAAGGCCTCAAAATGAATATGAGAAAGAAAATGTGGCACCACAAAAGAAGTTTAATGCATTTTGATAGGGACATAGGCCACAAAAACATTATAGATCTCACCAACAACATGGGGGTAATGGTATGCGATGGTTGGAGTGCTAGACATGTGGTGAGGAGAATCTTAAGAGAGATTCTCCACAGAATCATGGAGGTAGGCCTAAGATATACACTGCATAGGAGGCACAAACTGTTGGGTATATTGGGTAGAGAATTCCTCAGATTTATGCAATAGTGGAAAAGCAACAATCGAATCACCAAGCTTCTATTAGTTATATGGATGGTAAGCTTTCTGATCAAGTTATTTCTATATTTATTGATCTTGGATCTAATTATAGATATGTTAGTCCTGAATTGGTGGATAAGTGTGGTTTGAATAAGGAAATGCATGCATAATCTTGGTTAGTGAAATTGACCACAGGTATTCACCATTGGGCCAGAACTTGTGTATTTAATTTAAACGGTATTCCTACAGCAACACACTTGAACATATTTCCACTGGGATCCTACAGTATGAAATTGGGTATGGATTGGTTATATCTTTAGAGGAACAAGGTAGATTTCTATGATAAAGCTATTGAATTATTGGATGAAAATCGAGAACCAAGAGTCCTACAAGGAAAGAAGAAAGCCACATCGGTTAGGATGGTAATGTTAGGTCCCTATATTACTAGTATAGTCCCTTATTGTTGTTAGTGTAACCCCCTTATTGTTATTATTGTACCCTTGTAACCCCCATTTTGTTATTATTGTGCCCTTAAATTATTATTGTTAGGTCGCCTAGGATTACATTGTGGCCCACTAGGATTACATTATGGCCCCATGGACTCCTATATATAGAAAGGAGGTTTTGTGAATTGTATCATCCAAGAATTGTTCATTTATGTAATGTATTGGAGGTTTCCCCCTCGAAGTGGCTTATTTCTAAGACGTTGATATCTCTTTTCTTCTATTTTTGGAGCTGGTTACACAACATTTGGTATCAGAGCTTTGGATTCTAGGGTTTCGCTGCTCCAAACAGGTCATCGTGGCATTTTCGCTATAACTTTTTTCTACGAAGTTTCAGAAGCTGAAATTTTTAGGGTGCGAAGCTGAAATCCTAAGGAATATTGTCTAAAAATTTCAGAGCTTGGTTCGCAATATTTTCGGAGATATCATCTGTGGAAGTTAGGTCTTTTTTCAAGCTCCTAAACAGGTCATCGTGGAATTTTCGCTATAAATGTTTTTCTACGAAGGTTCAGAATCTGAAATTTGTATGGTGTGAAGCTGAAATCCTGAGGAAATTCGTCAAAAAATTTCAGAGCTTGGTTCGCAATATTTTTGGAGATATGATCTGTGGAAGGTAGTGCTTTTTCGGGCTCCTGAATTTCATCTCAAAGAGGTGATCGTGGGAAAAGTTCAATAACTCTCTCTCTGGGCATCGGATTGGAGTGCCATAAAAAGTGGTTGAAATTACACAGACCGCAGTTTCTTGGCTATCAATTTCAGAGACGAAGGACAAAACAGTGACACGTGGCAAGTTGTACAAGTTCGCTCTACTGAACCAGTCCATAATTAGGTCATTGTGGGAGATTGGACACAACTTTGTCTTGGAGAATCAAATCGAGTCATACAGCAAATTCAAAATAAAATTTAGGGAACTACAGTGGTGAATTTCAGAGTTGTTTAAAGATCTCTGCAATCTCGATAGAAGCTTAATTTCAATATGACTCTCAAGCAAGAAAAAAGTTATTGTATTTTTCAAATTACCTGAAGTCTTGTTTGAAGAATCAAGTTGAATTGATCCCAAGGGCATATTGTAGAATAGATATCAGTATTGGATTCTAAAATGGCCCCTAAAAATAATTAAACACCCATTAAGCCTTTAGAAGGCTCTACTGTGACTCATGAAGATGAAGAATGGCAACATGACATATCAAAATTACAAGAGCAAGTGCAACAAATTTCGCTCTCGCAAAGAACAACAAAAAATGAAATGGAAGTTTTGAAGAAAGGCGTGGACGCTAAGATGATTAGTTTGGAAGATAAGATGGATGGCATGGAAGTGGGCATGGAAGCTAAGATTGATGTCATGGAAGCTAAGATCGATGAGAAAATGGAAAACATGAAGAATTTTCTAAAAGCAGACATGGAAGGTATGACAAAGTTTATACAAGAAAGGTTTCCTAATGGTGAAAAGATAGTAGAAGAACCTCATGATGAGAAAAAAATAAATGTTAATTGTGATTTCATAAACTCTAATGTTGGCGGGAAGAACCACCATATTTCAAAGATGGATATGAGGAAGTTTGATGGAAAGGATCCTGTAACATGGATACTACAGATGGAGCAATATTTTGATCTCCATAACGTGCAAAACACACAAAGGTACGCATTGCAACTTTACATTTAGAACAAAATACATTTGTATGGTATCGATGGCTTTGCTCCCGTAAAAAAATTGTCACTTGGTCAATTTTTACGGAGAAAATGATAGCACATTATGAGGATACAAAGAGCAACACCTTCTTTAGCCAATTGATAAATCTCAAACAAAAGGGTTTAGTGGGGCAACACATTGAGGACTTCCAAAAATTGAATATAAGGGTAACTAATATTCCAGAGGAACACAAGATTGATCTCTTCTTAGGTACTCTAAAGGATAACATCCAACATGAAGTTCGTGTTTTGGAGCCTGATTCATTGGAGAAGGCATTCAGGTTGGCAAGAAAAGTTGAATGTAAAATTATGGCGACAAGGAAGCCTACCACTCAATTCTATAAAGAAGGAAGTGTTTCTACGCCTGGATTTCCACAACCTACAAGGTTGACACCACAACAATTGGAAGAAAAAAGAGCAAAAGGGCTTTGCTACAGTTGTGATAGCAAATACACTAAAGGTCATAAGTGTGCTGAAAAGAAATTATTTTACATATATTGTGAAGAAGAAGAAGAAAATGAACAAGAAGAGGATATACACCAGGAACCGGCCCTAGAAGAGGAAGAAATGAATCCGACCATATCATATAATGCACTGGCAGGAATTACCACTCCTCAAACTCTCAAGATAGCAGGACAGATCAAGAAGAAAAAGGTAATAGTGTTGATTGATTCAGGTAGCACCCATAATTTTATTCATTGTAAGGTAGCCAAGGAATTAAAATTTTTCCTATACCCAGCACCAGAATGTCAAGTGATGGTTGCAAATGGAGGAACTATAAATTGCTCTGGAAAATGCCATAATATCAAGCTAACCACGGGGAATATGTGTTGACAAGTCCAATGATTTCCATTCCTATGGGAGGTGCTGATGTTGTACTAGGAGTACAATGGTTACAATCTTTGGGGACGGTAGCTTTTAATTTTCAAGAACTTTTCTTGAAATTTTTTTCAGAAGGAAAGGAAGTCGAATTACGGGGTATTGAAGGGAAGCGAGGAAGGATAATAAGCTCTAATGTCATGACAAAGCTTCTAAAGAAAGAACAACGAGGCGTAATTGCACAATTATGCTCACTAGAAGTTCCGACATCAAAATCATCTATTTCTGCAGATCTCCGACAAGTCTTGGACAATCATTCCAAGGTGTTTGAAACTCCCAAAGGACTCCCACCTATTCGTGATCATGATCATGCTATTCATTTGATTCCAGGAAGTGTTCCTCCAAACATCAGGCCTTATAGATATCCTTATGTCCAAAAGAGCGAAATTGAATGTATGATTGCGAAAATGTTAGAGGCGGGTATAATTCAACCTAGTCAAAGTTCTTTCTCTGATCCTGTAGTATTGGTACACAAGAAGGATGGATCATGGCGCATGTGTCCGGATTATAGGGAGCTCAATAAGCTCACCATTAAAGATAAATTTCCCATTCCTGTGATTGATGAATTATTGGATGAATTACATGGAGCAATTTATTTACCAAGTTGGATCTTCGTTCAGGATATCATCAAATTAGAATGAAGACTGAAGATATTCCAAAAACAACATTTCGAACTCATGAGGGTCATTATGAATTTTTGGTCATGCCTTTTGGCCTTACCAATGTACCTTCTACATTTCAAGGGTTGATGAATTCCATTTTCAAACCCTTCCTTAGAAAATTTGTGCTAGTATTTTTTGATGATATACTAATCTACAGCAGGTCTTGGAAGGATCATGTTGAGCATGTTGACAGGGTGCTCAAACTATTGCAGGAGAAACAATTATATGCAAAAACATCCAAATGTTTCTTTGGAGTACAAGAGGTGGAATATCTGGGTCATATTATATCTCACGAAGGTGTGAAAGTAGACCCTAACAAAATTAAAGCCATTAAGGAATGGAAAGTCCCCAAGACAATAAAGCAGTTGCGAGGATTTCTCGGGTTAACGGGCTATTATCGCAAGTTTGTTAAGAATTATGGGAGAATAGCAGCACCTCTAACAACATTATTGAAGAAAGATGCATTTTCATGGACTCCTGAAGCAACTAAAGCCTTTGAACATCTTAAAGAGGCAATGTGCCTAGCACCGGTCTTAGCTACGCCAGACTTCACAAAAACCTTTATTGTGGAATGTGATGCCTCTGGAAATGGAATTGGTGATGTTTTAATGCAGGAAGGAAGACCCATTGCTTTTGAAAGTCGTCCAATCAAAGGAAAGTATTTACAGAAACCTATTTATGAGAAGGAAATGTTAGCAATACTGCATGCAATAAAGAAATGGCGAACTTACCTAATGGGAAGACACTTCAAGGTAAAAACTGATCATGATAGTCTTAAACACTTTTTGGAACAAAGACTATCATCAGAAGAGCAGCAAAAATGGGTCACAAAGATGTTGGGTTATGACTTTGAAATAATCTACAAAAAAGGAAAGCTTAATGTTGTTGCAGATGCACTCTCAAGAAAGAATGAAGAGGTGGAAGCATTGCTTTGTGCCATTTCTATTATCCAACCAGATTGGATAACTGAAGCAAGAGATGAATGGAAGAAAGACAAAGATGTATGGATACTCATTCAAAAGTTGCAGCAAGATCCTAGTACATCTGATACATTTAGTTGGAAAAATGATTCCTTATGGTACAAAGATAGCTTATATCTTTGTAAGAATTCCCAACTAAAACAAAAGATTCTTCTGGAATTGCACACTTCTCCTTTAGGAGGACACTCAGGATTTTTAAAAACTTACCACAGGGTGAAGAAAGAATTTTTTTGGGATGGCCTTAAATCTGATATTCAAAATTTTGTGGCGAAATGTTTGGTTTTCCAGCAGAATAAAGTGGAAACAATTAAGACCCCAGGACTTCTACAACCTTTATCCATTCCAAGTCAACGTTGGGAGGAGATTTCAATGGATTTTATCACGGGTTTACCTAAGTCCGAAGGAAAGAGTGTCATCATGGTGGTAGTTGATAGACTTACCAAGTATGCACACTTTTGTGCATTATCTCATCCATTTAAAGCAAGTACGATTGCTACTACATTTATGGACAGAATTCAAAAGCTACATGGAAGCCCAAGGGTTATTGTGAGCGACAGAGATCCCATTTTTACTGGAAATTTTTGGACGGAGTTATTTTCTTGTTTGGGTACTCAATTAGCTCATAGCTCATCTTATCATCCTCACTCTGATGGTCAAACGGAGATAGTAAATAAATGTTTGGAAGGATATCTTCGTTGTTTTGTATCTGATAAACAAACACAATGGGTCAAGTGGTTACCTCTTGCTGAATGGTGGTATAACACTTCCTTCCATACTGCAGCAAAAATGACCCCATTTATGGCGCTTTATGGATATCATCCACCATCCATCACATCATCTTTAAGGGAAAATTCGAAGGTTCAAGCAGTGGAAGATCACGTCGAGCATCAGCAAGAAGTTCTCCAACTCTTAAAGGATAACCTGAAATTGGCACAAAATCAAATGAAACAACAGGCAGATCAACATCGCAGTGAGAGAAGTTTTAATATAGGAGATGGGGTTTTTTTACGGCTACAGCCATATAAACAAATGTCCCTCAAGCAAGCTAAGAAGGATAATAAATTATCGCCAAAGTACTATGGTCCTTACAAGGTGTTGCAAAAGATTGGTACTATGTCATACAAATTGGAGCTTCCTGCTTCTTCGCGAGTACATCCAGTTTTCCATGTTTCATGCTTAAAGAAGGTTATAGGTGAAAATCTTCCAGTTCAAACAATATTGCCAGAACTTGATGAGGAAGGAAAAATCATATTGGAACCCGAAGCGGTCATGGAAACAAGAACTCGACAACTACGGAATCGATCAATTTCAGAGTATCTCATCAAGTGGAAGAACTTACCCACTGAAGATTCTACATGGGAGGATGAAAATTTTATACAAAAGCACCCAGAGCTACTCAAGCGTTGAGGACAACACTTTTTTTGAAGGAGAGGGGCATGTTAGGTCCCTATATTACTAGTATAGTCCCTTATTATTGTTAGTGTAACCCCCTTATTGTTATTATTGTACCTTGTAACCCCCATTTTGTTATTATTGTGCCCTTAAATTATTATTGTTAGGTCGGCTAGGATTACATTGTGGCCCACTAGGATTACATTATGGCCACATGGACTCCTATATATAGAAAGGAGGTTTTGTAAATTGTATCATCCAAGAATTGTTCATTCATGTAATGTATTGGAGGTTTCCCCCTCAAAGTGGCTTATTTCTAAGGCGTTGATATCTCATTTCTTCTATTTTTGGAGTTGGTTACACAACAGGTAACAGCCATGCAAGCCAATTATAGTCGGAGGAAAGGGTGTGTGCTATTTGCAATTCATATATCTAGTGACAAAGGTAAAGAAGTTGAGGATGCAAATGTGTTGAGCATGTATCCATTTTTGCAACAGTTTCAGGATGTGTTTCCAGCGGATATTTCAGAGTTTCCACTGCATAGGGAAGTATACTTTTCTATTGAGTTGGTACCAGAGTCAACTTCAACATCAAAAGCACCTTACAGGATGAGTACACCAAAGTTGGTAGATTTGAAATTGCAATTGAAGGAAATGTTGGATAAGGGGTGCATTAGACCAAGTGTATTACCACGGGGTGCACCAATGTTGTCTGTAAAGAAGAAGGATGACACTCTTAGACTATGCATTGACTACAGGAAGTTGAAAAAAGTCACCATCAAGAACATGTACCCAATCGAGGATTGATGATTTTTTCGATTAGAGGAAGGGAACAACAGCGTTCTCTAATATCGACTTGAGATCGGGATATCATCAGGTATACATCAAAGAAGAGGACATTTAAAGATTGTATTTAGGACCAGGTATGGGTGTTATGAGTTTGTTTGAGTTCCAATCAATTTGAATAATTCCCGCGCTAAATTTATGTTTTTGATGAACAATGTGTTGCGTCCTTATTTGGACAAGTTTGTAATTGTGTTTCTTGATGACATATTGGTGTATTCTAAAAATGAGGAAGAGCATGTTGAGCATTTTGCAGCAGTACTTAGGTTTTTGAGAGAGAATCATTTGTATGCTAAACTCAACAAATGCAGTTTCTTCCAGACTGAGGTACACTACTTGGGACATGTTGTCTCCAAGGAAAGCATTGCAGTAGATCCAAAGAAGATACGGGCCATCATGGAGTGGGTATCTTCTAAGAATGTAGATGAGGTGAGATCATTCATGGGATTGGTAGGTTACTGTAGGAGGTTCATCAGGAAATTCTCACAGATTGTGTATCCTATTACATAATTTTAGAGGAAAGGTTAGAATTTTGTTTGGGCAAAGGAGTGTGAGGCTAGTTTTGAGCAGCTTAAGCAGTTGTTGATACATTCTCTAGTTCTAAACATTGGAGATCCAGATAATAATTTTTTATTGTGCATAAATTTTTGCAAGATAGGAGTTGGTGGAGTCCTTATGCATGATGGATAAGTGGCATGCTATGAGTCATGGAAGCTAAATATACATGAGAAGAACTACCCGACACATGATCTCAAGCTAGAAACGATCATTCATGAAATGAAGATGTGGAGGAACTACCTTCTCGGTAGATGGTTTGTATTGATGAGTGACCACATTGGGTTGAGGTAATTGTTTGATCAGCCAAATTTGAATGTCAGTAAGGCTAGATGGTTGTGCACTATCAACAAGTTTGAATTTGAGATCAGGTACATCAAGGTAAAGGAGAACAGGGTCGCAGATGCTCTTAGCTGGTGAGTATAGGTGAACCATTTATTAGTGATGAGCTCCTATGGGACATAATTATAGGATAGGATCTTGTAGGTAGATCAGAAAGATCACATGTATATGGAGATTGTGCATAGGTTGCAACAGAGTAAATGTACAGGTACAAGTGTTTGTACAGGTACATGTGTTGGTATTGGTAAATGTAAATATGTTGGTATAGGTACAGGTACAGGTGTTGGTACATGTACATGTACAGATGTTGGTACACGTGTTGGAATAGGTATAGGTACATGTGGTACAGGTACAGGTAAATGTACATGTACACCTGTACAGGACTTGGATTACCATCTCACAATAGATGGATTGGTTAGATTTAGAGACAAGATATATGTAAAAGACAATAGTGATGTCAAGATGGTGATATTGAGATATTTTCATGTGAAACCATATTCGAGTCACTCAAGCTACCATAAGACATTGACTGCAGTGAAGAAATTGTTGATCATCGATTGTCAATGATGTCAACCCAAGAAGCACCAGGAGATACCCCAATATTGCATGGGAATTTTGACCTACCAAATTAGTATGTTTTGGGTCAATAATGATTTTGATGGTTTCTACTTGTCGAGATGTTTCCATTGATATATGGCATGCCATGTAATTCTTTATGGTTTGAGAGATATTCATGTTTGAATTTTGTACCCCCAGTTAGTGGGCTAAAACCCCATGGGGTTGTGACATGGGTCATTTAAAAATCATAATTAATATTTTTTAAGCTCCTAAAATCCCTCCCATGTTCACTTATTGAAGCCCCTCTGAACCCAAACATTTATATAAATTGTGATCCTCATATCCTCCTCATGCAAGGGATTTCGTCATCTGAAACAGGTCATCGTGGAATTTTCACTCTAACATTTTTTCTACAAAGGTTTAGGAGCTAAAATTTTTATGAGGTGAAGCCAAAATCCTGTGGAAGATCCTGTAGAAATTTTAGATCAAGGTGCATAATATGTTCAGAGATATGATCTGTGGAAGTCAGTGTTTTTGCAGGCTCTTGAAATTCATCTCAAAGAAGTGACCTTGGGAAAAACATCATAACTCTCTCTATGAGTATCAAATTGGAGTTTTGTAAAAATTGGTAGATATTGGATGGATATTATTTTTTACTCTATAAATTTCAAAGCCGAATAAAGAAACAGTGACATGTGGCACACCGTACAAGTTCGCTCTACTGAAATAGTCCATAATTAGGGCATTCTGAGAGATTGGGCATAAATCTCCCTTGAAGAATCCAAATTGGGTAAAACCTATGGCATTGGAAAGAAGACGCAAAATACTACTACAAGACTAAAAATCAGATATTGGGATCTAAAATAACAGAGATACACTAGATTTAATATCGAGCTCATAGAAGGCAAGAAAATGCTAGATCATGTGTTGTCAAGGGCTGCAAAGGACCAGATTTTCTAGGGCAGCAAAGAAAATCAAGGTGCAGTAGAGGGTAGCATGACAAGAGCAGTAGCCAAGGTGTAGAACAGCAGTAACAAGTTCATCACATGAAGTCTTCAAGTAGGTAGAACTGCATACAGTCATTGTACTAAGTCATTGTAAATGCATTATTGTAAAAATTGTTCTAGTGTCTATTTCCCAAGAGTTGAAGAGGAAGTGTTGGGAGGTCTAGGATCATCATTAGGTGGTTGAGTCATAGTTGGGGTTATGTTATAGTGTGTCTTATTCTTCTACATCATTCTATATCATTGTAAAGTGGACCATTTTCCCTGGTATGGGAGTCTATTCTTCTTTTATTCTTCTATATGGTGGTAGGGTGATGCTAGGGTGAGTTGTAGCTCATTGGGTGTTGGGGCATCCATTCAGTTGACTACTGAAGAATCTTGAGCATTGGAGCATCCATCCAGTGGGAGCTGGAGAAGAATTATTTTCTAGATTCTAGGAAGTTGGAGCTTTATTTTCAATTGGAGTTGAATACTAAAGAATTATTAGAAAAGCATTAGGTGGTTTTTGTCCCAGAGTGGGTTTCCACCTTAAAAATTGCGTTCATTTGTGTTCCTTTTGTTTGCTACTATCATTCTACAAATACTGATAATAATTTAAGATTAACCAATGCTCTAATTCAAAGAAATAATGATTCACCCCCCCTCTCAGTATTTCCAACAATTGGTATCGGAGCTTGGTTCCTTCAATAGCAGTTTAATAGCTAGAAGGAGGTCATGGAGCATACCACTTTTTAATGAAAGTAATTATGCACTCTGGAAAGGAAGAATGGAGGTCTATCTCTTGGCACAAGGTTATGAAGTATGGGACACTGTTCAAAATGAATTTACATCAATCACAGATGAACAAGGTAAGAAGAATTTGGTAAATGATGCAAAAGCAAAGAATATTATTATCAGTGGACTTATTGAATATTATTAAATTGGGTTGTAAAATTTCCAAAAATGTATGGGACAAGCTTGAGAATGTATATGTAGGTGACTCAAATTTCAAAGAAGCAAAGCTTCAAATCTATAGAGAAACTTTTGAGCAACTCAGAATGAAAGAAGATTTCAACATTGCTACATACTTCCAATACGTTGATGAAATAACCAATACTATGGAAGGATTGGGAGAGCCAGTTGACGAGAAGACTGATATACGAAATATTCTTAGAATGTTACCAAGGATATTCAACCCAAATGTATCGGTCTTAGAATACAGTACAAATCTGGACAAACTTAGAAAAGAGGAATCACATGGAGTTCTCATAGCATATGAAATGAGACTTGATGAAGAAGAGGGTACTTTGCATCTAGAAATTGCGTTCGTTGCATCTAAGAAAAATATAAGGAAAAACAGCCTTCAATTGAAAAGAAATGCACCTGCAAGTGTGAAGAATAGGGAGATGATGAAGAAGGTCTTTCAGATGAATAATATGCTTACTTTACAAGAAAACTAAAAATTCTTAAGGGAAAATTCAAAGGTAAACTTCCACTGATATGTTTCGGTTGTGGTGAGGTTGGAAATTTCGCATCAAAATGTCTAAACATAAGTGATGGCAACTCAAAAGGAAATAAATGATTTTATAAATTCAATAAGCGAGGATCCAAAAGGAACTTTCTCTCTAAATAAGATAGCTCATCATCTGATGAATACAATGACAACAAAGAAGAATCTAATGAGAGAGTATTGTTTATGGCCAACCACAATAAACAAGAGGTATCAAACAACGAAGAAGAAGGATTGACCATAGAATAATTTTCTAAGGAAGCAATCAAACTTATAAAAGAGCTCAAGGCAGAGAAGATCTGTTCCAATACTCTTGAAGAACAATTTCAAGGTCTCAAAGTTGAATTTGAAGAACACAAATGCATTGAAGAGTCACTTCAAAAGAATTTGGAATAAAGAAACCAAGAAAAGGAAGAATTAGAAGCCGAATTAGTCTCGCTGCATAAGGAATTGAAGAAAGGAAAAATTATCCAAAACTATGCCAACAGATCAAGGGCATTGGAAGAACTCATCAACAATCAACGATCTTACAATGACAGAACTGGCATCGGTTACAAAGAAGAAGAAGCAGGACCTTCTACAAAAAAAATACAATGAACCTATGAGATCTAACATGCATGTAGACTTCATTGGACAAGATTCCCAAGAACAACCTTGGAAGGAAATTCCTCAACGAATATTTCCATCAAGGTACCAACAATTTTTTATGGCTACTATTATTCATGTGGAAAATTTGGTCATAAATCTATAGAATGTCGCACGTACCCCAGAAATGAATACAATTCCAAGATATCTGTCAAATATGAACCTCCAAGGGCTCAACGAAACATCAATAGATTTTAACATTTAAGAAATAATATTGAATGTTACAAATGCTGAAAATTTGGACACATAGCCAGAGACTACAAACTTGAAAATCCTCCAAAAGAATCTTCGAAGCCATAGAACGAACGAACATGGAAGAAGAAGAAGACTGATAATTGTGCTCTCGCTCTCAAGGCTCAAAACAACAAAGATTTTTGGTATGTTGATAGCGGTTGCTCAACGCATATGACTGGAGATATAAATAAATTTGTATCTCTGAAAGAGAAGAAGGATGGAGCCGTGTCCTTTGGAAATGATGGATCTTCAAATGTTATAGGATTAGGTACTGTCACTCTTGGAAGAAAATATGCTCTAGCCAAGAATGTTCTATTGGTTGAAAACATGAATCACAATCTGCTCAGTGTTGTACAAATGTGTGATCAAGGACACACAATACTATTCAACTCCACAAAATGTGAAATTAGGAAAGGCAGGTATGGTGAAATTGTGGCTACAGAAAGTCGAGCTCCAAACGACATATATGTTCTGGATGAAGCAACTAAATCATGTCTAATAGCTAAAGAGGATGATATAATATTTGGTAGCAATGATGATCGACTAAGTAAGAATTTTTCTACAAAGATGAAAAGTGATTTCGAGATGTCTTTACTTGGTGAGCTGACATACTTCTTAGGGCTTCAAATATCTCAGCAAGAGAAAGGAATATTTATATGTCAAGCCAAGTACATCAAGGAGCTCAAGAAATTTAAAATGGAATATTTCAAACCCATCCTTACTCCAATGGTAACAGGTTGCAATTTGCACATAGACGACTCATCTAAGGATGTGGATCAAAGGTTGTACAAATCTATGATTGACAGTCTTCTATATGTAGCAGCCTTCCAGCCAGATGTTATTCAAGTAGTTGGACAAGTAGCAAGATTCCAAGCAGCACCAAAAGAATCACATATTATTTCCATCAAAAGAATTCTTCGATATCTAAAGGGAACAACAGAATATGTCTTGTGGTATCCCAAGGGTAACAATCTCATTATTCATTCCTTTAGAGATGCAGATTTGGTAGGAAGTGTTGATGATCATGAGAGTACCGGTGAAGCATTGGAATATCTTCACCAGAAGCTTGGGATTCTCCCAAGTTCTCATTATATTTTCCTTATTCAGAATATAAAGGGGGAGTGGAAGTGTGTACAAGTCTGCAGGATGGTTGTGTGTCAGGGGGAGTTACCATTTTCCATTGATGTCAAAGGGGGAGAGAATGTTGTAAGAAGAGGTGTCATGATTGCAGGGGGAGTACTTATATTGCCATCAATGCCAAAGGGGGAGATTTTTGATCAACGGTTGTCATTGATTTCAACCCAAGCAACACTAGGGGCTACCCCAATATGTTGTGAAACCAGCTCCAAAAATATAAGAAAAGAGATATCAACGCCTTAGAAATAATCCACTTCGAGGGGGAAACCTCCATTACATTACATGAATGAACAATTCTTGGATGATGCAAATTACAAAACCTCCTTTCTATATATAGGAGTCCATGGGGCCACAATGTAATCCTATTGGGGCCACAATGTAATCTTAGTCGACCTAACAATAATAATTGAAGAAACTTGCCGATAATAACAATAGCTAAGGTTACGAAATTTTAATAATAACAATAAAGGAGATTTTACTAATAACAATAAAGGACTATACTAGTAATATGGGGATATTAACATGCCCTCTCCTTCAAAAAAGTGTTATCATAATGCTTGAGTCTAAATGACTTTGAGTTACTTCCCCGTATGAAATTTATAAATACCAGCAGAATCTTCAGTGGGTAAGTTCTTCCACTTGATGAGATACTCTGAAATTGATTGATTTCATAGCTATCGAGTTGTTGTTTCCATGACTGCTTCAGGTTCCAATATGGTTTTTCCTTCCTCATCAAGTTCTGGAAATATTTTTTTAACTGGAATATTTTCACCTATAACCTTCTTTAAGCATGAAACATGGAAGACTGGATGCACACGTGAAGAAGCAGGAAGCTCCAATTTGTATGCCATAGTACCAATATTTTGCAACACCTTGTAAGGACCATAGTACTTTGGCGATAATTTGTTATCCTTCTTAGCTTGCTTGAGGGACATTTGTTTGTATGGTTGTAGCCATAAAAATACCCAGTCTTCTACATCAAAACTTCTCTCATTGCAATGTTGATCTACTTGTTGTTTCATTCAATTTTGTGCCAAATTCAGGTTATCCTTTAAGAGTTGGAGAACTTCTTGTTGATGCTCGATGTGATCTTCCACTGCTTTAACCTTATAATTTTCTCTTAAATATGATGTGCTGGATGGTGGATGATATCCATAAAGTGCCATAAATGGGGTCATTTTTGCTGCAGTATGGAAGGAAGTGTTATACCACCATTCAGCGAGAGATAACCACTTGACCCATTGTGTTTATTTATCAGATATAAAACAACGAAGATATCCTTCCAAAAAATTATTTACTATCTTAGTTTGACCATCGGATTGAGGATGATAAGATGAGCTATGAGCTAATTGAGTACCCAAACAAGAAAATAACTCTGTCCAAAAATTTCCAGTAAAAATGGGATCTTTGTCGCTTACAATAACCCTTGGGTTTTTATGTAGCTTTTGAATTGTGTCCATAAATGTAGTAGCAACTGTACTTTCTTTAAATGGATGAGATAATGCACAAAAGTGTGCATACTTGGTAAGCCTATCAACTACCACCATAATGACACTCTTTCCTTCGGAGTTCGGTAAACCTGTGATAAAATCCATTGAAATCTCATCCTAACGTTGACTTGGAATGGATAAAGGTTGTAGAAGATGCATTTGTAAGGCCAAAAGGCATGAAAAAAAATTCATAATGACCCTCATGAGTTCGAAATGAATTTTTTGGAATATCTTCAATCTTCATTCTAATTTGATGATATCCTAAACGAAGATCCAACTTGGTAAAATAAATTTCTCCATGTAATTCATCCAATAATTCATCAATCATAGGAATGGGAAATTTATCTTTAATGGTGAGCTTATTGATCTCTCTATAATCCGGACACATGCGCCATGATCCATCCTTCTTGTGTACCAATACTACAAGAGCAGGGAAAGAACTTTGACTAGGTTGAATTATACCAGCCTCTAACATTTATGCAATCATATGTTCAATTTCGCTCTTTTGGAAATAAGGATGTCTATAAGGCCTGATGTTTGGAGGAACACTTCCTGGAATCAAATGAATAGCATGATCATGATCATGAATAGGTGGGAGTCCTTTGGGAGTTTCAAACACCTTGGAATGATTGTCCACGACTTTTTGGAGATCTGAAGAAATAGATGATTTTTATGTGGGAATTTCTAGTGAGCATAATTGTGAAATTACACCTTGTTCTTTCTTTAGAAGCTTTGTCATGAAATTAGAGCTTATTATCTTTCTTGGCTTCCCTGCAATACCCCTTAATTCAACTTCCTTTCCTTCTGAAAAAAATTCAATAAAAGTTCTTGAAAATTAAAAGCTACCGTCCCCAAAGATTGTAACCATTGTACTCCTAGTACAACATCAACACCTCCCATAGGAATGGAAATCATTGGAATATTCAATACATATTCCCCCATGGTTAGCTTGATATAATGGCATTTTCTAGAGCAATTTATAGTTCCTCCATTTGCAACCATCACTTGACATTCTGGTGTTGGGTATAGAAAACAATTCAATTACTTGGCTACCTTACAATGAATAAAATTATGGGTACTACCTGAATAAATCAACACTATTACCTTTTTCTTCTTGATATGTCCTTCTATCTTGAGAGTTTGAGGAGTGGTAATTCCTACCAATGCATTACACGATACGGTTAGACTCATTTCTTCCTCTTCTAGGGTTGGTTTGTGGTGTATACCCTCTTCTTTTGAAGATTCTTGTTCATTTTCTTCTTCCTCTTCACAATCTATGTAAAATACTTTCTTCTCAGCACACTTATGACCTTTAGTGTATTTTCTATCACAACTGTAGAAAAGTCCTTTTGCTCTTTTTTCTTCCAATTGTTGTGGTGTCAACCTTCTAGGTTGTGCAAATCTAGGAGTAGCAACATTTCCCTCTTTATAGAAGTGAGTGGTAGGCTTCCTTGTCGCCATAATTTTACATTCAATTTTTCTAGCCAACCTGAATGCCTTCTCAATGAATCAAGTTCCAAAACAAGAAATTAATGTTGGATGTTATCCTTTAAAGTACCTATGAAGAGATCAATCCTGTGTTCCTCTGAAATATCAGCTACCCTTATATTCAATTTTTGGAAGTCCTCAATGTGCTCCCCCACTAAACCCTTTTGTTTGAGATTTATCAATTGGCTAAAGAAGGTGTTTCTCTTTGTATCCTCATAATGTGCTATCATGTCCTCCGTAAAAATTGACCAAGTGACAATTTTTTTACGGGAGCAAAGCCATCGATACCATACAAATGTATTTTTTTTCTAAATGTAAAGTTGCAATGCGTACCTTTTGTGTGTTTTTCACATTATTGAGATCAAAATATTGCTTGATCTATAGTATCCATGTTACAGGATCCTTTCCATCAAACTTCCTCATATCCTTTTTTGGAATATGGTGGTTCTTCCCTCCAACATTAGAGTTTATGAAATCACGATTAACATTTATTTTGTTCTCATCATGAGTTTCCTCTACTATATTTTCACCATTAGGAAAAATTTCTTGTATCAACTATGTCAAACCATATATGTCTACTTTTAGATCATTCTTCATGTTTTCCATGTTGTCTTTCATTTTTTCAACGATCTTAGCTTCCATGTCATCCATCTTAGCTTCCATGCCCACTTCTATGCCATCCATCTTAGCTTCCAAACTATTCATCTTAGCTTCCACGCCTTTATACAAACCATCCAACTTAGTTTCCATGCCATTCTTCAAAACTTCCATTTCATTTTTGTTGCTCTTTGCGAGAGCGAAATTTGTTGCACTTGCTCTTGTAATTTTGATATGTCATGTTGCCATTATTCGTCTTCATGAGTCATAGTAGAGCCTTCTAAAGGCTTAATGAGTGTTGAATTCCTTTTAGGGGCCATTTTAAAATCCAATACTGATCTCTATTCTACAATATGCCCATGGAATCAATTCAACTTGATTCTTCAAACAATACTTATGCAATTCGGAAAAAAAATACACACCTTTTACTTGCTTTTGAGGAGCTCGATATTGAAATTGAATTATCTCTAGAATTGTGGATCCTCAGTATCTAAAATTCGGCCCTATAGTAGCTCTCTGAAGCTTCTTTCAAATGCCATAGGTCTGATCTAATTTTGATTCTTCAAGGAAAAGTTATCTCTAATCTCCCACAATGACCCAATTATGGACTGGTTCAGTAGAGCGAACTTGTACGACTTGCCACGTGTCACCGTTTCCTCCTTTGGATTTGAAATTGATAGAAAAAAAAACTAAAGTTTATGTACTTGTAGCCACATTTTACAGCATTCCAATCTGATGCTCAAAGAGATATCTATGAAGCTTTTCCCACGGTCACCTCTTTGAGATGAAATTCAGAACCCTGAAACAACCCTAACTTCCAAAGATCATATCTCTGAAAATGTTGTGAACCAAGATCTGAAATTTTGCGACAATTTTCCTCAGGATTTTGGCTTCACACTCTAAAAATTTCAGCTTCTGAACCTTCGTAGAAAAAAATTTATATCGAGCATGCCACAATGACCTGTTTAGGTTAAATTCAGGAGCCTGCAAAATGACCTAAATTCCACAGATTATATCTCTAAAAATATTGCGAACCAAGATCTGAAATTTTGCGACGATTTTCCTTAGGAGTTTGGCTTCGCACACTAATAATTTCAACATATGAACCTTCATAGAAAAAAATGTTATAGCGCAAATTCCACGATGACTTGTTTGGAGCAGAGAAACCCTAGAATCCAAAGCTATGAAACCAAATGTTGTGAAACCAGCTCCAAAAATAGAAGAAAAGAGATATCAATCCCTTAGAAATAAGTTTCTTCAAGGGGGAAACCTCCAATACATTACAAGAATGAACAATTCTTGGATGATACAAATTACAAAACCTCCTTTCTATATATAGGAGTCCATGGGGCCACAATGTAATCCCAACCGACCTAACAATAATAATTTAAGGGCATAATAATAACAATATGGGGGTTACAGGGGTACAATAATAACAATAAGGGGGTTACACGAATAACAATAAGGGACTATGTTATTAATATAGGGACCTAACACAATATTGCATGGGAATTTTGACCTACCAAATTAATATATTCTAACTCAAGAATGATTTTTATGGTTTCTACTTGTCGAGATGTTTCTGTTGATATATGGCACACCATGTAATTCTTCACGGTTTGAGAGATATTCATGTTTGAAGTTTGTACTCCTAATTAGTGGGCTAAAACCCCATGGGGTTGTGGCATGGGTTATTGAAAAGTCATAATTAATATTTTTTAAGCTCCTAAAATCCCTCCCACATTCACTTGTTGAAGCCCCTCTCAACCTAAACATTTATATAAATTTTGATCCTCATATCCTCCTCATGCAAGGGATTTCACCATCTGAAATAGGTCATCATGGAATTTTCTCTCTAACGTTTTATCTACAAAGGTTCAGAAGCTGGAATTTTTATGAGGAAAATCAAAACTCCTAAGGAAGCTCCTGTAGAAATTTCAAATCAGGGTGCACAATATGTTCGGAGATATGATCTGTGGAAGTCAGTGTTTTTGTAGGCTCTTGAAATTCATCTCAAAGAAGTGATCTTGGGAAAAACTTCATAACTCTCTCTATGAGTATCGGATTGGAATTTTGTAAAAAGTGGAAGATATTACACAAACGATAGTTTGTGCTCCATAAATTTTAGAGCTGAATAAAGAAACAATGACACGTGGCACGTCGTACAAGTTCGCTCTATTGAAACAGTCCATAATTAGGGCATTGTGATAGATTGGGAATAATTCTCCCTTGAAGAATCCAAATTGGGTCATACCTATGGCATTGGAAATATGACTCAAAGGACTACTGCAAGACCGAAAATCAAGTATTGGGGATCTAAAATAACATAGATACAACAGATTTAACATCGAGCTCATAGAAGGCAAGAAAAATCTAGATCATGTGTTGTCAAGGGCTGTGTTAGGTGATCCCTATATTACTAGTATAGTCCCTTATTGTTTATATTTTAACCCCCTTATTGTGATTATTGTACCCTTGTAACCCCCATATTGTTATTATTGTGCCCTTAAATTATTATTGTTAAGTCGGCTAGGATTACATTGTGGCCCCATGGACTCCTATATATAGAAAGGAGGTTTTGTAATTTGAATCATCTAAGAATTTTTCATTCATGTAATTTATTGGAGATTGCCCCCTTGAAGTGGCTTATTTCTAAGGCATTGATATCTCTTTTCTTCTCTTTTTGGAGCTAGTTTCACAACATTTGGTATGAGAGCTTTGAGATACTAGGGTTTCGCTGCTCCAAACAAGTCATCATGAAATTTTCACTATAACATTTTTTCTACGAATGTCTAGAATCTGAAATATTTAGAGTGCGAAGCCAAAATCCTAAGGAACATCTTCACAAAATTTCAGAGATTGGTTCGCAATATTTTCGGAGATATGATCTGTGCAAGTTAGGTCATTTTGGAGGCTCCTAAATTTAACCTAAACAGGTCATCATGGTATTTTCGTAATAACGTTTTTTTACGAAGGGTCAAAAGCTGAAATTTTTAGAGTGCAAAGCTGAAATCCTGAGGAACATCCTAAAAAATTCTAGATATTGGTTTGCAATAGTTTCAGAGATATGATCTATGGAAGTTAGGGCTTTTTGAGGCTCCTGAATTTCATCTCAAAGAGGTGATCGTGGGAGAATCTTCATAGCTCTCTCTTTGAGCATCAGATTGGAATGCTGTAAAAAGTGGCCACAATTACATGGACTATAGTTTTCGTTCTATCAATTTCAGAGCCAAAGGAGGAAACAGTGACATCTAGCAAGTTGTACAAGTTAGCTCTACTGAACTAGTCCAAAATTGGGTCATTGTGGGAGATTGGACATAACTTTGTCTTGAAGAATACAAATCAAATAAAACCTATGGAATTTGAAAGAACCTTCAGAGGGCTACTAAAAGGATAAATTTCAGATATTGAAGATCTGCAATTATAGTGATAATGCAATTTCAATATTGAGCTCCTCAAAAGAAAGTAAAAGGTGTGTATTTTTTTTCCAAATTGCATAAGTCTTGTTTGAAGAATCAAGTTGAATTGATTCCAAGGGCATATTGTAGAATAGATATTAGTATTGGATTCTAAAATGGCCCCTAAAAAGAATTCAACTTTGACCTAAACCTTTAGAAAGTTCCTCTCACATGACTCATGAAGATGAAGAATGGCAACATGACATATCAAAATTACAAGAGCAAGTGCAACAAATTTCTCTCTCGCAAAGAGCAACAAAAAATGACATGGAAGTTTTGAAGAAAGGCATGGAATCTAAGATGGATGGTTTGAAGAATGGCATGGAATCTAAGATATATGGCATGGAATCTAAGATGGATGACATGGAAGCTAGGATGGAAAACATGAAGAATGATCTAAAAGCAGACATGGAAGGTTTGACAAAGTTGATACAAGAAATGTTTCCTAATGGTGAAAAGATAGTAGAGTAAACTCATGATGAGAACAAAATAAATATTAATCATGATTTCATAAAATCTAATGTTGGCAGGAAGAACCACCATATTCCAAAAATGGATATGAGTTAGTTTGATGAAAAGGATCCTGTAACATGGATACTATAGATGGAGCAATATTTTGATCTCCATAATGTGAAAACACACACAAAAGGTATGCATTAAAACTTTACATTTAGAAAAAAATACATTTGTATGGTATCGATGGCTTTGCTCCTGTAAAAAAATTGTCACTTGGTCAATTTTTACGGAGGAAATGATAGCACATTATGAGGATACAAAGAGCAACACCTTCTTTAGCCAATTGATAAATCTCAAACAAAAGGGTTTGGTGGGGGAGTACATTGAGGACTTCCAAAAATTGAATATAAGGGTAACTGATATTCCAAAGGAACACATGATTGATCTCTTCATAGGCACTTTAAAGGATAACATCCAACATGAAGTTCGCGTTTTGGAACCTGATTCATTGGAGAAGGCATTCAGGTTGGCAAGAAAAATTGAATGTAAAATTATGGCGACAAGGAAGCCTACCACTCACTTCTATAAAGAGGGAAGTGTTGCTACTCTTAGATTTCCACAACCTACAAGGTTGACACCATAACAATTGGAAGAAAAAAGAGCAAAAGGGGTTTGCTACATTTGTGATAGAAAATACACTAAAGGTCATAAGTGTGTTGAGAAGAAAGTATTTTACATAGATTGTGAAGAGGAAGAAGAAAATGAACAAGAAGAGGATATACACCAGGAACCAACCCAAGAAGAGGAAGAAATGAGTCTGACCATATTATATAATGCATTGGCAGGAATTACCACTCCTCAAACTCTCAAGATAGAAGGACATATCAAGAAGAAAAAGGTAATAGTGTTGATTGATTCAGGTAGTACCCATAATTTTATTCATTGTAAGGTAGCAAAGGAATTGAATTGTTTCCTATACCCAGCACCAGAATGTCAAGTGATGGTTGCAAATGGAGGAACTATAAATTGCTCTGGAAAATGCCATAATATCAAGCTAACCATGGGGGAATATGTATTGACTAGTCCAATGCTTTCCATTCCTATGAGAGGTGCTGATGTTGTACTAGGAGTACAATGGTTACAATCTTTGGGGACGGTAGCTTTTAATTTTCAAGAACTTTTCTTGAAATTTTTTTCAGAAGGAAAGGAAGTCGAATTACGGGGTATTGAGGGGAAGCCAGGAAGGATAATAAGCTCTAATGTCATGACAAAGCTTCTAAAGAAAGAACAACGAGGCGTAATTGCACAATTATGCTCACTAGAAGTTCCAACATCAAAATCATCTATTTCTGCAGATCTCCAACAAGTCTTGGACAATCATTCCAAGGTGTTTGAAACTCCCAAAGGAATCCCACCTATTCGTAATCATGATCATGCTATTCATTTGATTCCAGGAAGTGTTCCTCCAAACATCGGGCCTTATAGATATCCTTACTTCCAAAAGAGCGAAATTGAACGTATGATTGCAGAAATGTTAGAGGCAGGTATAATTCAACCTAGTCAAAGTTCTTTCTCTGCTCCTGTAGTATTGGTACACAAGAAGGATGGATCATGGCGCATGTCTCTGGATTATAGGGAGCTCAATAAGCTCACCATTAAAGATAAATTTCCCATTCCTGTGATTGATGAATTATTGGATGAATTACATGGAGCAATTTATTTTACCAGGTTGGATCTTCGTTCAGGATATCATCAAATTAGAATGAAGACTGAAGATATTCCAAAAACAGCATTTCGAACTCATGAGGGTCATTATGAATTTTTGGTCATGCCTTTTGGCCTTACTAATGCACCTTCTACATTTCAAGGGTTGATAGATTCCATTTTCAAACCCTTCCTTAGAAAATTTGTGCTAGTATTTTTTGATGATATACTAATCTACAGCAGGTCTTGGAAGGATCATGTTGAACATGTTGACAGGGTGCTCAAACTATTGCGGGAGAAACAATTATATGCAAAAACATCCAAATGTTTCTTTGGAGTACAAGAGGTGGAATATTTGGGTCATATTGTATCTCACGAGGGTGTTAAGGTAGACCCTAACAAAATTAAAGCCATTAAGGAATGGAAAGTCCCCACAACCATTAAGCAGTTGCGAGGATTTCTCAGGTTAACAGGGTATTATCGAAAGTTTGTTAAGTTATGGGAGAATAGCAGCACCTCTAACAACATTATTGAAGAAAGATGCATTTTCATGGACTCCTGAAGCAACTAAGGCCTTTGAACATCTTAAAGAGGCAATGTGCCTAGCACCGGTCTTAGCTACGCCAGACTTCACAAAAACCTTTATTGTAGAATGTGATGCCTCAAGAAATGGAATTGGTGCAGTTTTAATGCAGGAAGGAAGACCCATTACTTTTGAAAGTCGTCCAATCAAAGGAAAGTATTTACAGAAACCTATTTATGAGAAGGAAATGTTAGCAATACTGCATGCACTAAAGAAATGGCGAACTTACCTAATGGGAAGACACTTCAAGGTAAAAACTGATCATGATAGTCTTAAACGCTTTTTGGAACAAAGACTATCTTTAGAAGAGCAGCAAAAATGGGTCACAAAGATGTTGGGTTATGACTTTGAAATAATCTACAAAAAAGGAAAGCTTAATGTTGTTGCAGATGCACTCTCAAGAAATAATGAAGAGGTGGAAGCATTGCTTTGTGCCATTTCTATTATCCAACGAGATTGGATAACTGAAGCAAGAGATGAATGGAAGAAGGACAAAGAAGTGTGGACACTCATTCAAAAGTTGCAGCAAGATCCTAGTACATCTGATACATTTAGTTGGAAAAATGATTCCTTATGGTACAAAGATCGCTTATATCTTTGTAAGAATTCCCAACTAAAACAAAATATTCTTTGGAATTGCACATATTTGAGAAGACATGGGTCCCCAAGCACACCACACGGTGAAGAAAAGACACGGGATGGCCTTAAATATGATATTCAAAATTTTGACAGCGAAATGTTTGGTTTATGATGCTAATAAAGTTGAGAGGAGATTTGATGGATTTTATCTTAGGTGTACTAAAATCGAAAAAGAGTGTCTCATCATGGTGGTAGTTGATAGAATTACCAAGTATGCACACTTTTGTGCATTACCTCATCCATTTAAAGCAAGTACAGTTGCTACTACATTTATGGAAAAAATTCAAAAGCTATATGGAAACCCAAATATTGTTGTAAGAAACATAGATCCCATTTTTACTGGAAATTATTTTCTTGTTTGAGTACTCAACTAGCCCATAACTCATCTTGTCATCCTCATCAGTGGTCAAGTTTGGAATAGTAGAAATAAATGTTTGGAAAGATATATGGTTGTTTTGTATACGATAAATACGCTGCAATGGATTGATGGTTTCCTCTAGTTGAATGGTGGTATAACAACACAATACCATACTTTCTGACAAGAAGCAATACATTGTAGCACTTTATGAATGTATACCATCCATCACATCATCTTTAAGAGAAAATTCAAAGGTTCAAGCAGTGGAAGATCACATCGAGCATCAACAAGAAGTTCTCCAACTCTTAAAGGAAAACATTAATTTGGCACAAAATCATATGAAACAACAGGCAGATCAACATTGCAGCGAGAGAAGTTTTGATGTAGAAGACTGGTTATTTTTACGACTATAACCATACAAATAAATGTCCCTCAAGCAAGCTAAGAAGGATAATAAATTATCGCCAAAGTAATATGGTCCTTACAAGGTGTTGCAAAATATTGGTACTATGGCATACAAATTGGAGCTTCCTGCTTCTTCACGAGTGCATCCAGTTTTCCATGTTTCATGCTTAAAGAAGGTTATAGGTGAAAATCTTCCAGTTCAAACAATATTTCAAAAACTTGATGAGGAAGGAAAAAATCATATTGGAACCTGAAGCAGTCACAGAAACATGAACTCGACAACTACAGAATCGATCAATTTCAGAGTATCTCATCAGGTGGAAGAACTTACCCACTGAAGATTCTACATGGGAGGATGAGAATTTTATACATAAGCACCCAGAGCTACTCAAGCATTGAGGACAACAAATTTTTGAAGGAGAGGGGCATGTTAGGTCCCTATATTACTAGTATAGTCCCTTATTTTTATTGATGTAGCTTGTATTGTTATTATTGTACCCTTGTAACCCTCATACTGTTATTATTGTGCCCTTAAATTATTATTGTAAGGTCGGATAGGATTACATTGTGGCCCCATAGACTCCTATATATAGAAAGGAGGTTTTGTAATTTGAATCATCCAAGAATTGTTCATTCATGTAATGTATTGGAGGTTGTCCCCTCAAAGTGGCTTATCTCTAAGGCGTTGATATCTCTTTTCTTCTCTTTTTGGAGCTAGTTTCACAACAGGCTGCAAAGGACCAGACTTTCTAGGGTAGCAAAACAAAGCAAGGTGTAGTACATGGTAGCATGACAAGAGCAGCAGCCAAGGTGTATAACAACAGCAAGAAGTTCATCACATGAAATATTCAAGAGGGCAGCACTGCATACAATCACTGTAAATGTATCATTGTACTAAGTCATTGTAAATACATTCTTGTAAAAATTGTTCTAGTGTCTGTCTGCCAAGAGTTGAAGAGGTAGTTTCGGGAGTTCTAGGATCATAATTAGGTGGTTGTGTCATAGTTTGGGTTGTGTTATAGTGTGTCTTATTCTTCTACATCATTCTATATCATTGTAAAGTGGACCATTTTCCCTGGTACGAGAGTCCATTCTTCTTTTATTCTTCTATAGGGTGGTAGGGTGGTGGTAGGGTGAGTTGTAGCTCATTGGGTGTTGGGGCATCTGTTCAGTTGAGTACTGAAGAATCGTGGACGTTGGAATATCCATCTAGTGGGAGCTGGAGAAGAATGCTTTTCTAGATTCTAGGAAGTTGGAGCTTTATTTTCAATTGGAGTTTAATATTAAATAATTATTAGAAAAGCATTAGGTGGTTTTTGTCCCAGAGTGGGTTTCCACCTTAAAAACTGTGTGCATTTTTGTTCCTTTTTTTTGCTACTATTATTGTACAAACACTGATAATAAGTGAAGATTAACTAATGCTCTAATTGAAAGAAATACTGATTCACCCCCCCTCTTAGTATTTCCAACAGAAATTTTATTATTGGTCAAATCTAAAGAAGGGTATGGCAGATTTTGTAGCCAATGTTTGGATTTTTAGATGGTTAAGGTAGATTTTAAACATCCAGGTTGAATGCTACAACCGATTGAGATACCAGAGTGGAAATGGGAGGTAATTTTCATGGACTTCATCACAGGGTTTCCCAAGAAAACTAGACAACATGATTCCATCATGGTTATCATGGATAGGTTAAAAAATGTTGCACATTTCATAGTGGTGAATACTACATACTTAGCTAGTGATGTAACACAGGTGTTTATTAGAGACATAGACATATTTCATGGTGTTCCAAAGAATATTGTGTTATATAGGGATGCAAAGTTCACTTCCAAGTTTTAGAAGGATTTTTTTGCAATTTTGGGCACTAAGTTTTCCTTCAACACATCTTATCATTCGTAGACAAATAGATGAAATGAGAGGGTCAACATGATACTATAGGATATGTTGAGAATGTATGTGATGCATTAGCAACGCAAGTGGGAAGAATATATTCCACTGGTAGAGTTCACCTACAACAACGGGTACCAAGAGTCATTGAGGATGGGTCCATTTTAGGCTATGTATGGGTAGAGTTGCAACAATCCCATTGGTTGGAGTGATCTAATTAATAGGGTATTGATTGGACCAGAGATGTTGGGAGGGATGGAATAGGAAATGTAGGTGATCAAGAAGAACTTGAACGAAGCATAGGATAGGCAGAAGAACTTTGCAGACATGAACATGTTGTTTAAGGATTTTCAGGTTAGGGATCAGGTGTACTTGTGTATCAAGCCCACGAAGAGCTCCTTTCAGATTGTATCATGTGCCAAGTTTGCACCACATTTTTGTGGATCCTTCAGGATCATTGAAAGGATCAGGCCAGTGGCCTATCGACTTGCACTACCTTCCACAGTGAAATTCCATGTTATTTTTCATATATATTTTCTTAAACATTATGTTAAAGATGTTGATCATGTGATTGACTAGTCTGTATTGTAGGTGGAACCAGATCGAGAATTCCTACTGGAGCCTCAATGTACATTACAAAAAAATGTGTTCATGCTCTGGAATCAAGAAATAGAGCAACTTAAAGTGACATGGAAGAACTTCGGGCCAGATGAAGCTACATGGGAGATGGCGGATCAGATGCGAGCCATGTATCCTTCCTTGTTTTCCAGTCGAGGCAAAGCAGTTTTGGTGTGATGTCGGTTTCGTTTAGAATGTGTTTGGAAATGTTTTGCTATATGTTTTGATGTGATGGTTGGATGTATCTACATATGTATATGCATGCAGTATGGTATCATGTCATTATAGTTGTCATGTTGTTATGATGTCATGTTAGTTTTCTTTCCAGCAAGGTGATCATTATAAATACTGCATTGAGGTATGCTATAAAGCTCCATGGGTATTATGGGTTATTTTTAGTGGTTTTGCTGAGGTATATGTGTGGTTGAACACCGAGGACGGTGTCCCCCAAGGGGGAGGGTTCTATAACAGCCCTGGTGAAAATTCCATGTAATAAAAGTTGAAAATAAAAGCCATGGTTGATGGGACACTTATTCCATGCTGAATGTTGGGAAAAACATCCTAAGGAGTGTTAATTTTGTTTATTATGGCTAAGGAAATTGGAAAAGGAAAAAGAAAATATTTGGAGAGGAAAAAAGGAATTTTTGGAACATTTATTGATGAAAATAATGGAAATAAGGGGAAAAAGGAGATGAAAGGTCACATGTTGCATGTGAGGAGGAAAAAAATGAAAATAATGGAAAATGAAGAAAATAGAGGCCTCTTCTATAAAAAGGATTCTTAAGATCAGTTGGTACCTTTTGTGAGTGCATTTTTTGGATCTCTCTCATTATTCTTTCTTGCTCACTCACTCTTGGACACTTAAATTTTTTGGAGCACTTTGGCATTGGAGCACGAAAGGCAAGAAAGCAGGAAGAAGGAGGAAGCAAGCAAGGAGGAGCAGGAATCTAGAAGCTACAACAGGATTCTTTGCATGTATGATTTCCTTCCTAGATTTGGCATGCATGGTATTGCATGTGGTTCTTTGCTGTCTTGGCATGGGATTTTTCCAAGTGTGACAGTGTATTCAACCTATCCTTTCCATTTATGGATAGCCATGGTGTTGTGGTGTTCTCATGTTTTGGTTTAGCTGGATTACTGGATGGATTCAAATCCGAGTGAGGTGGATCTCTGAATGAATATAGAATTGGTTCACTTGTTGCCTCAATTTAGGGCCTAGTAACCCCTGATTCAGACCATGGGTTGCGGTAAAGCCTGAGAGGTGGTGATTTACTCTCCATTTAAGGCCTAGGACTCCTAGGTTTGGAATTGCAATAAAGCCTAATAGGTGGTGGTTTACTCTCCATTTTAGGCCTATGAATCTCGAGTTTGGGATTGCGGTAAATCCTGGAGATTATATCTCTGTTTAGAGCCTAGTGACCCCTGATTCAGACTGCGGGTTGCGATAAAGCCTGAGAGACTAAGAGACAGAAAAATTCCTCACGGTTTAAGCGGAGAGAATCTGGCGATATCCATTCTTTTGTTGGCCTAGTGATTGGGTGTAGATCACGGTTAATCCTGGTTTATGATTGATGAGGGCGAGGTGGTTTAGCCTCGGGATTCCTTGGTTGGTTTTTCAGTTTGAGTCCCACATTCATGCTTGGAATATGGCACGAGGGTGATTGCATGAAGAAATATTTGGCTCAGCCAATCTATAGTTGGGTGGAATGTGGAAGTCCCATATCCTGTTGGTTTTTACACACGTTAATGGGAAGCTCATTCCTTTGGTATTTGGTAGGAAAATTTACTGGTTGTTATGTGGATTTAATTGATGTATTATCCATGGTATTAAGTTTTTATTATGCTAGTTATAAGCATGTATTTTATCACTGATGAAGTATGGTGTAGAAATTTTCTGAATAATGAAGATTTATCCACTGATATTATCCTGGTCACACATCAATTCGAATTCATGCATAACACATAACCTCTTCTATAATTGATCATCAATTTGCGGAAATAGAAACAGTCGCATGCGCACATAAACACAATATGTAATGGGGAAAGCTTATAGCTGAAAACCCCCAGCTATTTTGTATATTATAATAGAAGAGAACATGTAACAATCTTAGTACAATACTCCTCACAAGTACTCAGTACTGTCTCCAAAAGTTACACACAAACTAGCTCAGTTTTGAACAAGTCACAGGTTCAAAACTCATCCACTAATTGCTTGCCTCTATTGCGCAATCCAAGTTGGTTGAATGAGAGATCCAAGTTCGAATCTCGCCAACCCAAATGTGCAATACTCGCAAAATATCTCAATGCTTTAAAATCTCATACTAGCATGATCCATCACCAACTAATAGCAAACTCACCACTATCTACCTATTCCCATGATCTTCAGCGAGAGCCATCCCATTACCTTGTAGTTAACTGATGTGTTCTTGAGTTGAATAATGAGTTACTAATTAATGAATTAAATAATATTTATTTCACTCCACTCATAACTAATTGATTAGCTAGTTAAACTAATCTCAACTAGTTCAACTAAAATAAACAGAACACAACTCCACTAGCTGTCTCATTAACTCCACCAAACTTCTGCCACTGAAGTCCTAACTGAAGTCAACCATGCATGTGCTCACCAAACCCTAGGAATAGCGTAATTCATACATCGAATACATGAGCCCTACATCTGTAGCTCGAACTGAAGTGCTCCAAGAGGATAAGATAATGTTTATAGTCCAAATATTATTAAAGGCTAATAATATTTGACTGTTCTATTTTTAGACAGGCAGTCTAAAAATAGACTTCGACCTGTATGTCTAAAAATAGATGTCCATCTATTTTTACCAACTTGACCAATCATCCAAGAATAGCATCTCGCAACTCCTAGACCATGCTCCATATGTCTAAAAATAGACATATGTCTAAAAATAGACTTTTCGCCAAAAATAGCCTGCGGGCCCACTTAATGAAGGCGACTTCTTTTCACTAAGCTACATCATCTTGTTGCATTTTCAACACTCCCTCTCAACAAGATATGGATTATCTGCAACCCCTATCCTGCCTTTGTGGTATTCGAATTTGCTTCTGGTGAGCGCCTTTGTCAAGATATCAGCATCCTGATCCTCCGTGGGAATGTATGAAAGTAACATGATTCTCCGTTGCACACAATCTTTGATATGATGATACCGGATGTCAATGTGTTTGGATCTATCATGAAATACTGGATTAGCTGAGAGTTTGATGCAACTCTGTTTATCACAATAAATCACAGTAGGTTCCAAGTGTGAACCGAACAACCCGACCAAGATCTTCCTCATCCATGTAGCCTCGCATGCAGCCAAACTCGCTGCCATATACTCTACCTCTGCTGAACTGAGTGCCACGGATCTTTGCTTCCTCCTGTACCAAGAAACTGTTGTTGACCTGATACTGAAAATCCCTCCAGATGTGCTCTTTCTGTCCATTGGGCTCCACCTTGTCCATCGGTGAAAGCGCTAATATTTGCTCCAGCCTCTGTCATGCCATAGACCATATCTAGATGTGCCACTAAGATAATGCAATACATGCTTGCACGCCTTCCCATAAAGACAGTAGGCTTAACCATGGCTTGCGAAAGCTAGTTAACGGCATAGCTTATATCGGGTCGTGTATTGACCGGATACAACGACCTGGCCCAATCGATAGATAGTTGCATCACCTACCTCACATTTGAAGTAGCATCCTCCTTCTCCAACCACCAAGAGGAGTATCCGCCGAACTGCCGGCCATGCATATTGAACCTCTCCAATATCTCCCGAGCATGTACACGAAACAAACGGAGTCCCCCTTCTGTTGCCAGATTTCCAATCCCAGGAAATAATGAAGGAGGCCCAAGTCCTTCATCTCAAACTCTTTTGCAAGATCCTCCTTGCATGAGAATATCAACAGCTCATCACCTGTCAAAATCAAATCATCTACATAAAGTACAATGATCAGCAACTTACCCTCCACCACAATCTGGTATAGGTTAGGATCCGCCTCACTCTTGGAGAATCCAAGTCCGGTGAAATAACTGTCTATCCATGTGTAGCAAGCACGAGGTGCTTGTTTCAACCCATACAACGCTCTCTTGAGCCTGCACACATGCGACTCACTGCTGAAGATCTCGGAAACCTTCCGAGCTGCTGCAATAGCACCTCCTTTTCAATGACTACGTTGAGAACTTCGGTCTTCATCCATACGATGGATGTGCCACCACTCTGCGCTGAGAGAGCTGAGATCGTCCGTATGGAAAGAGTACCTTGCGACGGTGCAAGGGTCTCCTCTGTCGATCACCTCGATGCAGAGAAAGCACGGGCAACAAATCTTGCCTTGTGCTATCACCTCACATTCGACGCACAGCTTCACTTTGTAGATCATCGCGAACCCACCACTTCCCCCTCACGTTACGGGACAATCTCCCATGCATTGTTTCGACAATCGAATCATACTCTTCCACCATGGCATCTGCTGTGCGAGTTCTCCACAACATTCGAAAGAGGATAGCTGCCGTGCGGCCATTTTCTCACAAAACCGTATTATCCGATGTCTTGCGTCCCGTTGTTGTCTCTGTCTGCGCTGTGCTGTAGGTGGTTCTACAACCTTCTCTGCATCTCGAGCCAGTCGCTCAGCTTCTGTAGTGCGCTTGCGCCCTATGATGGTTGGCGCTGCATGAGTGGTTTCTTCCACCTCATGAACTTCCTCTTGTGGCTGATCCACATCCGGAAGCTCCTCCGTAGGAACTAATAGCTCCTCATATGCATGCAAGTGTGGCTCCCTCTCAAGCGAACACTGCATGGCTTTCTCCTCCTGAAATTTGATATCACGTCGCCTGAAGTCTGCAGTAATAAAAAATACACACGATAGTTTCGGTGTATCGGTGTACCCACAAATATTCCAACCTACTGCAGTCGGATCACTTCTTTTCTGTCCTTCATCACATATATGTGAAGCAGGTGGGCAAAAATCTCCCGGATGATAAATATCGAGGCCTCTTGCAGAAACGCCTCTACAGTGTACTCATACCCAAGTATATTGTGAAGAAAACGATTCTGCCTTCTTGAACAATATTACATGCCTCGGCCCACAGGAAGTGAAGGTGTAGGCCACGGTCATCTGCAAACATCGCCGTCCTGGCCACCCACGATGGATACATTCTTAAACTCAACCAACCTGGATTCCCCATTGTGGGTTATGGGGTCACCGATGAGCTCTCTCCGAATCATACAACGCTGCAAAAGTCCTTGAATTCAGTAGAGATGAATTCACCACCATTGTTGCTCCTAAGAGCCTTCACATGCTTTCCCGATACCTTCTCAACCAGTGCCTTGAATTCACAGAACTTTGAATATGTCTCGCTCTTCTTCTGCATGAAGAAGATCCAGCACTTCCGAGAGAAATCATCAACAAAGATCACATAGTACTTGTGCGTTGTTGTCGAAGCTACTGAGAAAGGACCACACACGTCTGTGTGAAATCTCTCAAGGATCGTCGTGGCACGACTATCCTTCTCATGAAAGGTGGATTTCACATATTTTCCCAAGGTACACTCCTTGCACTGATCTGACTGCGCAAGAGTGCCCTTAGGAAGCCCAGTAGAAATCTGCTGCAGTATCTTCAAAGCGCCATGGTGAAGGTGGCCCAATCTCCTGTGCCACAGCTCGCCCTCATCATCCCGGCTCACCACTACTTCCGCCTTGCATGCCATTGCTGCGCAGCCATCTACTTGCAACTGATAAAGGTTCTTGACTCGAACCCCTATCTTCCAAGTCTCTCCAGTTGTCTTACTGTGCAGGAAAGCCTTTCCTTCGCTGAAGACCGCATCATACCCCTTGTCTTCCAACATCGCCACAGAGATCAGATTCTTCATCAATCCTGGAACATGCAATACTTCCTTCAATATGAAGGGTTTACCAGACTCCCTCTCAAAGGAAATGGTACCGATACTGGTCGCACTGTATCTACCATCATCACCCATCTCGATGTGCACTCCAAGATATTTTTCCTCCAGATCTGAAAATAGATCTCGATCTCCGGTCATGTGAAATGATGCACCACTGTCCAAGAACCATACTGATCCCATCACACTTGAAACCAAGCATGAAATCAGTGAAAAATCTAGTTCGAATTGAGAAGCCAATGCCTCTCCCGCTGCAGATCCAGCAGCCTTCTTATTTTTCTTCTTCTACGGACAATTTGTGGCATAGTGTCCGTGCTGGTGACAGTGAAAACACTTCACCTTGGACATGTCTTGCTTCTTGCCTTTCGCACCAGACTGAGAAGATTTCTTGCTCTTCCCCTTCTTTGCTTTGGCAGCCAAAGCGCAATTTTCTTCATCATATACCTTTGATGAAGATCCGTCCCTGGTAGTCCTCCTTATCTCCTCTTGCATGAGATCCGCCCAAAGTCGCTCCCATCCCGGCAACTTCTCCCGACCATTGACAGAGTCCTGATAGGAATGCCAACTCTTCGGAAGACCAAGGAGAGCCAAGTCCACCAAGTCCTCTTCATCGACAGTCACCCCCACACTTCCCAGCTCATCTCTGCATTGAGTGAACTTCGTGAGGTACTTGGCGATACTGTCGCCTTTCTCCATCTTAATGTTTCTGAGTTTATCCTTGAGCGCCAGCTTCCTTTGGTCGCTCTTACTCTGGAATAGATCTGTCAACACTTTCCACATCAAATATGGAGAAGCTTTTCCATGCAGGCTGGATACAATGTGATCCTTTACGCCCTCCAACAGAATCCTTCGACATTTCGCCATCTTATTTTGCCAAGCCTCGACTTCAGCAGGATCAGTGGGCTTTTGGACATCCGTATCTACGAACTCCTTCAATCCATTATCTTCTAATACTGCCTCCATGTGATCCTTCCATGCAACATAATTCGAACTGCCTTCAAGAGCATATTCGAGTCGCAAACCGTTGAAAGACATTTTCAACTCCGGCACCAAGAAAACAAACTGTTGCAAAATTCGAATTCCAAACTCAAAAACTCAACTGCTTCTGGATCTGTGAGAACAAATTATTTCTAGCACAGAGATCGACTGTAAGGGCATTTACTGGATATATCACCTTTCAGAGAAAGGATGGATCCAGAGGCTACCTGGCCCGTTACAGACTCTGTCTACCGAAATAAAATTGTAATCACTGTAATAGATCCCAATTATCAACCTGGCTTTGATACCATGTAGAAATTTGCTGAATAATGAAGATTTATCCATTGAGATTATCCTGATCATACATTAATTCGAATTCATGTATAACACATAACCTCTTCTACAATCAATCATCAATTTGCGGAAATAGAAACAGTCGCATGCGCACATAAACACAATATGTAATGGGGAAAGCTTATAGCTGAAAACCCCCATCTATTTGTATATTATAATAGAAGAGAAACATGTAACAATCTCAGTACAATACTCCTCACAAGTACTCAGTACTGTCTCCAAAAGTTACACACAAACTAGCTCAGTTTTGAACAAGTCACAGGTTCAAAACTCATCCACTAATTGCCTGCCTCTACTGCACAATCCAAGTTGGTTCAATGAGAGATCCAAGTTCGAATCTCCTTGGCTTCAACTGTGCAATCCTCATGGGCAATCTCCTCCAATGCTTGTGCAAATCTCATGCACAACTGCTGTCGCAACTAATAGCAAACTCACCCTTTCATCTACCTCTTCCACTGGTCTCCACTGAACTGTCCATGCACTGTAGTGAACTGGTGTGTTCTTGAGTTGAATAATGAGTTAATAATTAGTGAATTAAATAATATTTAATTCACTCCACTCATTACTAGTGTATTAGCCAGTTAAACTAAACACGACTAGTTCAACTAAGTTAAACCGAACACAACTCCACCAACTGTCTCATCAACTCCACCAAACTCTACCACTGAAGTCCTAACTGAAGTCAACCATGCATGAGCTCACCAAACCCCAAGGAATAGCATAATTCCTTCTGTCAGATGCATGAGCCACATCCGTAGCTCCAACTGAAGTGATGTAAGAGAATAAACTGAAGTTTAGAGTCCAAATATTATTAAGGGCTAATAATATTTGACTGACCTATTTTTAGACAGGCAGTCTAAAAATAGACTTCGACCTATATGTCTAAAAATATAGGTCCATCTATTTTTACCAACTCGACCAATCATCCAAGAATAACATACTGCAACCCCTGGACCATGCTCCATATGTCTAGAAATAGACATAGTCTAAAAATAGACTTTGCGCCAAAAATAGCCTGCGGGCCCACTTAGTGAAGGCGACTTCATTTCACTAAGCTCCATCATCTTGTTGCATTTTCAACATATGGCTCTCTCTATGTTTTGTCCTGGAAATGAATATACAATGTTTCTATGGTAAAATAGATTGTATTGAATCTTATGATTTATGGGAGAAATGCTTCTTAGTGATTCTTGGATAAGTATTAGACCCCTATGTTTATTTCTTCTCTTTACACCTGTAGATACAATGTTTGTGACATGTTTCAAGAAATTCCTGTCATTTTTGGTGTTACACAATAATTTGTCACCCTACTCACTTGCCATCCCTAATCCTAAAGTTCCCTATGAAAGGTCATGTGTAGTATATCCACCTAGGG
The DNA here is from genome assembly GCA_034641835.2 of Pinus albicaulis. Taxonomy (NCBI): domain Eukaryota; kingdom Viridiplantae; phylum Streptophyta; class Pinopsida; order Pinales; family Pinaceae; genus Pinus; species Pinus albicaulis. The sequence continues at coordinate 20,928,786 of MU968359.1, read as the reverse complement.
AAAAATACACAAATATATGCTCTTAAGAATCAAAGAAAGCAGTCTTGAAAGATAAATGGAGAGACTTGGTCAAAAAACTAAATTTCTAGGTCACTGCACTTCTCTAGTGGCTTTCCCGTGCTGATGGCAGGTTGACAGTTCTGGCCTAGAACTTTCAGCACCATTTTCTCTGGGAAAACCATGTTGATCCCTTTCTGGGAGTGTTTCCTCAAAATGAAGGAGAAGCTTCGACCTCTAGAAGCCCCAGGGCAAAGATTTGGTTGTTATTCGGTGGTGATAGGGTCGATCTCTTTGATTTTAGATCTTTGATATTATCAATAGGGGTTTATCCCTTAGAGAGTGAACCATCCCCCTCCTTTCATAGGATCCCAACCTCTTCTCCCTTCCTATAAATTGATCCAAAACCCTCCACTACTGGTTTGTGATTGTTGCACTGAAAAGATCATTCATTCCCTTTACCCTCTTGTATTTTGATAACGCCTAAGCTATTTGGGAGAAGGAAATCTTTAGAGCTTCGGTGAAGGACTCAGAAATCACCAAAGGGAGGCCTCCAACATCAAGGCCTAGATGGTAAGCTCCCTCTTCAACATTCACTAATAAAACATTTGATGTTTTATTTCTATATTTGTCTAATCATTTGCGCAAATAGTCTAATATTCCTTGATTTGTTAGATAGTTGATGTTCATGAATTTTATGTATTGGATTACATTTTTTGTTTCGTATTGATCTCCTATAGATAATTTTACACCACTATTAGTGAGGAACAAGCTTGAGGGATCGTGGATCAAGGCCACCATCAAAGTGTTCAAGAATAGCATCAGGAAAAGGTAATATTATGTCCTTTCGTGTCTCATTTTGAGTATTAGCTAAGGAAGTTTTCATTAGAAAGTCTCACAAGTTTCTGGACCCACTCTAGGACTAGAGAGTTTGTAGATGGGATTTTTCTTCACAACAAAATTGGCGACTCTAAAGCTCGAATCTGCGCTAATCGCAACGAAAATAAATTTTTTAAATTCTCAACATGTAGTTTACTACCTGAGCTGCAATCTCTTCAATGCTGAGACCCACTATGATCATGTTGAGAAACTTGCATTGGCCGCTATTCATTTTTTTCAACGTTTTCATCATTATATTCTCCTGTGTAAAAATATAGTGATTTCCGACTACAACCCCATGACTTGCGTTCTTGCACGTCAATTGCCTGGGTGAAAATACTCAAAATGGATTTTTATTCTCCAAGATTTGACATAGAGTTTGCTGCAGCCAAATAAAAGAAATCACTTGTCTTTGTTGAGATGATCTGTGATATTCCCACTACATTTGATCCCACTCCCTTCGAAGAATCGATTCTATTAGCACTCCACCGGTTCTCCAAAGGCTAAGAAGGAGACTAGCAAAGGTAACCACAGACCACTTTGACCTAGTAGCTAGCCCTACTAGGCTGAGAGGGATATCTCGATAATATTCATAGCCAATATGATTGGATCATGGAGATGTTAGGCTATATATGCATATTAGGGTTTGGTTGATTTGGATTTTGTGCTGGATGAAAATGGACCTTTAGAGTTAGGCTTGAAAAATCTATCAGGGTTACAAGAGAAAAAATTGCAGGGGAATAAAGGGGAAAGGTAGGAAAGCATGAATGACCATTCAAATTTTATAGTTATGGTAGGATGGAAAGAGAGATCAGGCAAAATCATATAATTATGAATTCATTACTTAAGGAGAAAATAAACACAACATCATCATCTCATCAAAACAAGGCATGTATTCCTCATGAATCCTGCTTAAAAACTATAAATATAATGAGTGAAATCAGTAGATATGTAATGGAATGAGAAATCATTCAATGGAATGAGTTACAAAAGATAAAAATAGGCATACAATCTCACCACATGAATCCCTAAATTTAAGCTGCAAGTTTTCTCTGTATTTACTATATTACTTTGTCAGACTGAAATACACTAGTTCAATGTCCAATGTTCCAAGCCTTGGAAATGATTACAAAAGGCCTCATATAGCTACTGATGTCAAAATCCTCCCTTGGAGATCAAATTTTCTTGCAAGAATGTCAAATTCATGCACGTATCTGAGGTCACCTACACACTAGGGAGGTTGCACAACAAATTCCCCCTTTATCTAACCACTAGAGGCATATGCTCAAGGAAATAAATAGAGGATAAGACACATATTTACCTCCATATTTACCATTTACATTTACACTTTGACTTTTACATTCATCCACATTCACCTTTTCACTTTTACAAAATTCAAACTTAGGAATTTCCAAAAATTACACAGTGAAATTAGTAATTAAAAACTTAGAAATTTGCAGATTCGCAACACCAACTTGGAGGCCGCTTTTGGACAACTTCTTGAAGTCAAAATGGAAGTATGAGAGAATGGTAAAATATCCATACTTGTCTAGTTTCTAAAACACTTTTAATTTTTGAAAATTACCCATGGGAAGGCCCTAAAAAATGCATTCTCCCAAGGTGTTTGTGGATGCGTAATGCTTATCAAAAAGAGGGGCAGAATGCTGATTTTTTACCCCTTTTTTCCACTTTTATCAAAATTTGTACCCTTTCTGGAAAATATGAGGAAATTGGTTTTGAGAGACGGGTATAAGGTTTCCAAAAATTCAAACCACTTGCCATTTTGTGCCTTGAGGAAAAAGCGCAACGCCCAACCTTAGTGAATTTTCTAAATTTTTCCATTTTCACCAAATTTGACAAAAAAAAAAAAAAAATGCTCCAAATTTCCAAGAAATTGGTCCATAGTTGTTGGATGAGGTGTACTATTCAAACATGGAGGAATCAACAAGAAAATCAAGTTTTACCTTCTTCTCTTGTCTGATTAGGGTTTTCTTAAGCTTGTCTTGGGTTTTCTTAAGTTTGTCTTGCAATTACTTGATCTAGATGTGTGCAATTTGATTTCTTGTTTGGTAGTGGGTAGTCATGCATTTGTGGACCTTGTTATCTCTGTTTTCATTGTCCAGGATATTTTCCAAGTGACTTTTGACCTTCTCAAGCCAAAACTCCTTGTCCTCATTGATCTCTTTGGCCATCCTCACCTTAAAAGTGACCTCCTCATCTGTAGGGTTTGACTCTTTCTCTTTCTATAGTGCCTTCTTAAGACCCATGGTTCTTGGCATCTTCATATCCACTTGATTTTCATGCTCATCATGTTTAGCCACTATTTTTCCCTTCTCATGTTTGTTTGACTCAAACAACCTTTTCTCCAAAATCAACTGATTTGTCTTCAATTGATTTTTCTGCTTAAGAAATGAAATGATGAATTGCACCCTTGCTAAGCTGTCTTGGAGCTCTTTGATCTAAGAATCCTTGTCTTTGATTTCCCTCTACAATTTTTCCTAGTCATTGTGGTCCTCCAAGTAAACCAAGTCAAAATCATGTTCCTCTGCATCATGCATGGATGTCTCATGCAATGCTGATGGCGATCCCTATAGTGAAATAGGCTTGGCCCCTTCCTCTTTCTGAGGAGAAAAAACAAGCCTTTTTCCTCTCTGATAGTTGAGAGTATCCTCTGGCCTAGGCCTCTTTGGAGCCTCAACAAGTTTTCTTAATGATCTCACCTCCATAGGCTGTGATGACACGGAAGGTGATATGTTTTGTTGTTGAGATGGTGTAGTGGATTTGTGCATCTGCAAAGCTGTTTCAATTAATGCATCCCATGTCATGTTCTTCTCTTCCAAATGATGGAGAACTATGACTTTGACCAATATGTGGTGAAATATGATAGGTTAATGATCTGTGTTCATGACTTCCACCTTTTTTTCCATCTTGCTCACACTCCTATACAAGGAATTGCATAAGTTTAAGGACTTCACTGTTGTGAAGTGCATGAGAAATCTAATATGATATCGGTACAATCTGGAAAACCTACCCTCACATGTGCATTATTTCATCACAACATTCATCAATGGTGCATACCTCTCCAGCAAGTATTTGAATGGAAGAATGTAGGTATGAGCCTCTTTGTACTGTGATTTGATGAAGGATTTGAACTGCTCAAGGTAAAGGCTCATGCCTTTGAGCCAATACTCCCTATGGTTTGGTATCCCTATGGTAAGAGAGATGGAATCAACTGAAAATTTAAAATCAATCCCTACAATGGTGGATTTTTCTCCCCTCAAGTTGGTGGAAAACGAATCTGTTAGCTCCTCATGGTAGCCTACCTCCTCCACCCTTTGACAAAACCTTAGGCAGTTTACATCTTCAAAGAATTTTCTGATGAAGGGTGAGGAGATGTTTTTATTAAATTTTGAGGGCTCATACCTTAGTGTCTTTCCCCCTTTGTGTTGTCTTCTCTTCTTTTATGGTGAGGAATCTCCTTCCATAGTTGAAAACCCTAGATGATGGGAAGGGGAAAAAACAAGGAAAAGTGAGTGAAGGGAATGAAATGAGGGAGTTAGCGAAGGGATATTGGGGTAGAAAAATTTAGGGAGAGGGGCAGGGATATTAGGAATGTTTAGGGAGAGAAATGAAGGAAAATGAGTGTGGGGAGTGAGCTAGGAAATTGAAACACAATCCTAACTAGGATAATGGCCCAATTTGGTAGAATAGGGCTAGGGTTTGTAGGGATATGTTGAAAAAATGATGGGAAATGTTTTGTGATGTATGGGAATGGTGTATGAATAGCCAACATAGGTGTAGGGACATTGGTACTAGGGTTTCACAACATCAATTGATCATTTGAAAACCAAAAGCATGGATTTTTTATGAAACCCTAGGGAAATAAGCTAGTTATCATCTTAGTTTTCTATGGAATAGAGGGCATGATTTTTATCACCCAATTGATCTGATTGGCTTCTCATCAATCAACTCAATGTAATTCTTTCAAACCACTTCTAACTAAAGATTAGCCTCTTCAGTTTTAGAGTGATTTATCAAAGGGGGTTTATGATTCTAAATAAAGATAATACTAGATGGCTAACTCTATGAACTGTGACTTGGTTTTGTTTGATTACATGTTGAAAAATGAAGGCTTGATACCATTGGGCTTATGGAGTCAGTGCTAGGGAACTCAATGAAAATGGCTCTCCTTGTGGAAGCCGAGGCATGTAGATATTTAAATGAAAGGAAAAAACACAGAATTTACTCAATAGATAAATGTTCAAAGGAAGTCAAAGCATGAGCAACATGAATTCTGAGTAATGAACATTAAGATATTGAAAGAAAGATATTGATAAATATATACAATATTTTAATGCTTGAAGGAAGTCAGAGCATGAGAAGCACAAATTCTGAGTAATAAAACATTAATATATTGAAACAAAAGTAGCTAGATACATAGGACAAGGTTCATGAAAACATCAAATGAATCTCAGGTGAAGGAGAAAACCCACAGCCATTGTCTATTACCGATCAGAACCATTTACAATAGTAGTAGTCACAAGTAACATATTCCAACCCTTTGTTATTCAATATTCTGCCTATTAATAGGCTTTACCACCTTCACATTGGATCTGCCTTCAAGCTGGACCTTCAAATCCTCTTCTTGACACTTAATCTAACTAAAAATACAAATACATGGTAATGATAATGACACCTACTAACTTTAGGAGTTAGAAACCTAATAGGACTCAACTACCTATTTATTACACTTATCAACTAAAATAACAACATGTTTACATCAAAAAGGATCATGTACTTAAGTAGAACTGACCATGAATAAGATATAATTGCCCTCACTATATTTATGAAATTTATTCTCCTATTTTTAAGGAAATGATGCCATCACAAATGATAATGCCTCCATGATGAACTGATGAGCTGGATAACTTTGTCGAAGACCAAACCTCCATAAAAAACATTCCTCTGACTATCTTTGACCTTTACATGTGGCTGTATAACCTTCAAAACACTTTCAAGATAACGAACTACAACCCAAATCTCATTGATGCAAAAACAGAGTGTCATTAGGAAGTTTCGTAGCGTAGTTTAGTAGCATATTTCATTTCACCAACCTCTTCCATTTGTTAGCTCTCTTTGTTGATGTGGACATGTTTGTTGGGTTAAAATATCTAAATACAATCAATTTCTCTCCTTAAATATTCATAAAACTAGATTCCAAAGCAAAAATTCACCTACCAAAATTTTTGTAGCGTTTTTCTGGCTTCAAGCCTGAAGCATGCTACAAAACTGCCTAAAAAAGGCAGAATTTTCAGTTTCAAATGAACTCATATTTCCAAATCCTTGATATATTTTGAAAAACTAGAGGAGGTTTTTGTAGAACATAATGTGTTGAAGAAAAATTTCTCTTGGTTTTTTAAATACCATCTCTAGCTGTCCATAAACTGCGTTTGAAAAACATGTATAAAACAGGAAAATACTTTTCTTGAAAATAGGTCCTAAAGACATCTTCGAATCTCCAAACTGGTAGTACCTTTGATAAAAGTGAAATAGGTTATTTTTCCTTGTTCTATTCTTCAAAATAACCTCTCTCGGTTTTTCCAAATTCATCTTTTTTCATCCATAATCCTCTCTTTAAACTTACTTCTCAAACAGTCCAAAAACACGACAATTTCCTTATTAGCTCCAACAGAAATTTAAGAAACTCGAATTGGTTCATGCTTAAACAAACCTAGGGTCCTCCAAAAATATATTAAGGTCCATGGGCTTCTATCTTATCCAAATATCCTCCTTTGTATGCTTTCTTGTGCATGACCATATCCCTTTATAACTAAGCTTCCCTCTTACATGTGACACCTATAAAGACAAATTGGATAGCAAGCTGCTTGCCACAAAGTTAATATTTTCAAGGGTGACACATGACCAATACATGCTAAGGCTAAAGGTTTAATAATAGAGAGGATCTTTGGTGAAAAAAATGAAATTCTAATATGAGAGGGAAAATGACAAATGGAGGAATAAAAGTGCAATGATGACAAACACTTACGATTTCACATGTTGGATACTATCATAATCTAATAGGTGATCTCACCTTTCCCTAAAACTGATAGAAAATGAGAATTCACCAATTTTCTTTTGGAAAATGAGTGCTACAAAATTTTTAGGTAGTTTCGTAGCGAAATATACTATTCTGCCACTGTATTCGCTATGAAACTGTGAAAAACTAGACAAGTGTCTCATTTCTTGGTTTTAAGGCATGGATGTGAAAACTAAATGATATAAAATGGATTTGGATGACATGAAATTACTCAAAAATGGTTTTTTTGACATAGGCTAATCATGATTTTATAAATTCTTCATCAAAGGCATGACTCGACATGATATAACATGAAACCTATGGTGACCTTATCAAAAAAAAAATTGAAAATTTTGAGTGTGATAACAGTGGCTCCAGTGGGGATGGTGTGCCCCTGTGGTACACCAAATAAACTGTAGTTCTAGTGCCATCCATATTTTTGGAAATAAACTTCTGAAATTTTCCAAGCCTTCTTCAAACTCTTATGGCCTTCACCTCAGTCTCAAGATTGATGATTACTGCTGAAAAACCAAATTTGTACCTACTGAAAAGATGCTCAGTCTACTTTAAGCTTATTCACACACACTCCTACCTACCCTAACAACTGCAACCTTCATGTTTGATTCAACCAACATGAAACTTCCAATAAAGCCATTCAATGAGTTGATATGATACTTGAACCCCTTGACTACACTTGAACCAAAAGCAAACTGTATTCTGAAATAATAAAGGTAAAAGAAGATGGGTCTGTTTTTCATAGTGAAAAAACAATTGAAAATTTGGACTATAAAACTCTCCCATGTAATCGGTTATGGGATCATAGAAGACACAATTTATTGACATCCCTTTTAAGCTATCTATGACAAATCGATCCTGGATATCCTTTTCATTTTCTTCTTCAAATTTGAACCTTGATTCCAACTCTACAATATCAAGCTCATAACCACATTCATCCTTTATCTGCAAGTCAAATGGTATAAAAATTTTCTCCTTTTTTGGAGGAGGAAGACTTTCCAAGAAAATTTTGGGATCTTGGAAATCATATGATCCAATTTGAACATCCAATAGTTCAATTTCATTCTCTAATTTTTCAGCAGCTAAACCAAGAAAAAAAAAATTATTTTCAGGTGTGAGTCGACTAGATTTCAAACAATGGAATACTTTTGTTGAGAAATGATCATTTATCTTAAATTCTTCTAACTCGTCCCTTACACTTTGTAACATTTCATCATATAAATGGTTTTCCACATACCTTGTCATGTTGGATCACCATGAATGTTCTTAAATCTGGATTCTTCACAGTGAAGTCGCTCTAAACTTTGAAGCTCAAGATCTTGAACAATAGAGTTGCCAGGTGAATGGTACAACCTTACTATGTTTGGCTTTTGTTCACCATTTAGAAGTCAAATCTGAACCTTGTCATTCTGCCTAGAGAAAATTTTCACCTTCATGTCCCCGACAATGGCGCCAAAATATTCTCACCAAATTGGTCTAATTAGTTGCTCATCAATCAGCTCAATGTAACTCTTTCAAACTACTTCTAATTGAATATTAGCCTCTCCAGTTTGAGAGGGATCTCTCAAAGGGGGTTTACGATTCTGAATAAAGATAACACTAGATGGCTAACTCTATGAATTGTGACTTGGTTTTGTTTGATTGTAGTTTCAAAAATGAAGGCTTGCTACCATTGGGCTTATGGAGTCAGTGTTAGGGAACTCAATGACAATGGCTCTCCTTGTGGAAGCTGAGGCATGTAGATATTTAAATGAAAGGAAAACTGATGCAGGAGCATCCTGCTTAATTTTCATTATATATTTGTGTGATTTAGGGGTGATGTTTTTTTTAATTATTTTATAAAATTATGCACATTTTAAATAAATTGAGAGGAAAATCTGAGTGTGAGGTTTATTGTAAATATTCTCTTAATAAATTGAGAATATGAATTGGAGTTGAGTTGTATAGATAGTTTAGGGATTATGAATTCCTTAAATGGAAATTAGTTGAGTCAAAGAAGAGATAAATATATTTTAGGATTTGGTTTAGATATTTGTGGAGGAAATCATGGATTCAAATTAATCCATAATTATGTATAAATTTGAAGCTTTGTGTGAGGTTGTAGAGAGACACAAAGAATGGAATAGGATAGAGGAAAAAATGTAGAGAGGGATAGTGTGACGAGTTGTGAAGGCGAGAGTAAGAGGCTACAAGTGTATATTCGGCCAAGGAAGGGTTTGAATTTGTAATTTCTTGTTTTATTTTATGCAAGTAGCTTGTTTATTGTTCGGCTCTCTCTTTATATATATTTTGAGTTAAATTGAAAGTGGTTGTTATGAATATTTTGATGATAATTCCACGTTAATGGAAACACACACTCTATTGTGTGCAAGAATTCTAATTTGTGCAGATTCTCTGCATCATTTGGTATCAGAGCTGGAAGATGCTTGCATGTTGTGGGAGTAAATTGGTTCTAAGTGTGTTGTGTGTGTTGTTGTGAAAAATGCAAGCGTAAAGGAGCAACCAATGTAATATTCAACCCACACGAAATTGACACCGTCATGATTGTGGAACGTGAGAAAAAATTGAGAGAGCGCAAGTGGATGGCACAGATTTGATTGTGAATGTTGCTTGAAATAATAAAGGGTAAGTGAACCATAGTGCAGAACCAGTAACATTGTATCCTCATGAAATCACACTATGAATATGTGTTGGTAATGATATAACAATGGATTTATGATGCAATAACAGTGTGACTTGTGATGCTGTAACTGCGTTAGTAGTAACGCAAGTCTGGTTTTAATTCCCTTATGCACCATTTCCTGTGTGGAAATCATTGTATTCAATATTGTGTTGATATTTGCATTTGAAGGCCGTCTACGTTGAGTAGAGAAAGGCTTGGATTTCATAATTTTTTGATGAATGGATTGCGCTCAGCTCTTGAAGGAGATAATGGCATTACAACACAAGAGGAATTCTGTTATCGTGATCACATGGGTATGTTCATTTTTAAACCTCGTATTTTGGCATAAAATGCAAAGATAAGGAGCGGCAGAAGTATAAGTTAGACGCTTGAAACCTTGATCTGTTGGAACTATGTGTTGATGGCCTAGCGAAATGGCGCAAAAGGGTTACAAAACCATAATTGGTTTTTGCATAGCTTTTAAGTGGTAAGGTAGATACATTATTTGCATAATTTTTTTTTTGCATTGCTAGTATGAGAAATTGTATTAGGAATGAAATCAATGTGGTATATCTATTGCACACATTTGTATCCATTTATCAAGGTATACATAGTTTCACTTGGCGTGAAATTGCAATCGATTATTGGGGTTGAGTGCTAAATCGAACAAGCAGAAACGGTATTGTTGCCTGCTAATTGTGTTAAGCTTTCTGTGAGTTTTTTAAAGTGATATGTTCACAATACCTGCAAATTATGAAGACAAATGAACTGTTGAAGAAGTGTTTTGACCTTGCTGATTGAGATATGTTGGCAGCATTCGAGAGCAAGTGTTGTGGCTACAAATGTTGGTAGCTGGTAATGGGCCAGCGTGGAACGTTGAAACAAGTGCAACACTAATACAAGCATAGATTTTGTGGGATGTTGGTGTGCAGTTTATAAAACCTTGTTTATCTGGAAGAAAACACCATATAACACTGGTACAGGTGAATTCATCATTTATGATTGATTCTTCGAGCCTAGACTATAAAAATTGTGATGAGTAGTGATTTGCAGAATATTGTCCAGGTCAATTATGGATTCTGCTTAGTTATTTTTGTGGCTAACACATTCATACATCTAGTTCGTAATCTACTCTATAGTGAAGTGTATGCATAATTTTAAAATATGGAATTGTGGATGTGGACTTGTAGTATACAAGTGCAGGAACGGAGTGCATATTTTATATGCAGAACCATTGATTGTTCGGTGCATTGAATACTAAGTAAAGTGGAATACAAAGAGAAGGTTCCAAGAACAGAGCTTCAGTGACCACAAATTTGGAGTATTTTTGGAAAACAGTGTTTGCAGGAAGCCTTATCAATATTTTTAAAATTTGCATGATTAAATTTCCCTTGCCATATTTGAGAAGTTAATTTTTTTTTGTAAATTTTATGAAAGAGTAAAATCAATCCAAATTTTTAGGAATGGAATTGAAATACATCTCAGAAATTGATGTGCAAATATGGTTCAAGCGCGGTTGTGTTTGTTGCTACCAAAGAAATATGTTGATGTCACCATGTTAAAAGAAATTCTGGAAAATTCCTATGAAGGAATTGTTTTATGCACTGATGAGAGATGGTGTTACGTGAGAACCGTCACTACAAAGAAGGAGCAGCATGGAAGTGTAGGAAAACTGTCTACGCTAATATGATGAGCATGTTGAAGAGGTTATGGTATGAAGGGCATGAAAATATTCACAGTGATAAGAACGACACAGAAGAATGAAATTCAGAGAGTTGAAATTGCAAAGAAAAGGTTTATTAAATAACCTTGAAGGGAGCATAAGGTATGATAATTCATTCCAAAAATATATTTTATGTCAAACCAGGAGGTAACTCCGCAAATCAGAATATGTATTAGATGAAGAATGTGAATGTATTTATACATGGAGGTGAGGCTATTTGGATTCATCTTCCAATGAATACAATATTAAATATCCTCACCCAACCCTTAGGATTAGGTGTCAACATTCCCCCCTTTAATCCGAAGGGATTTTAGTGAGTGCAAGCATCGATCTAAAATTTTTAAACTTTTCTCTTCCAAGTGCTTTGGTGAAGATATCAACAGTTTTCTCATTTGTGGAACAATGATGTAGATGGATGGTTTTGGCCTGAGCATGATGTCGAATTAGATGGTATTTTGTATTGATGTGCTTTGTTCGATCATGGAACTTTGGGTTCTTGGCCAACTTTATTGCATAAGTTTTGTCGATCCTGAGTGGTGTGGAATACATTTGTTTCATCCGAAAATCTTCTAGGATTTTCCGGAGCCACACAATTTCCTTTGTTTCTTCAGCTGCTACCACATATTCTGCCTCGGTCGTGGAATCTACTGGAACTGACTGTTTGCGTGATATCCATGAGACAACTCCCGATCCAAGACTCATGGTCTAACCTATAGTAGACACCCTTGTTTCTTTGTCCCCATCAAAGTCTGAATCAGAGTATCCGATCAAGCTGAAGTCGCCTACCTATGTATATTTGAGTCCAAAGTCTTGAGTCCCCTTCAAGCACCTTAACACTCTTTTTGCAGCAGACCAATGTCCTTCACAAGGTTTTTTCATAAACCTTGAGAGGATTCCAACAGCAAATGAAATTTCAGGTCTGGTGATGGTCAGGTAGATAAGACTTCCTATAAGCTGTTTATACTTAGTTGCATCCTTGAATTCCTTCCCTTCAATGGATGTGAGCTTCAAGTTTTGTTCCATTGGAGTGGTTAAGGGATTGCATTCATCCATGCCAAACTTGTTCAAAAGATCTCTAATGTACTTATTTTGAGAAAGAAATATAAATTTAGGATGTTGAATTACTTCAATACCCAGATAGTAATGAACATGACCCAAATCAGTCATTTCAAAACCTTTCTTTAATTCTTTCTTCATGGATGCAATATAGCTCTCATTGTTCCCTGTTATCAAAATATCATCTACATATACCACAAGATATACAATTGTTTTTCCAACTTTCTTAACAAACAAAGTTTCATCATCAAGATCAAAATGTTTGAATTCAAGTTTCAGAATATGCTCGGTTAATTTCTCATACCAGGCTCGTGGTGCTTGCTTGAGGCCATACAAGGATTTTATAAGCTTGCAAACTTTGTGTTCTTGACCCTTTACAACAAATCCTTCTGGCTGGGACATATAAACTTTCTCCTTTAGATCTCCATTCAAAAAAGTTGTTTTTACATCCATCTGATGGACTTTCCATCCATTCTAAGCTGCTAGGGCAAAGAGAGTCCGGATGGTGGTCCATTTTGTTGTGGGAGCAAAAGTTTCTTCATAATCGATTCCTTCTTTTTGTGCAAAACCTTTTGCCACAAGCCTGGCCTTGTGCTTGTCAAGTGAGCCATCTGCTTTATACTTGTTCTTGTAGACCCACTTACAGCCAATTGGTTTTGTTCCCAAAGGCGGATCAACCAACTTCCAAGTGCCATTCTTTATCAAGGCATCATACTCCTTTTGCATCGCTTCTTTCCATTCATCATGAGAAGCGGCTTCTTTGAAGGAAGTTGGTTCATGATCTATAGACAAACTCAATTCACAATTATAAGCAATATCCATATCAAAAGAAGAATCAGGATTATCTACGTCACCTTCGATTTGTTTAGTGGAACTTCTTGTTCTTGTTTTTCCAACCTCATCAGGGATGAACATTCTCTAGTGTCTTTGTCAGCCATTTGGGAGGACCTTTCTAAGATGGCCCAGGCTGCTCATTTGATTGAGTTGGGATTGATTCAAGATTCAATCTCCCAATTCTGTCAATCACATCATTCAATGTGTCATCCGTGGTTGTTTCTTCATGTGGGGGAGAGAGTGTTTTAGGAAATGATTCCACAGTTTGATTCAATATAGGAATCCCCCCTTCAAGATGTAGAATCTAATTATCAAATTCTTGGAAAGACTTTGCATGTGTGAATCTATCCAAGCGATCAAGTTGCCGCTCAACAACCTTGTCACTCTTGGAAGATTCAAGGAATATGACATCTCTTGCTATTACAAACTTCTTATTGGCTTCATCATAGAGACGATATCCTTTGGAGGTATTGGAGTACCCCAAGAAGATACATTTTCAACTTCTAGCACCAAGTTTATTCCTTTGTCCCTTGGGTATCAAGGCATAACAGGTGGACCCAAAGACCCTGAAATGCTTTACCGAAGGAATGTGGCCATGCCACATTTCAAAAGGAGTTTTGTTTCTAATTGAACTAGAAGGACACCTATTCTTTATGTAAACAGCACATAGAACTGCATCAGCCCAAAACATCAATTTTACATTCTTGAAAAATAACATGGAGCGGACCATATTTAAAATAGTTTTGTTCATTCTTTCAGCTACACCGTTCTGTTGTGGATTATATGGCACAGTTGTTTGATGTTTGATTCCATGTTGACGAAGATAATTTTTAAATTCGTTTGAAGTGTATTCTTTTCCATTATCAGTACGTAGAGAGCCAATATGTGTTTGTGCATCATTTTCAATCCATGCATGAAAATTCTTGAAAGTTTGAAAAGCATTAGACTTATTCTTCAATAAGTAAATCCAACACATTCTGGTGTAGTCATCAATAAATGTCATCATGTATTTATTTCCATTTGCAGAAGCAATAGGCATAGGGCCACATAAATCTGAATGAACAAGCTCAATTTTTCTATGTGCTCTGGAGTGTGAATCATGAAATGGTTGTTTTCTATGCTTTCCTAGAATACAAGCATCACATTCCTTAGGTTTCCTAGGAATTGTAGGCAGTCCATTAACACCATTTTTCTTCAACAAACGAAAGCTTTCATAGTTTAAGTGTCCAAATCTAGCATGCCATAAAAGACTTGATGGGAATGTACCTTCATCATGATGTGAACTGAATGCAAAGTTTTGAGCATGAGAAGATGAACCTTTCAGCTTCAAGAGTCTTCCTTCTTCTATTCCCTCCATGACAAGTGAGTGATATGATGTTTTTCTAACCTCTGCCTTGCCATCAAACAAGTGAACAGAGTGTCCTTGCTGGCGGATTTGGACCAGCAACAACAAGTTTCTCCTCAACTCAGGGAGGTATAAAACCTCATGTATAATATGATCTGGAAGACCAGGCAACTTAAGCCTGACTGTGCCAAGCCCTGATGGCTTAAGTTTGGATTTATCTGCGAAATATACTTCTCCATCAACTTTTTCAGTAAATTCTTCAAAAAAATCTTTTCTAAATTTCATGTGACATGTTGCTCCTGAATCTAGCAACCAATCATCTCTCCATGAAGTAAATGAAACATCAAACAAGTCTTCAGTTACTCCATTGTTACAATGTGCTAGAACATAATGAGTGGATTCAGGTGCTTTACCTTTGTCTTTGTCATTAGTTTTACCTTTGTTTTGATTTCTTTGCTGCTCAATTTTTTCCCAAGGTGTCCTGCATGTGGATGCATCATGCCCATCCTTATTGCAACGTGTGCAATGAAGATCAGATTTGTCAGATTGTCTACCCCCCTTTCCTCTAAAGTTTCTTCTTCCTCTTCCTCTTCGGCCACCTCTTCCTCTGGAAGGATCTGGAGCATGACTCCTTTCTCTATGTGCAAAGTATGCAGCCTCTTCGGAAGACGAAGGGACCGTCATCTTATCGAAAGCTTTCTCTCTTTCTGCAAAATTTTTCTCAAGGGAATCAAAGGTGATATGCTCAAGGTTTCCAATTGCTTGAAATGACTCAAGATAATGTGAGTAAGTTGGATATAATTCCTTAACATATGCCATGAGAGATATGTCAATTTTTACACCAGTGTTGTCAATGTCATGCATGATAGATCTTACTTCTGAAGCTAAAGCAAGGGGATCATAATTCTTCAATTCAAGACTGAACAGCTTAATCATCAATTGAACAATTTCTAGTTCTAAATGTGATTCATAGAGTTCTTTTAGCTTTCTCAAGGCTTCATAAGCATTTGAAAATGGTGAAATATGGCGACTCACCTCTTCATTTACGAAAGCTGCAATCAAGGCATAGGCCTTGCAGTTATTGTTTTCCCAAATGGTGAGCTCCTTGTTTGAAGTGGGCTTTGCTGGTGGATTTCCTTCTTGTCCTTCACAGATTCCTTTCCACAGCTCATTAAAAATGAGAGTGTGCTTGATTTTCCGAGACCATTCAAGATATTTCTCCTTGCCGGAGAGAACCACCCCTACAATAAATATGAGAGAATGCATTCTTCTGAAATGAAAAATAATTACTTTGCTGGAAAAATTCTTTTGAGGAGGAAAACAATTTTTCTAGAAATATACTCAATTCTGCAAAAAAATATATATATATATATATATATATATATTTATTTATTTATTTATTTATTTGTGAAAAAATTTATGTAAGAGTGGTATTTACTATTGTGAATGGGAGGCGGTGTTATGAATGAAGGCGGAATTATAAATGGGGGCGGTGGTATTAAATGAGAGTGGTATTAAAACGGCACGAGGGGGGCGGATTTATTACATGGAGGGGAGTATTAAAAGACAGACAGCGTGGTGTTATTACATGGAGGGGATTTATTACATGGGGTGCGAGTGTATGCAGGTTGGGATGTGGGGGAGCGTAACAGTGAGGGGGAGAAGGGGAGGCTGTAGATAGGGAACGGGGAGTCGAGGGGTGGCTATAGCGGGGGCGGGGTAGGTTTCTGTGCAGTCATGGAGAGGGCGGGGTAGTGGATAGGGAGTCGGGGTAGCGGGATTAGGGTATTGCTGTGTGAAGGTAGTGAGGCCGAGAGGGGTTAAGCGATGGTTTAGTGGAGTGTATGTGGAGAGAGCGCTGCAGAGGCCAAGGGGGAGTAGGATGTGTATTGCAAGCTGTTTGAATAGGGATGAGGGTCAATGTGAGGAGGTGTTCAATGAGTGAGGAGGACTCGGGTGAGGAGGGACAGGGTTGGGGACGGGAGGGAGAGTCGTAAGGGGAAATGGGTGAGAGATGTGTTGTAGAGCGTAAACGTTGGAGAATGGGGGAGGCTGAGAGGCCATTAAAAATTTTGGAATGGCAGGATTTCAAGAGCTACAGAATTGCAAGTATTTGCAGGAGCTGCAAATTGCAGATTTGTAGAATCTTCAGAAGCTACAAAAAAAATTTAGAATTGGGCAAAAATTGCAGACATAAAAAATCCAGAATTACAGTATATAAACTCAGAATGGCATCAATCTAATGGAGCAGCAAAAACTAGACATAAAACTGACTGAACAAAAGACTGTTAGCATAAATGAGGGAGTTACACCACAGGCAAGAATGCCAATAGTGGGACTAGCTCTGATACCATGTCAAACCAGGAGGTAAATCCGCAAATCAGAATATGTATTAGATGAAGAATGTGAATGTATTTATACATGGAGGTGTGGCTATTGGGATTCATCTCCCAATTACTCTTGGCCTTCCTTATTTCCTAATATAATTTAATATACAATATTAAATATCCTCACCCAACCCTTAGGATTTATTTTATTTTCATCAAAAAATAAATCTTGGGAAAAGTGGATTGAATTTTGATTTAAAGGCTTAAGTATCATGTGAAGTGATAATGGGAATTGATATAATTAGTGACTTATGATATTATCATAAGAATGGAGTATGAGAGAGAATTGGCAGAGTGAAGATTTTACATCATGAGAATGTATTAAGGGTGGATGTTCATTGGTATATTGTATAACTTGAATTAGATTCAAAATATCCACTATTGTAATTATTGGGTTAAGCTTTGAAGTCGAATAAGATATTAAGGTCAAATGAAGAAATTTGGATAGCTTGAGTCAAGTTAAACCATTGCATTATTGTACAAGAGGGTGCATTTTTCATCCAATATGAATAGTTGATGTCAACTCTAGAGTCAAAAATTCTTAAATCAAGTCAAAGGTTTGAATGTAATTGTGTGCATGATCGGCAGAGCTCGACACCCAAATATTTTGGTCATTGTAATGCAAGAATTGCTGCAGTTGTTGTTTGCAGCAAAAAGGAGCAAGAGAGTTGCCCATAAATGATTCCAAGACAGAGAACCAAAAGAGGTCAAGCGTAGGAAGAGAGCTTGTATTGTTGGATGGAAAGTATGAAGGCTTGCTGAGAAGGGGATTGAATGAAATCCACAGGTGAACAGATGAAGTTCACAAAGAAGGAGGAGATGACCGTTGATAGTCATTTCAGAGGTTTTGAGAAAGACCTCAACTGAAGAAAGAAGAAGGAAGATGCCAAGGCAACTGGCATATGGAAGCAGTTGACTGATGAAGAATATGAGAATGAAAAGGTTGAGATAACAGTTCACCTTGAGTTATTGATGGAATTTTTGCAGAGAAATAAAGACCAGAGACATGGTTGGACCATAAGTAAGAAAGTGAAATGGCAGAGATTACAAGTAAAGAGGGATCAATAGGTAAGTATACAGTTAACAGAAGAGCTGAGGAAGCTCGAGCAGATGATGAGTGTGAAATTGAGATGTGAAGAACTCAGAGAAGCTGAGTTGAAAGTGAAGTTTCCATTTGTGGCCCAGAACAAGGTGAAATTCTGGGTGAAGATATTAATGAGAAATATCTCATGAACTATTGGAATAGTTCAGAATAATTTGAAGATATGTTGACAAGAGAAGCAGATGAGGCAATCAAGCCTTGTATTTTTAAATCTCATATTTTTTGTATGTTTGCAGGATGTTTAGAAGATGGTGGATAGTCTGGTGAAACTGTCACAAAGATTAATGAATCCCTTGCGGTGAAGTATGATGGAGAATGCCTTCTAGAGGAGGAAGGTATGGATTTATTGCATCAGAAATAATTCATAGATGAATTCTTGTTTTGTGTAAGACAGCTAGTTGAAGTTTCTATGGAACAGAGGCATAATGAAAATGTCATATTGATATTCCAAGGAGGTAAACAAATGAATTTTTTTAATGAAATTGATGAAATAATTTTGTAGTGTCATGATAAAGAAAACATGATAACTCAGGAGGATTGCTAGGAGAAAAATGAAACTGGGAATGAAGGTTGTGATGAAATGCTGGAAATATTTCACATGGAAATAAAGTTCTTGGAAAGATGGATCAAGGAATCTGAAGGAGAAATTAAGCTTGTAGAACCTGATAAAGAAGAGATTTCATTTTCCATGCATGATAAGATGGAGATGTTTCTAAATTTTATAGAGTTAAGTGAATGCTTTGACTCTTCAAATAATAATGTGGCTGTAGGTACAGAAGGAAACATAAATAAATATGATGTTGAAATCAGAGAAATTGAGCAGAAAGTCTTTGAAGATGAGATGAAAGATCAGGAGTAGCAAGAAAGCTATGTCCTTAGAGACATAAAGGAAACAGAAGTATTAATCCAGCAAGATAATTATGAAAGCAGCCAACAATTCAAAAGAATATTTAATGAAATCCAAAGGTCTATCATGGGATATTAGTGCAAGTGTTAAAAGAGGCCAAAAGGTATTATCATTTTAAAGCTAATAATTTGTTGATGAATGCAGGTACAACACCTGATGAGAAATTTGTTACTATAGAGGCAATCAATGACTATAGTTGTGATCAAGGAGAATTTCTTGATTATTCTTCATTCCAGAAAGTTGTGTGTTCAGCACAGCTGGAGACGGAAGCATTAAACAAAGATGAATTACTCTGAGAAATAGGCGAAAGAAATTATTGGAGAGGCCGATGGAATCCATTTGATAAAATGAGTGATGATGATGTACAGCCAGCTCAAGATTCTTTCAAAGTTTGGAGAATAGGAGAATGGGTATCAGCGTTTCTACACAAGTCTATAATTTATGAAATAAAAATGATGTGGTATGGAAAATCGAGAGTTACATTCAATAGTATTCTGAAAATACTATTCTGGGAATTCTGTGAAAAATTACAAAATGGAGTTGGTACTTTAAAAGACCAGCGACAAAACAGAGTTTGGAATCCTGGAGGTAGCAAGTCATTGAGACTTGTGGTTGTTTCATTATTACAGAAAAGTGACAGACCTCATAGACAGGAGTCTATGGAAACTTCTCTACATGGGGAGTCTGATGCAGGAGCATCCTGCTTAATTTTCATTATTTATTTGTGTGATTTAGGGGGTGATGTTTTTTTTAATTATTTTATAAAATTATGCACATTTTAAATAAATTGAGAGGAAAATCTGAGTGTGAGGTTTATTGTAACTATTCTATTAATAAATTGAGAATATGAGTTGGAGTTGAGTTGTATAGATATTTTAGGGATTATGAATTCTTTAAATGGAACTTAGTTGAATTAAAGAAGGGATAAAGATATTTTAGGATTTGGTTGAGATATTTGTGGAGGAAATCATGGATTCAAATTAATCCATAATTATGTATAAATATGAAGCTTTGTGTGAGGATGTAGAGAGACATAGAGAATGGAATAGGATAGAGGAAAAAATGTAGAGAGGGATAGTGTGACGAGTTGTGAAGGCGAGAGCAAGAGGCCACAAGTGTATATTCGGCCAAGGAAGGGTTTGAATTTGTAATTTCTTTTTGTATTTTATGCAAGTAGCTTGTTTATTTTTCGGCTCTCTCTTTATATATATTTTTAGTTAAATTGAAAGTGTTTTTTATGAATATTTTGATGAAAATTCCATGTTAATGGAAACACACACTCTATTGTGCACAAGTGTTTTCATTTGTGCAAATTCTCTGCATCAACACACACATAATTTACTCAATAGATAAATGTTCAAAGGAAATGAGAACATGAGCAACATGAATTCTAAGTAATGAACATTAATATATTGAGAAAGATATACAATAGTTTAATACTTGAAGGAAGTCAAAGCATGAGAAGAACGAATTCTGAGTAATCAAACATTAATATATTGAAATAAAAGTTGTAAGATACATAGGACAAGGTTCATGAAAACATCAAATGAATCTCAGGTGAAGGAGAAAACCCACAACCACTATCTATTACTGATCAGAACGGTATACAATAGTAGTAGTCACAAGTAACATATTCCAACCCTTTGTTATTCAATATTCTGCCTATTAATAGGCTTCAACACCTTCACATTGGATCTACCTTCAAGTTGGACCTTTGAATCCTCTTCTTGACACCTAATCTAACTAAAAATCCAAATACATGGTAATGATAATGACACCTAATAACTTTAGGAGTTAGAAACCTAATAGGACTCAACTACCTATTTATTACACTTTGCAAAAAGAAAAACCTATTTACATAGAAAAGAATCATATGCTTAAGTAGCACTGACCATGACTAATATACAAATGCCCTCACTGTCTTTATGAAACTGATTCTCCTATTTTTAAGGAAATGATGCCATCAGACATGATAATGCCTCCATGATGAACTGGTGAGCTTTATAACTTTTTCGAAGACCAAACCTGCATAAAAAAAATTCCTCTACCTATATTTCACCTTTACGTGTGGCTAGCTGACCTTCAAAACACTTTCAAGATACAAAATACAACCCAAAGCTCCTTGCTACAAAAACAGAGTGTCATTAGACAGTTTTGTAGTGTAGTTTAGTAGCATATTTCATTTCACCAACCTCTTCCATCTGTTAGCTCTCTTTGTTGATGTGGACATGTTCGTTGGGTTAAAAGAGCTAAATAATATCAATTTCCCTCCTTAACTCTTCATAAAACTAGATTCCAAAGCAAAAATGCACCTACAGAAATTTTCGTAGTGTTTTTTTGGCTTCAAGCCTAAAGCACACTACGAAACTCCCTAAAAAAGGTAGAATTTTCAGTTTAGAAATGAACTCGTATTTTTGAATCCTTGATATATTTTTAAAAACTAGAGGAGTTTTTTGTACCATCTCTAGCTGTCTAGAATCTTCATTTGAAAAACATCTATAAAATAGGAAAATTTTGTTTTCTGAAAATAGGTCCCAAAGACATCTTCGAATCTCCAAACTGGTAGCACCTGTGAGAAAATTTAAAGAGGTTATTTTTCCTTGTTCTCTACTTGAAAATAAACTCTCTCAGTATTTCAAAATTCATCTCTATTCATCCATAATCCTCTCTTTAAACTTACTTCTCAAACAGTCCAAAAACACAACAATTTCCTTGTTAGCTCCAGCAGAAATTTAAGAAACTTGAACTGGTGCATGCATCAGCAAAGCTAGGTTCCTCCACAAATAGATTAAGGTCCATGGGCTTCTATCTTATCCACGGAGCCTCCTTTTCATGCTTTCTTTTGCATGACCATATCCCTTTATAACCAAGCTACCCTCTTAAACATGTGACACCTATAAAGACAAATTGGACAGCAAGATGCTTGCCACAAAGTTAATATTTTTAAGGGTGACACATGACCAATACATGCTAAGGCTGAAAGGCTAATAACAGAGAGGAGATTTGGTAAAAAAAATGAAATTCTAATATGAGAGGGAAAATGACAAATGGAGGAATAAAAGTGCAATGATGACAATCGCTTATGATTTCACATGTTGGATAACTGTCATAACCTAATAGGTGATCTCACCTTTCCCCAAAACCAATATAAAATAAGAATTCCTTGATTTTATTTGGGAAAATGAGTGCTACAAAATTTTTAGGCAGATTCATAGCGAAATCTGCTATTCTGCCACTATATTTGCTGCAAAACTGTGAAAAATAAGACAACTGGCTCATTTCTTGATTTTAAGGCATGGGTGTGAAAACTAAATGATATAAAATGGATTTAGCTGACATGAAATGACTCAAAAATGTTTTTTTTTACATAGGCTAAACATGATTTTATAAACTCTTCATCAAATTCATGACCCAACATGATATAACATGAAACCTATCGTGACCTTATCAAAACAAATTTTGAAAATTTTGAGAATTTTGAGTGTGATATCAATGAGGATCAGTGTAATTACTTGTTGCAATGCTTTGGAGAGTGGAAAAGCTGAAATGGATGCTGAAAATTTGAATTTGGTTGATTTTTTAGCAATATTGGGCAACTCTTCCTCGTGCACAGCGCAGTTCAAGGATGTGCAACCCCTCCTCCAGATGCGCAGCGCAGTTCAAGGATACGCAACGCCTCCAATTTGTTTCCTCTTAGAGCCGTAAAAACACATTTTTCTCACCAAATGGAGGATGATATCGATGATCAAGGGAAAGAGGAGTGAAAATGAAAATTTTTGTGACATTTTGGCCCTTTTATAAGCATGGAATAGCTTTGTTTGAGTGATAATGGGCCTGGTAAGACTTTTTTTAGCATGACTCTCTTTTTTCTTTTTGATTTCACAACCTTGGACATTTTGTAAACTTAACTTTTTGAATCTTCATTGGAACATTGAACTCCAACTTTAGAACTCTGAAGTACTTAGTACATATAGAAACATAAAATTACATTTAAAAAATAAAAATTCATTAAAGAAACTTGTTTTATTACCACTCTTCCAATTTGTCGGATTTTATCCATGAAATGGCAGTTTGGTGACCTTGAAACCCTAATGACCTAATGGAGACTCTGAACTGAATGAGATCATGATGGAGATGACTGAAATGATGATGAAAATCTTTGAATAATGATGTACTCATCTTATTTGATGACAAGGACCAGCAATTTAAAACCTTGGAAAGAGTGGAAAATAATCCTAAACCTAATGCCTATTGACCAAATTTTTTCTTGAAGACCTAGTGAAATGACAAAAATTTGACTTTTGGACCCTAACAAGACATGATAAGAGTCCATTTGATCACTGTGATAGGATGCAAATACTGACACTAACAGATTCCAGATGAATCTCTCTTTCTCATTAGTAATCTTGACCCTTGGGATGGAGATCTCATCGTTTATCTCCAAACCTAAAATTTTCAACCAAAGCTATCTCACTTTGAGAGACGACAAATTTATAATCAGTCCTAAGCCCATTTCATTATTGGTGATACTTTGTATCGCACTAGTGTTGACTCTGTCCTCCGTTGATGTCTGACGCTAGAGGAAGCTGAGAAGGTTATTAACGATTACCACTTCGAGGTTTGTGGTGGTCACATGTCCGCTTATGCTACCGACCAGAAAATCCTTCGAGTAGATAATTTTGGCCATCTATTTTTAAGGATTGCATTATTTCCTTTCAAAAATTTCATGATTTCCAAATATATTCTCGGATAGAACACGCCCCACCCTCACCCTTGCACCCAGTTGTGATTTTCGGGCCATTTTCAAAATGGGGCATCAACTTCATGACCTGTAAACCTCGCTCGACCTGGGGGCATGGTTATATTATCATAGTCGTTGATTATTTTACAAATTGGATCGAGACGATGCCTACATATGATAATGAAGGACCAACTGTGGTGAAATTCCTATTTAATCATGTAATATCTTGTTCGGTGTCCCGACAACCATTTTCACTAACCATGGCTCTCATTTTCGAAATCATATGATGACAAAGCTTACTGCTCAGCTAGGATTATGCCATGTTATCTCCACCCCTTACTATCCAAAGGCCAATGGCCAAGTTGAAGTTGCTAACAAGGTTTTGTTGATAATGCTTCAACGAACCATTGGGAGACACAAATGATATTTGCATCTCATGATTTTCTCAGCTATGTGGGATTACCGAAAGTGCGCTAAGACTACTATCAGGCTTACACCATTTCAACTGGTGTATGGTCTGGAAGCAACACTCCCAATTGAGTGTGAAATCCCTTCTCTAAATCTAGTCGTTGAGCTACTTCCTAATACTTCACCAGAAGAGGAACGCTTGATTTACCTCAAGAGTCTCAATGAGACCCGAAGACTAGTTTCTTTAGTCATTGAAGCAAAAAGGAAACAAGTTAAGGCTCATTACGACAAATATGTCTACCCTTGCATTTTCTCTGAAGGTGATTTGGTCCTCCTCTATGATCAAGCCCATGACAAATTGGGAGTCAGGAAGCTTGAGCTAATGTGGCACGGGCCCTATATCGTTCAACGTGTATTGGAAAGAGGAGCTTATGAGCTAGTAGATTACGAAGGAAATTAGTTGGATGAGCCCCGAAATGGGTTCTATCTGAAAAAGTATTTTGCTTGATCGCAAGTATGGTACCTTGTACATTAGTGTGTTATTCATTGGTGTGATTTTTAGATTTTTGGTGTGATTGTTTGCTTCGTGGACATGTTTTCCTTGTTTACCTAGTGTTCCACTTGATTTGCAGATGTTGTTGAACCATTATGTCATTTTTTCTGATGGTGCCAGTCGTAGCACACAGAATCTATCTTCCACAACACGGGAATTTTTTTCCCGTCATGCCGAGTTGGTTAATTTGCAAGGTATTTTTTAGGGCCGAACAACTAATAATATTTCCGAATATAGTGCAGTTATCAAACTATTATGTGATGCGATTTCTCTCGACATCAGATATTTGTTGTCAAATTGGACTCACAACTCATTTTGTTACAATTGAACGTCATTGTTTAGTTAGAAACCCTCATATTTTGCGCATGTATTTACATGTTCAATTATTGGAAAGGAATTTTGATTACATTGCATATCAACACATTCCAAGAAATTTGAATACATTGATCGATACATTAGAAAACTATGTATTAGATAGACATCTGGATAACATGTAAAAGAAAATACATCATCATGATACATGAAAACTTAGTAGCCATAGAAACATGCATATATATATATATATATCAAATCTGTCAAGTGTGTTACATCCAAATCTCAAAAAATATTGTGTTTTGTGACACAATGGCTCTATGAGCCTACATTAGTGCAAGAAATGTAAACTAAAGGCTAATATCCACCCACATGATGCTCGTGATAGCATGTGACTGCTCGGCCCACTCGCGAGAGTAAGTGACACAGTGAGCTTGGGACCCCCACGGTACGCCTCTGATAGCAGAGTGGGATCTCATCAAAGTTTGTGTATTCTGGTATACCCTTGGTCAGGCTTGTCAGATTATGCTCCATCTCTGCTATTGGATCTTCCCCCTCCTCATAAGTAGCATCCTTGACCTGGCGTGCCACTCTTGTGGATATCGGAGACATATTGGATGGTCATAATCCTACATCTGTAAAAAATCATGAGTTTAGATCTCAGAATACATACCAAAAATATTAAAAAGTAAAAAATCCAAAAAACACTTTTTACCTGCATCCGACCACTGTTCACCTGGCAGAAGAGGTAGATTTGGGTCAATTCCTGCATATGCATAGTCCTCAACCATGATCTTCTGACGTCACAGAAAACTAAAGAACGCGGTCGAGAAATGCATCTGTTGGCCCCATCCCTGACGGGGCATGATTTCACACCATCTCAACGGCCTTGGGTCCCTCGGGGTTAGATCATAGATATCCAACCACTGATACTAAAATAGAGGAACCCTCTCCAGAAAGAATGAAACCAATATGGACCCATACCCAAACAGTTTTAGCTGACCTATTTTACACTTGGTCAATTGGCTCTTCCTATTAGCTAATAACCCCTCACACCAGTTAAACATAGTAGGAGCCAAGCACTCCACCACGTACTGGAATTGAGACTTAGTTGCCTCGTGCAATTCTTGGGCTCCGAACACGCAAGCCATGCAATGTAATATTGTGCATAAGGGAAGATTTTTGATAGAGGATATCCCTACCTTCCCACTCTGAGTCTTTTTAGCCTTGCAATAGTGTCTCTGGGTGAGCATATTGGTACTCTCACCTCCAATATGAGCTCTGGAGAGTTGGATTCTCTCCCCTCTCCTCGATAACCCTATAATGAAGTAGATATACATGATATCCAAATCAATTTCCTGGTCTCCAATTATGAATATTTGGTGATCCACATTCCATATCCCATTCAAATACTGAAGTAGCTCCAGATGAGCTCTTAACCCTGATGTTTGGAAGAATTTCAGTAGTCCACAATCCCTCAATGCGTTTACACAATTTGGGTCTTGGAGTGCTTGGTGGTCTTCCACCTCATGGCCTCTTTCTTTCCATTCAATGACCATCTTCCCTGAAATCACCTGCAAAACATGTTCAATTTACATTTTAGGGACTTTCATCGAAGTAGTTTTGGAAATAAACTATTAAAAATTAGAGAATTCCTTATTTTAACTTCTTCCCCTTGGTCAGTGCGACTGTGAAATGTGAAACAATTCTGGTGGCATGGTCTCAGTTTGGGCTAAGAGTGACCAGCGTGAATCCGAAGCTTGGATCCGCATTGATCGCAGCTAAAATAAAATTTTGAAATTCTCCCCCCAAATCACAAAATTGCTGAGATAAACTACTTAAGAATGGAATTAAAATGAAGAGGAGAGTTTGATATCTTACATGTAGCTGATGGATTGTTAAAAAGTGTCCTAGATCAACTGCACCACTAATATGAAGTTTTCCAAAGGAAAAGGGGTAAAATGCACTTTCACAATTTACTCAAAATAGAATGGTGAAAATGAATTTATTTTTGGTCTATTTATAGATTTTCGCCATTATTTTATTATTTTTCCTCGATATCAATGATGTTTGTTGTTTTTTGTGCAGTAACAATATTTGTACTCTAACAATGATGATTTTTGATGCAACCAAGTTTTATTTTATGTTTTTTTTGAACTCGGTAAAAAATAAACAAAAAGGAAACCTCCCCTGGAATCACCTTTCAGCTCTTTTATGACTCGAAAAATGAAAAGATTGTCGAGTACTTGTCATTTCGAACTCACTAAAGTAAATGAATTGGCATGGTCTAAGTATACGTTTACCCCTTTTTGGGGATGAGATTTACTATTTACGAAAAAGGAATACCTTGATTGAACATGGTCAAGGGGTTCTCTCCGATATTATTTTCTACCTTTTCGGATTCAAGAGACGATTTAAGAAAGGGGACTTGATGGAGTTTTATTTTCCATTTTTTTTTCAAACTCCCTAAACATGAAAAATACATCGAGTTACTCTTCCGTCGGACTCGTTAAATTTTAAATGGAAAAAGACTTGTCACCATGACGAGACCAAGTTCCTTCTTCTTAGGGATCGTTAAAATTACTAGGATGGATTCATTCAAAGAATGAACTTATACACTTAGCATATGTTATCCTCTTCATGTTGGCTATCAAAAATGAATAGGTACTCATTACCGATAATGGGGGGGAAATTGAAAGTGAACATCCTATGTGTATTTTGCGCAGCATGTCGCTCTTGAACATGACACTTTTCTGCAGTTCGTGTCGGGTTTGGGATATCCTTCATTCATCATTTTTCATTTGTGGGTTTGGGAAATCGATTTTCCTCCTCTTCGATCGTCATTTTTTACATCATGATCTTTGATCCCATTTGAGTCAAATTTTGCCACACTCCAGAGTTGTGTTGCTGATATGTTCAAGGGAAGTCCTTTTGGTCAATGTAAAACATCCTCTTCTTGTCTGAAATTCTCTATTATAGTCTTGAATCACTCCTATCATCTTCATATAGCTGTTGTTTCGTGTCGATGATGTGGAAATTATTATGGCCCTCCTTAGATGGATCACTTCCTGTCGACCTCAACTCATTATATGGGAAGATTATTTAGAAACTCCTTTTCAATACCTTGGAGCTTGCATGCCTCAATGGAAATATCTTCAAGTTCGACGACAGGTTCACATCATTGACCTTCAATCGAATGATTCTGAAATTGTTTAACTTCATCACATTTTTTCACACTTGCATATTGTGTTGTTGTACCTTGAGAGCCATCGTCATTCTTGGTGGCTTCTCTCGTGCCTATTAACGGTTTTCATCATTTACCAGTAATCAGGTGGTTTATATTGTATTCGACATCATATCATCTATTCACATGGCTAGATTTGTATATTCGGTAGATTGAGATTGCAGCGAAGACCCTAGATCACCTTAATCATTATCCAAGTTGTGTGGATTTATTGAGTATTCATTATTGTACATGTGATCCCGTCTATATGGATGGTTGCAACCATACCGTGGATCTGTTTCCATGATCTCTTTCAGACAGATGGCTGCGACCATACCGTGGGTTCATATGTTATTTGATTCCTATTCCACAGATATGTTATTAGGCATATCCACATCAAAGATGTCATATATCGTATTGTGTTTGATTTGGAAGGTTTCCTAGCAGTATTCCAAGTTCTTTTTCCTTGGTTCATAAAGCATTTCACCCATCACTCCTCGTTCTGCCTTCATGATTAAGGAGGATCTGTTACACAGTAATTTTTCACCTTGATCACTTCCCATCCCTGATCTTGAAGTGCCCTATGATAGGTCCTATGTAGTATGTCCACCTAGGGAAAAATACACAAAGAAATCCTCTGAAGAATCAAAGAAAGCTACCTTGAAAGATCAATGGAGAGACTTGGTCAAAAACCTAAATTTCTAGGTCAGTGTGCTTCTCTAGTGGCCTGCCTATGCTGATTCCAGGTTGAAATTTCTGGCCTAGCACTTTCAATGCCCTTTTTTCTAGGAAAACCACACTGATCCATTTCTGGCAGTGTTTCCTCAAAATGGAGAAGCTTCGACCTCTAGAAGGTCCAAGGTGGCAAGTTGGTTGTTATTCAGTGGGTGTTAGGTTCAAACTCTATGATTTTAGAGCTTTGATAATATCTATTAGCATTGGAATCAGCACTTGGATTGTGACAAGCGCTCGACCAGACACATCTTAAGATCAAGGGCTTTTATATAATTTGATTGAGTTTTTTGGAAAGTGGTTGAAACTCACACACACTGAAATTTTTTTTGAGCAGATAAGAATCTCTCACACATATGAGGGCATTGGTGCATGATGTGGCAAAAAGGTTGATTTTGTAGCTTGATGGTTAGAAGAATGAAAGATAACCAATGGATATATAAAACATAACCCTACTTCTAAGAGGAAAGGGTGACACAAATTCTAGATCTAAAATGTATAGTGAAAGAATGTTTTTAAAAGACTTAAAAGAATAACACTCTACATTTAATAATCCCATTACAAGGAATGCTTCCAACTAACATGACCTCATGAATCAGGAATTCTTGATAAATCAAGACTGACAAAAATATATTAATCATGCATGATAGATCAAAAGACTTATAATAACATGAAACAATATTTAATTCAACCTCAAGAAATGCTTATGAACAATCTTCAATTCATATTGAATCAGGAAAGCTTGAAACAAGACTTAAAAAAAAAGATCAATATGTCTAAGAGGTTCACAAGACTAATAAAAGCATGAGATAGAAATTTTATTATAAATTTGGAAAGATGGATAATGTATGTAAAAACAAAAAGGAAAACAATACACACACCTTACAGTTCATGATTCACCAAGAGTGCATCTGGATATATTATATGCTCAAAATAATACACTACTCAGAATACATGAGAAAGACATCAGGGAACTCATCCACTGTGTAATCAAACAACCCCGTTCTCATTGCTTTACCCTATATATATATACACACACAAAACTAATAGATTATAAGATCAAGAACTTAAGGTATTTAGTTGTAGAAACTTATTACAATATACTAAATACAGTAAAACAATTTTGGGTTTATCTAATAAAATAAAAGGAATTCGATGTACAATATAAAATTTACAAAATACTTAATGAAACTTTATTTTTGATGAAGATCGAACTCTGTTAAGGATGATTATGTGGAGGGTTGTCCCAGGATTTCTGGAAGATCTTCGTCCTCCAAAAGTGCAACTACTGAGAGCTGTCAAAAACATCTAGAATAGAAGATATCGAATCTCTTGAATTTAAAATGATTAACTCTGCTTTGACTGCCACATATGTTTATCTATATCCTTAAAATCTGTAATGAGACACCATCTTCAGCTACCACCTATATATGGAAAGATCACAAGGAATTGACTGCTGAAAAAGAGGGGCAAATCTACCAACTAAAAAAGACACTTGGACCTTTATCTGCAAAAGTGTAGGAATAACCAACTGAAACTGATATCTGGAAAATAGCTTGATTGTATGACACTTGGAAAAAGACCATTACTATTGAGGTTGCATTCAATTTATCATCATTTAGTGTCATTCTTTCGAAACCAGAACCAAAAAGCAACCTTTTCACCTTCTTATACAAATTCTGAAAATAATAGCTACTTACTGGGTTATTTGTAAAAACCATATTTTCTAAAAAAGGTAGATATTATCTTAAAATACTGTGTATAAGCCAAAAATGACATGATCCTTCAATTTTCCATGGTTTTGTACATTCAATCATAAGAGATCTAGATCTAGTATAGAAGCAAAAATCTTGATAGCTTCTACCTGGGATACCCTCTTGTTTGACTTTCTCTTTTGTACTTGCTTTTTCTGCTGAATGTTCTTCTTCCCTTTGGCTGAAGAATTGATAGATGAATAAAGTTGGGCTATAGTTGGTTCTTCTACTGTAGTGGTCTCTGAAAATTTGCTAAATAAGGAAAAGCAACCCTCCATGAAGCCCTAATTGTTGGCCCAAGGTAATGAATTGTTTTGTTGGAAGATAACAACGGTTTGTTGTAGCTCTGCATGCCCTAAATCATGGTGAGTGGGGATGATACAAAAACAAAATGATTTAAATTTTTCTTCCAACTCATTTTACCGAACATTTCACTCCATCATATTATTAACTAATAGCCACTCGTACCTCATCCTTGATATATTCACTTTAATTAGTAGCATTAGATTTGACTACCTTTAGCAAATAAAATAGCCAACTCCTTTTAATAAATCCTCCATTTAGAAATAGCCACCTTTCATCAAGGTAATACCTCTTGTTTTAGCAGACCTTCAATATTCAAAGAGAAGAATCTTTTCACTTGAGTAATGCCTCTTTTATCTCCTTGTACGAATTTTGCAGGAAATCGCTACTTACTGGGTTTGCTTGTAAAACCAGATTTTCTGAAGAAAATAGCTACCTTACTTGGGTTGCTAACGCCTTTTAATAAATCCTCCAATTAGAAATGGCCACCTTTCATCAAGTTAATACCTCTTGTTTTAGCATACCTTCAATATTCAAAGAGAAATATCTTTTCACCTCAGTAATGCCTATTTTATCTCGTTGTATGAATTTTGCAGGAAATAGCTACTTACTGGGTTTGCTTGTAAAACCAAATTTTCTGAAGAAAATAGTTTCCTTTCTAGGAAAAGTACCTATTCCTATGTTATTCAAAAAACAACTGATGACTCTAACATTTTTTTTCTTTAACATTGGATAGAAATATCATGGTGAATGAATAAGACTTTTCAAGCTAAACCCATGACCTTAACTACTTAAAGTAGTTAAAAGACTTATTAAAGGATAATTTTCCCTAATAACTCTATGACACAAAAAAACTATTGCAATCAAAATTATTTTCGGTTTAAGTTAAAAAATGATAAAAACTAAGACATTTTAACCTTCCAGGTCCTTCAACCATAGGTTAGGAGACAAGAGAGGATCAAAGACACAACTTACAATGATGACCAGACCTTGAAAACATTTTGAAAAATTGCAGTGCTAACAATGGCTCCTATTGGGGATGAAGTCCTCCCAGTGAGGCTTCAAGGACCATAATTCCAGTGCTTTATCGAGCCCTTATTTATCCAACCAACAATTATGCTCATTAACTCAAAAATACCAGCATGCATAGCCATTGGGTAATGGAGTCAAGCTAGATTTCAATCTTCTGCAACTTATTTCAACATGACTGAAATACGGAAATCAAACTGCAAGCTAAAACTGAAAGTAAATGATCAAGTGGCGAGCTTATTCATCCTCCTACTTCTAATCAGCTCAAAACTTTCCGAATCAGGTATAACTTGATTTCCAATGAAACCCTAAAATCATTTGACCAGTAAAGAGAAACTCTTGGATGCAAATATTTGAAAAGACCCACAAGGGATATAATATATGCAACAAGAATCGAACTGGAAACCTGTATTTACTGCTATAAACCGTGTGTGTCATTTCAACTGCTGCTATATTGGAGACCCCTGCTGAAAATGAATCTATCCAATCAGCAAACGAATCATGAAACATATGAGGAATGTCTAGTTGATCCAAAAGACCAAGCTGTTGTTTAAAATCTGCTATGTCAATAAAACTGGGCTTCTCTTGTCCTCCTTGCAACAACTCATTAACTTCATATGTTTCATTACATTTAAGGGAAACAAAACATTATTTAAGCTATTGATTACTTTCTTGGACAACAAACTCGTTAGAGTCACTTAAACCAGCATAACTAAATGGCAACAATATATCAGGTTCCAAAGGAAGAACATGATGCTCATTAGGTTCTTCGTGATGTTGCTTTTCATCATGAAGAATCTGATGAGAATCATGTTCTTCCTTTGGAACCTGATATATTTTTTCCATTTAGTTCTACTGGTTTAAGTGCCTCTAATGAGTTTGATGTCCAAGAAATTAATCAACAACTTAAAGAAGGTTTTTTTTCCCTTAAATGTAATGAAACATATGCAGTTAATGAGTTGTTGCAAGGAGGACAAGGGAAGCCCAATTTTATTGACATAGCATATTTTAAACAAAAACAGCTTGGTCTTTTGGATCAGTTAGACATTCCTCATATGTTTCATAATTTGGTTGTTGATTGGATGGATTCATTTTTAGCAAGGGTCTCCAATATAGTAGCAGTTGAAATGACATACACGGCTTATAGCAGTAAGTACAAGTTTCCAGTTCGTTTCTTATTGCATATATTATATCCCTTGTGTGTATTTTCAAACAGTTGCATGCAAAAGTTTCTCTTTACTGGTCAAATGATGTTATGGTTACATTGTAAATCAAGTTATACTTGATTAGGAAAGGTTTCAGCTGATTAGAAGTAGGAGGATGAATAAGCTCACCACTTGAGCATTTATTTTCAGTTTTAGTTTAGATTTTGATTTACATATTTCAGTCATGTTGAAATATGTTGCAGAAAATTGAAATATAGCTTATGAATACATTACCCAATGGCTAGGAATGCATTAATGAGAAGAATTTTTGGTTGGAGAAATAAGGGTTGGACAAGGCACTGGAACTACGGTCCTTGAAGCCTCACATGGAGGACTTCATCCCCAATAGGCGCCACTATTAGCACTGCAATTTTTAAAAATGTTTTCAAGGTCTGGTCATCATTGTAAGTTGTGTCTTTGATCCTCTATTGTCTCCTAATTTATGGTTTATGGATCTAGAAGGTTAAAAATTATTAGTTTTTATCATTTTTTAACCAAAACCCAAAATAATTTTGATTCCAATAGTTTTTTTGTGTCATAGAGTTATTAGGGTAAATTTTCTTTTAATGAGCCTTTTAACTGTTGTGAGTTGTTAAGGTCATGGGTTTAGCTTGATAAGTCTTATTCATTAACCATGATATTTGTATCCAAGGTTAAATAAAAAAATGTCTGAGTCATCAGTTTTTTTAGGAATAACACAGGAATAGGTACTTTTCCTAGAAAGGCAACTATTTTCTTCAGAAAATCTGGTTTTACAGGAAAACCTAGTAAGTAGCTATTTCCTGCAAAATTCGTACAATAAGATAATGAGGCATTACTCGGGTGAAAATATTCTACCCTTTGAATATTGAAGGTCTTCTAAAACAAGGGGTATTACCTTGATGAAAGGTGTCTATTTCTAATTTGAGGATTTATTAAAAGGAGTTGGTTATTTTATTTGCTAAAGCTAGTCAAATCTAATGCTACTAATTAAAGTGAAATATATCAAGGATGAGGTACGAGTGGCTATTAGGTAATAATCAATGGAGTGAAATGTTTGGTAAAATGAGTTGGAAATAGAATTTAAATCATTTTGTTTTCGTGTGATTCCCTCTCACTGTGGTTTAGGGCATGCAGAGCTATAATGAACCATTTTTATCTTCCAGCCAAACAGTTTGTTACCTTGTGCTAGCAGTTAGGGCTTCGTGTAGGGTTTTGTTCCTTGTTTAGAAAATTTTCAGAGACCACTAAAGTAGAAGAACCAACTATAGCCCAACTTTATTCATCTATCAGTTCTTCAACCAAAGGGAAGAAGAAGATTCAGCAGAAAAAACAAGTACAAAAGAGAAAGTCAAACAAGAGGGTAACCAAGGCAGAAGTTATCAGGATTTTTTCTTCTATACTAGATCTATAATGATTGAATGTAAATAAAAATGAAAATCTAAAGAATCATGTCATTTTTGGCTTATACACAGTATTTTCAGATAATAGCTACCTTTTTCAGAAAATCTAGTTTTTACAAATAACCCAGTAAGTAGCTATTATTTTTGGAATTTGTATAAGAAGGTGAAAAGGTTTCTTTTTGGTTCTGGTTTCAAAAGAATGGCACTAAATGATGATAAAGTGAATGTAACCTCAATAGTAATGGTATTTTTCCAAGTGTCATCCAGTCAAGCTATTTTCTAGATACCAGTTTCAGTTGGTTATTCCTACACTTTTGCAGATAAAGGTCCATGTGTCTTTTTCAGTTGGCATATTTTCCCCTCTTTTTCAGCAGTCAATTCCTTGTGATATTTCCAGATCTAGGTGGTTCTTGAAGATGGTGTCTCATTATAGATTTTAAGGAGATATATCATCATATGCAGTAGTCAAAGCAGAGTTAATCATTTCAAATTCAGGAGATTTTGTATCTTCTATTCTAGAAGTTTTTGACAGCTCTCAGCAGTTGCACTTTTGGAGGAGGAAGATCTTCCAGAAATCCTGGGGAAACCCTCCACATAATTAGCTTTAACAGAGTTCGATCTTCATCAACAATCAAGTTTCATTTAGTATTTTGTAAATTTTCTATTGTACATCGAATGCCTTTTATTTTATTAGATAAACCCAAAACTATTTTACTATATTTAGTATATAGTAATAAGTTCCTACAACTAACTAGCTTAAGTTGTGGATCTTAGAATATGTCATTTTTGTATATATACAAGGTAAAGCAATGAGAACGAGGTTGGTTGATTGCACAGTGGCTAAGTGCCCTATTGTTGTTATCATGTATTCTGAGTAGTGTATTCTTTTGAGAATATAATATATCCAGATGCAATCTTGGGTACTCACGAACTATATGGTGTGTGTATTTTTTTCCTTTTATTTTTACATACCTTATCTATCTTTCCATATTTATCATAAAAGTTCTATCTCATGCTTTTATCAGTCTTGTGAACCTCTTATACATATTGATCTGTTTTTTTAATTCTTGTTTCAAGCTTTCCTGATTCAATATCAATTGAAGATTGTTCATAAGCATTCCTTGAGGTTGAATTAAATCTTGTTTCATGTTACTAGAATTATTTTGATCTATCATG
Source organism: Pinus albicaulis (assembly GCA_034641835.2). NCBI lineage: Eukaryota > Viridiplantae > Streptophyta > Pinopsida > Pinales > Pinaceae > Pinus > Pinus albicaulis. The sequence goes on along the minus strand of MU968359.1, from coordinate 20,892,985 downwards.
CATGATTAATCTACTTTTGCTAGTCTTGATTTGTCAAGAATTCCTGATTCATGAGGTCATTTTAGTTGGAAGAATTCCTTGTAATGGGATTCTTAAATGTAGAGTGAGATTCTTGTAAGTCTTTTAAAAGCATTCTTTCACTATACATTTTAGATCTAGAATTTTTGTCACCCTTTCCTCTTAGCAATGGGCTTTTGTTTTACATGTCTACTCTTTATCTTCCATTCTTCTAACCATCAAGCTACAAACTCAACCTTTCTACCTCATCATGCACCAATACCCTCATATGTGTGAGAGATTCTTATCTGCTCAAAACCCCTTTCAGTGTGTGTGAGTTTCAACCACTTTCCGAAAAACTCAATCAAATTATAATAAAAACCCTTGAGCTTAATATGTTTCTGGCCAGGCACTTGTCACAATCCAAGTGTTGATTCTGACGCTAACAACTAATATCAAAGCTCTAAAATCAGAGAGCTTGACCTTAACACCACTGAATAACAACAAACTCGCCACCCTGGAGCTTCTAGAGGTCAAAGCTTCTCCATTTTGAGGAAACACTGCCAGAAAGGGATCAACGTGGTTTTCCCAGAAAAAAGGGAATTGACAGTGCTAGGCCAGAACTGTCAACCTGCCATCAGCACGAGAAGCCACTAGTGAAGCACGGTGATGCAAAAATATAGGTTTTTGACCAAGTCTCTCCAATGATCTTTCAAGGTAGCTTTCTTTGATTCATTACTTGGGTGAAAATATTCTACCCTTTGAATATTGAAGGTCTTCTAAAACAAGACGTATTACTTTGATGAAAGGTGGCTATTCCTAATTGGAGGATTTATTAAAAGGACTTGGCTAATTTATTTTCTAAAGCTAGTCAAATCTAATGCTACTAATTAAAGTGAAATATATCAAGGATGAGGTACGAGTGGCTATTAGGTAATAATAAATGGAGTTAAATGTTTGGTAAAATGAGTTGGAAATAGAATTTAAATCATTTTTTTTTTGTGTGATTCCCTCTCACCGTGGTTTAGGGCATGCAGAGCTATAACGAACCGTTGTTATCTTCCAGCAAAACAGTTTGTTACCTTGTGCTAGCAATTAGGGCTTCGTGTAGGGTTTTTCTTCCTTGTTTAGAAAACTTTCAGAGACCACTAAAGTAGAAGAACCAACTATAGCCCAACTTTATTCATCTATCAGTTCTTCAACCAAAGGGAAGAAGAAGATTCAGCAGAAAAAACAAGTACAGAAGAGAAAGTCAAACAAGAGGGTAATCAAGGCAGAAGTTATCAGGATTTTTTCTTATATACTAGATCTCTAATGATTGAATGTAAAGAACCATGAAAATCTAAAGAATCATGTCATTTTTGGCTTATACACAGTATTTTCAGATAATAGCTACCTTTTTCAGAAAATCTAGTTTTTACAAATAACCCAGTAAGTAGCTATTATTTTCAGAATTTGTATAAGGTGAAAAGGTTGCTTTTTGGTTCTGGTTTCGAAAGAATGGCACTAAATGATGATAAAGTGAGTGTAACCTCAATAGTAATGGTCTTTTTCCAAGTGTCATCTAGTCAAGCTATTTTCTAGCTATCAGTTTCAGTTGGTTATTCCTACACTTTTGCAGATAAAGGTCCAGGTGTATTTTTCAGTTGGCATATTTGCCTCTCTTTTTCAACAGTCAATTCCTTGTGATATTTCTAGATCTAGGTGGTTCTTGAAGATGGTGTCTCATTACAGATTTTAAGGAGATAGATCATCATATGTGGTAGTCAAAGCAGAGTTAATCATTTCAAATTCAGGAGATTCAGTATCTTCTATTCTAGAAGTTTTTGACAACTCTCAGTAGTTGCACTTTTGGAGGAGGAAGATATTCCAGAAATCATGGGGCAACCCTCCACATAATTATCTTTAACAAAGTTCGATCTTCATCAACAATCAAGTTTCATTTAGTATTTTGTAAATTTTCTATTGTACATCGAATGCCTTTTATTTTATTAGATAAACCCAAAACTATTTTACTATATTTAGTATATTGTAATAAGTTCCTACAACTAACTAGCTTAAGTTGTGGATCTTAGAATATGTCATTTTTGTATATATACAGGGTAAAGCAATGAGAACAAGGTTGGTTTATTGCACAGTGGCCGAGTGCCCTATTGTTGTTATCATGTATTCTGAGTAGTGTATTCTTTTGATAATATAATATATCCAGATGCAATCTTGGGGACTCATGAACTATATGGTGTGTGTATTATTTTCCTTTTTTTTACATACCTTATCTATCTTTCCAGATTTATCATAAAATTTCTATCTCATGCTTTCATCAGTCTTGTGAACCTCTTATACATATTGATATGTTTTTGTAAGTCTTGTTTCAAGCTTTCCTGATTCAATATCAATTGAAGATTGTTCATAAACATTCCTTGAGGTTGAATTAAATCTTGTTTCATGTTACTATAATTATTTTGATCTATCATGCATGATTAATCTGCTTTTTCTAGTCTTTATTTGTCAAGAATTCATGATTCATGAGGTCATGTTAGTTGGAATAATTCCTTGTAATGGGATTCTTAATTAGATCTAGAATTTTTGTCACCCTTTCCTCTTAGCAATGGGCTTTTGTTTTACATGTCCACTCTTTATCTTCCATTATTCTAACCATCAAGCTAAAAACTCAACCTTTCTACCACATCATGCACCAATACCTTCATATGTGTGAGAGATTATTATCTGCTCAAAACCCTTTTTAGTGTGTGTGAGTTTCAACCACTTTCCGAAAAACTCAATCAAATTATAAGAAAAACCCTTGAGCTTAATATCTTTCTGGTCAGGCGCCTGTCACAATCCAAGTGTTGATTCCGACGCTAACAACTAATATCAAAGCTGTAAAATTAGAGAGCTTGACCTTAACACCACCGAATAACAACCAAATCACCACCCTGGAGCTTCTAGAGGTCAAAGCTTCTCCATTTTGAGGAAACACTGCCAGAAAGGGATCAACGTGGTTTTCCCAGAAAAAAGGGAATTGACAGTGCTAGGCTAGAACTGTCAACTTGCCATCAGCACGAGCAAGCCACTAGTGAAGCGCGGTGATGCAGAAATATACGTTTTTGACCAAGTCTCTCCAGTGATCTTTCAAGGTAGCTTTCTTTGATTTTTCAGAGGATATCTTTGTGTATTTTTCCCTGGGTGGAAATACTACATAGGAAATGTCACAGGGCACTTCAGGACCAGGGATGGGAAGTGATCAGGGTGAAAAATTACTATGTAATATATTCCCCCTAAAGCATGAAGGCAGAACGGGAAGCGATGAGTGAAATGCTTTATGAACCAAGGAAAAAGAACTTGGAATACCGCTAGGAAACCTACCAAATCAAACACAATACGATATATGACATCTCTGATGTGAATATGCCTAATAACATATCTGTGGAATATGAATAAAATAACATATGATCCCACGGTATGGTCATAGCCATCTGTTTGAAAGAGATCGTGGAAATGGATCCACGGTATGGTCGCAACCATCCATATAGACATGATCACATGTACAATCATGAATATTAATAACTCCATGAAACTTTGATAATGACTAAGGAGATCTATGGTCTTCATCATATTATCAATATACCAAACGTATAAATCTAGACATGTGAATAGATGATATGATGTCGAACACGGTAGAAACCATTTGATTACCAGTCAATGATGAAAATCGTTAACAGGAATGATTGTATTCACCAAACTCTTGTTTGAGTATTCTACCAACCCATTACCTTGAGGGTAATAAATAGTAGAATGGTCCAATGTAATCTGATATTTATGACATAATTCAACCATCTTTTTGGATCCAAATGCAGCAGCATTTTTAGTAATAATCTTCCTAGGACAGCCAAATCTAGATAGGATATGATTTTCAAGGAATTTTATGATGACAGAGTCAGTGGCTTGCCTAGAAGGTATGGCTTCTATCCATTTGGTAAAATAATCTGTTGCAGTGAGAATCCATCTATGTTAGGCAAATGAGGCTGGATGGATTTCCCCAATGAAGTCTAGACCCCACTGTTGAAAAGGAGCTTCAACAGTGATTGGTTGCAGAGGTAAGGGAAGAAATTTTCTTTTGCCTTTAAAGAGTTGGCATTTGTGACAGGCAATAATCATTTTTTGGACATCTTGAAAGAGGGTGGGCCAGTAGTAACCAACTCTAAGGATTTTATTAGTTGTTTTCTTCCAATAGATGTGGCCTCCACATTCTCCTTCATGAAACTCATGCTTGATCTTATCTGCATCATTCTCAGGAAAACATTTAAGCAATAATCCACCAGCATTTTTCCAATATAGATATTTATCGAAAATGTAGTAATTAACAGCTTTTAACTTTAAAAATATTGCCTTCGTTTTAGACAAACCAAGAGGTGTATTTAAATTGAGCAAGACATACAAAATATCAGCATACCAAGATGAAAACAGAAAATGATCTTTAATATTGGGAGCTGGCAACTCCTCCTGTTCATCTAATGCATCTATCATGTTTATATCAAGAGCTTCAAAATTAGACTCAGCCATTAATATTGCTACTCCTTGAACTTTTATGAGCTTAGTGGGCTTGATTCCTAAGTCATATTCAAGTATCATAGCAATCCACTTTCCTCTTTTGCCATCTAGATCTTGGGTTAAAATGTCTTTTACAACTGAATTTGGCACAAATGCATTTATGTGGGAATGTAAAATGTAAACTCTGAAGTCTTTTAAGGCTTTGACTAAGGAAAAGGATTTTTTTTCCATGATATTGTACTTCAAAGGTGCATCCCTTAATTCCTTACTAAAGAATGCAATTGGCTGTTCTTATCCCTTCAAGTTTTTCTGTAATAGGACAGCAGCCACTGTGTGTTCTGATGCAAATAAAAAAATAAAGAAATCATTTGTAAAATCAGGACTAATGAGAACTGGTGTTTTGGTTAATGCTTGTTTTACTAGTTCAAATGATTTCTTTGCTTCTAAGGTCCATTTAACTCATTCTTCCTTTTTGAGCATATTTGTTATGTTTCTAAGGAGTTCAGCTAGATTGGGTATGAACCTTCTTAAGAAATTAATCTTCCCAATGAAATATTGAAGTTCCTTGATGTTTCTAGGATTGTTAATTTGCAATATACCAGCAATCATCTTTGGGTCTATCTTTATCCCCTCTTCTGTTATGATGTGTCCAAGTAGTTTACCTTCTTGGAGACCAAACATTGTTTTCTTTGGATTTAAAGATAACCCATATTTTCTACATTTCTCAAGTGTTCTAGGTGTTCTTCATTTGTTTTGGAAAAAACAATGATGTCATCAAGGTAAATAATGATGAAGAGGCCTAATTCTTCTGAGAATGCAATATCCATGGCTCTCTGAAATGTAGCACTGGCATTCATTAAACCAAAGGGCATTTTCACATACATGAAAGTACCCCAAGGTGTAGTAAAGGTTGTTTTGAGTTGATCATCAGGATGTACTAATATTTGATTGTAACCTGAGAAGCCATCTAGCAAAGAATTTCTTCTAGAACCAAATACCTTTTATAAAATGTGATCCATCTTGGGTAAAGGGTATTTTTCCTTTAATGAGGCTTTGTTTAAGTTCCTAAAACCAATACAAAGCCTTATTTCTCTTGTTTTCTTCCTCACTGACACAATATTAGAGACCCAATCTAAATACCTAACAGGGACTATAATTCTAGCATCATACATTTTCTTAATTTCTTTCTCAACTAGGGGTAATTGAACAGGGTTTATTCTGTGCAATTTTTGTCTATAGGACTTCTGGTTTTCTTTTAGGGGTATCTTATGTTGAATTATCTTTGTATCATATGATTTTAGATCCTCATAACTCCATGCAAACACATCATGAAATTCCTTAAAGAGATCAATGTATTTTAGTTTAATGTGAGCAGGCAAGGTTTTAGACATTTTAATCATTTTTGGTTTTTGTTCACTGCCTATGTTACATTCTTCTACTTTAGTTTCAACAGGTTCCAGTTTTGGTTTTTTGACAACATCATTGAAATCAAACAATTCTTCTAATGGGACCAGCCCTTTTTGCAAGCTTTGAGTATTATATTACAGCATTTCTAAGTCTTATTTTCCTAAATCTGCACTAATTTCTATTGTATGTTCAATTTTATTAGATAACAGATTTATATCAGCAATCTCTGGAGACTTTACTTCTTCATCAAGTGGTTTTTCTTCAATAGGATAGTCATTTTCATAATTTGAATTTGAACTTGGTGGCTCAAATTCATTTTTGGGCTGTAGGAAGTCTTCTAATTGTTTATCTCCATAAAAAACTTGCCAGTATTTTTCATTGTCTAGGATAGCTAGTCTAAATTTGACTTGGGTGGTGCATTTCTTGGTTTCATAAGATGTTAGACAAGTTCTAGCAGCAAAGGCTAAACCATTGGCAAGGAAATTTTGGTTTCTTGGGACAAAGATAAGTTGGAATTCATCAAATGTTTTTAATAATTCCATGACATCATTTCTATAGGCTCTAAGTCTGGGATGTTTGGCACTATATTCCCTATTCACTTACCTAATAATCAACTCTGAATCCCCATGAACTTTTATCCTTTTGGCCCCTATTTTTTTCAATAAGTGTAGGCCTAAAAGGAGGGCTTCGTACTCAGCTATGTTATTTGAACATTGAAAAGTTAATCTGTAGGAATGCCCTTCAGCATGTTTTTTTTTAGTGTTGTGTATCCATATGCCTGCTCCGGAATTATTCTTAGTGCAAGACCCATCAAAATTCATTTTCCAAAGAGGATTGTTTTCAGAATTACTAGTTTGGCTACCCTCCTCTTTATCTTGTGTGCTTTTATTTTTCTTTTGTAAGTCAGAATTATGTTGAAATTGGTTTAGTTCTTCATGTTCTTCATTATGTTGAGGACACTTCTCTTGACTCTCAAGGTTGACAAACAGTGGATGACTATTTTGTAGCCCTAGACCTGTGATTTGTTTGCTGTGATTTTTGGATTTGGCAAACTGTTTTGATACTTTTGTCTTATATTCCTCCTTTTTTGTATCTACCATTATGTTACAGTGAGGGGTGGCCACTAAGTCAGTTAAGGTTTCTTGCTCATTAAATGTTTCATGATTGAAGAGAATAAATGATTCAAGGCCTGTATGCATAGAATAAAGAGGGGAGTTTTCCGGTTTCTCTTGGCAACTGACCATGTATTACATGTGAGATTCCCCATAAATTCTTCTAGTCTGATTGAAAACAAGGATGGTAGCATATGTCATATCCATCTGCATTGTTCCTTGTAACTTAGCTCCCCATGATCTTGATAACAGCATACCATATTTGGGGGGTACATCAGCCACTACAATATCCATCACTAAACACTTGGCTGGAATTTGAACTAAGTTTACACAAAGGTCTTTGATCAAGCCTAAACATTTCACTCTGCTGGAGTCAAAGGAATATAGATCTTTATATGGTCTAGTAATTTCAAGGCCTAGACTCTCCATTACTGCTTTTGGCATTAAGTTATGAGAGGCCCCTAAATCATGCATAGCATTGTGTAAAATTTTGTCATGAATTTTCAAACTAACATAAAATGGAGGAACTGGCCCTTCTTGGTATCTTCCCTCAATCTTAGGACCAAATACGAGCTCTGGTTGGTCATCATTGAGGTTAACAGTGTCATTATTTTCTGCTATGTTGAAAGCTTTCAAAATTTTTGATATAAATACATCTTGGGTGACTAATTCAGTAAGGGGAACATAGATTTTAATCTCGGCAATTTCTTGTTCCAAACTAAAAGGCAGCTGATTTTTTACAATATTTGTTTCAGCCTTGTTAATCACTACTTTATCAGAAAAATCAGTTTGTTGATTTCCTCTATTTACATTGGTCAAAATTGTTTTAATAGGAGAACTAGCTGAGGTGCTAACGCTGCTAAGATCTGCACTCTATTTTTCATTAATTTGAGTGCCTCTCTCTTTGTTTTGATCAGATTTTATAGCCACCATTTTGTCCTTTTGTTTAATTTTTTTGGGTTTTCTCACAGGGCTGTTTTTGGTAGAATTATCAGAGGTTTTGGTTATGGGAGTTTCCTGATTCTTTTTACTCCTAAGGTCATATTCTTTTGGAGTTTCTATGATGACATTTTCCAGCTCTTGATAATAATGTTCATCCTCTGTTCTTTTATCATCATAGGGTGTGTATAGACCTTGTTTTCTATTAATAGGAACATCAAAGTGGTCACTACCTACTCCCAACATATTTATGTCATCTTCCTCTGTTCAATTGTTTCTTCAACCTCACTTACATAGTTTTCTTGGAAAGGAGGTATGATTTGTTGATCATCCTCTCTCTGTTTGTTTTGAGGTTGATTTCTCCTAAAGTTCTAATTTTGATTTTGAGATTGATTTCTATTTTGGGTAGCTGATTGGTTTTTTCTAAATTGTGCTCTCTCAATTATCCTCATCTTTTTCATAATTTCCTCCATCATCATTTCCATTTTCGAGCTAGATGTAGAGGGTGCAGATTCTTCCCTAAATGATACTTTCTTTTCATTCCTCATCCTGGCTTTTTTCTCAATCAGATTTACTTCCACAGCTAAGGCTCCTTTCTGCACATCTTCTAAAGTCAAAGGATCTCTCTCTCTCAGCTGATAGGCCATTTCAGGATCAAATCCTTCAGGAAATTTGGCTAAGGCTGAGCCTTGTGGAGGTTTTAATTCTGGGGGCAGGGCATTATAAACACTATTAAATCTAGTGCAATAATTTTGAACACTTTCTCCAGTGTTTCTTTTGAGGTTGTTGTAGTCTGAAAGTATTTGGAGAGGGTTTTTCCTAACTTCCCATTTGTTTAAGAATAACTGATGGAGGGCTTGGAGGTCATTAATATTGTTAGGGGTTAAGCTTTTGAACCATTTCCTTGCTTCTCCCCCTATACTTTGAGCAAATAACCTAAGTTTGACAGTTTCATCATCAATCTCATTTATATCAAAGTAGTCATTCATCTTGTCCACATGTTGTGAAGCAGTAGTAGTACCACTGACATCATATAATGGTATCTTGGATTGATATTCCTGTGGCAGGTTGACTAAAGGTAAAGGAAGGAATAAGGGAGCATACCATGTTGCCATGATAGGAGGTGGTGGAAAAAGTGGGGGGTTTATAGGTGGGGGATGTAAGATGGGAGGGGGGTTGGTGGAATGGTGTAGTTTGAACAGTGGGTGTATGGATGACAGAAGTGGATGGACCAGTAAGAGATTGTTGAGCCGATCTTGGATGAGAGAAACCAAAATTGCGTAGGAAATGTAAATCAGGTGGAGTAGTTTCTCTACTGCCAGGATGTTCACCTTTATCCTAGGATGAAGTTGGAGACTCAAAATCTATCTGATCTACATCATCAAGTGACCTAGTTCTAAATGGGTTTCTTAAGTCAACTTGTGAATCTTGTAGAGATGTAAGGTTTTCAGGAACAGAATTAGCTCTATGGAGTAACCTAACAATAGTTGAAGCTTGAGCCTTAGGATATTTCCTAATTATACTTTCAGGATTATCAACTATCTCAGGAGGATTTGGGTCGGGATGGCTCCTAGTATGAATTCTTTTTGAAGCCACAATGTTGTGTTTTAGACCCACTAACAAGAAAATTTTAACCTCATATGAAAATATTTTTAAAAGGCAAACAAGTCTATTGATAAAGAAAACTTTAATCCTCAAAGTTTCTTTATTAATTTTAAATGATGTTACAATAAAAGGTTTCCCAGTGGAGTCTTTGGAAAACCAAGGAAAATCAGCAAGCCTACTGATGTTCAGTGGAGTCACCAAGTGAAGGATTTTTACTTGATTTCAGGGCTTGAAAGTTGTTCACCATCAACATTCAAAACCACTCTAGGCATACACTTGGTTCATTGTTAAAAATGGGATTATCTGAGTTGTGAAGTTATCTATTACTTTAGAAAGTTCCACGGTATGGTCGCCAAAAATGTTAGGCCTCTATAATTTAGTAGAGTGGCAAGACTAAATGCTGCAGAGACTACATCAAAAACTGCTTTGGGATTCTAGGATCTAGCCCTCCTGAATCCACAGAGGGATCTCTCTATAAGTATGTTTAAAGATGTGATCTCTAAGGCTTTTAGTATGATATTAGGCTAGTTATTAAGAACAAGGGTTTTTTGTTTGTTTGGTTGGTCAGGTATGATTTTTAATTGGATGGAATATCACAAAATGAAAGAGTCAAAAAGGTGAAGATGCAAGTGTATTGAGAAGTGTTCAGCAGATAGGATTAGTGTGGAGCAGCTTTAATCCATTGGGCAATGGAGTCACGAAAGGGTTTAATTGTGCAACAATTTCAAGCGTGGTCCAAGGGGAAAGTCATCTATATCAAAAGATCCTTTAGATTTAAATGATGGAGTGGAACACTAAAAATGTTGAGAAAGTAGAAAAATCAAATAATTTCAACAAGGATTTATCAACTTTCCATACAAGAAAAACCTTTTTAAGAAACTGTTTGAAACCAACCAAAGGACAAGGCTAACCATAGACTTCTTTGGACAAGCTTGTATTAAAGCTAACTTATTAGATAACAATCCAGTAATCTCACTAGACTACTTTTAGAAGGGATGAAAACAGATAAGAAAACAAAGTGCATCTTAAGATCAAGCAAGATATCATTAAAATCCAGGCCTGCTTTCAGCATACTCTGAGGGAAACCTTCAAACAACTTTTGGAGAAAGAACTAGAAGGCAAGGCAAACCATAAACTTTCTAGTTTAACTCTACTCAGCATGTAATGAAAATATCATTCAAGAACTTCCTTTCAAGCTTTGCACATCAAGACATGGACTAACCAACATTCATTTATAATTTTTATACTGAACTTAAGTCATTCTTAAATACACAATTGGAGGAAAACATAAAGATAAAGCTTATCAATAAGAGTAGGGTACTTCTAACAATAAATCCTAGCTCTATGCTTGTTGTTCTTTATCAGAGAAAAGTGAACAAAATGACATACATGAAAGGAAAACAATAATAGTAAGAGGTACTTCACTAATGATATAGACCAGGATCCCAAAAATCAGCTTGTATATTGATTGTCAATCCAGTTACAAACTACATGTCCAATGTTTCATCACAGCTTCAACATTCTCTTCTTAGCCTATCTTCTTCAATAACTTAACAGAGCTTCAGAGCTTATTTACATTCAACAATGATTCGATACGACAACTATTACATCAAAAGTCCAACAACCAACCCTTTACAATGTGCTCCTCAAGGAGATTTTATAGGAAAATGAGGAGGTGGAAGAGTTCCAAGGGTTGAAGTGTAATTAATTCTATACTAAATGCAACTCCTAGCCTTGAAAACCATGCAAGGCATAAGGCAGGAAATCATTCCATCTATAAATTTGTTTCATTAACTCTGTTTTCTGATTTTTAGGCTTAGTGGGTGGAAAAATTGACTTTAGGCACATTCTTATCTTTTACAATAACTTTGCTGATAGTGTGAAATATTTGATTTTTGTTCGAAATAACGGTTGGCTGCATTTAAACAAAAATATCACTGACTTAGGCAATTACTATGCCTTCTTTTAATTTATTGAGGCTGCAAGTGGCACTTCGGTAGCTGAAGAAGATAAATGGCCTTTGATGTGGCAATGAGGCCTCTTGTACTAATATTTTTCTCTGTTTTACCTTAAAACACTTTTAATTTTCTTTTGGTCTGTGTTTAGGCTTAATTAGCTTTGATCTTCATCTTTGGGTCTTCATTATTTTAACTCTATCTTGATTTCTTTAACCTGTGGATTAAAAACCTTTATCTTCAAGTTTAGGCATTAATCCCTTTATCGTTGATCCTTTATTGCTGATACACTTTACTACTTTTTTTCACTGGCATAAATGGTTTTATGCAGTTGGAGGGTTTCATCTAGGATCAGGGGTCGCGATCCACTGATAACATGAATTAGGAAACCCTGCTGGTTCCTTTTACTCATTGATATAAGTCACAAAATCGTCATTCTGGACTAAACTGGTCACCTGTCTGTGACTGTGGAAATACACAGAGCAACCACCATCAAACCCTACAAAACACAAAAAATAATTATTAAAACCTTACGAATTGTGGGAAAATTGCGTTGGAGGGTGTCTGGAAGTGGTCGGGAGCTGTGAGAATGAAGGGTTATTATGCAAGCGGAGAAGTCCTATGGAGAAAAATGGGCTAAAAACACAAATTAAACCGTTTCTGGCGCGATTTGGCAGAAGTGGTTTTGGAAAACCAGTGGCGGTTTTCACATTGCATTTGGGGGGGTAGGCGATATTAGCATTTGGAACGTGATATGATACATCAGTCGACACGTGGAGAATGAAAACTGCCTATTTCGCAAAAAAAAATGGCGTTAAAATTTATACGCAAAAATTTTGTGATACGCATCGTCAGCCGTTGGATCGGAGGCTCCAGATCCAATGGCACGGAAAAAATGCGATATGAAAGATGCATGGGCGGGGGTGGTAGTGGGGTCTACAATGATGTCAGTGTCTTTGTCACGTAGCGGATGGGTTTATTGGTGGTATCGGGTTAAGTCCCGATCGTAGGATTTCTTTGATGTACGGTTACGATTTCAAATATGGAGTGGAGTTTTGAAAAAGGGGAGAAGGGATGGCAGATGAAAAAGGCAGAGGATGGGCGGTTCGATGGCCGTTGATCTCTATTGATAAACGGTCCAGATCTGTTCAGAATTGCTACGTCAAGAAAGGAAAAATAGAAGGTGTGTAATCAATTTAGCGTCCTAAATTGCTAACATAAATTATCAACCAGGGCTAGTAAACTAATGAAGTGTGGTGCACTATATGTGCTTAAGTGACCTCTTCCTTACTTCGTTGTATGTGTTTTTCTTATTGTTTTTGGGAACAGAAATGTAATCTACCTCCGGATTATTCTCACTAAATTAACATGCAACTAAAAATGCTAATTAACTCAACATAATACAACCAAATCTTTTTCATCTAATAATGATATGTTGGAAGAGCATTTTAAGAAAACGAATGATTGTAAGATAATGAAGATATTTTAATCTAATTGCAAAACAGAAAACGCTAATTAACTCAATATAATACAACCAAATCTTTTCCATCTAATAATGATATTTTGGAAGAGCGTTTTAAGAAAAAGAATGATTGTAAGATAATGAAGATCTTTTAATCTAATTGCAAAACAGAAAATGCTAATTAACTCAATATAATACAACCAAATCTTTTCCATCTAATAATGATATTTTGGAAGAGCGTTTTAAGAAAAAGAATGATTGTAAGATAATGAGGATCTTTTAATCTAATTGCAAAACAGAAAATGCTAATTAACTCAATATAATACAACCAAATCTTTTCCATCTAATAATGATATTTTGGAAGAGTGTTTTAAGAAAAAGAATGATTGTAAGATAATGAGGATCTTTTGATCTAATTGCAAAACAGAAAATGCTAATTAACTCAATATAATACAACCAAATATTTTCCATCTAATAATGATATTTTGGAAGAGCGTTTTAAGAAAAATAATGATTGTAAGATAATGAGGATCTTTTAGTTAAACAAATAATGCAAGACATGAATTAAAAACTACTTATCTAGAAAGCATATAGAAGCCTCCTTGGATAGCAGGGGCCCTCTGCTACCAATTTGGTGAAGTCTTTCCGCTCCTTAAAGTTGTAATCAAAACAACATCAAAGAACTGAATTTCTCTATTGAAAATATCACAAATCTACATCCCATTCCATCTTGAACTTTGTTACAAAATACTCCTATTTTCTCCTACTTCTTCATTAACCATGATAGGAGAAAGCTTCTCCTATTTATACAAAATATGAGTCATCTCATTAATGAGAGTCCATGAATCTCTCCCTCCAACTCTAGAGTTACAATCAAAATAGGAAATGATAAGACACATGTCTTTCTAGAATTTCAACACAACTTAAGAAAGGAGACACATATCCTCTTAGAGTTTCAATACAACAAGGAAATGAGACACATATCCTCTTAGAGTTTCAATACAACAAGGAAATGAGACACATGTTCTCATGATCCCATGATCTTCTCCAACCAAATTCGAATTTGGCCTTAGAGTGCCACATAAGGGTCTTCTAGAAGTCTCCTTTTTGACCTACACATGTCACAAAACTCACAACACATATATAGATATATGAAACTATGTTTATTTTCTAGTTTCTAATCATAAATTCACTTTAAATACATAAAATAAATAACTTTGGAAAACAAGGATCCTAATCCATATATTTATGAAAAATGGTTACTTGATGTAGGGCTTTAGGTCAGATGGCTATGAAATAAGAGCTAGATGGTTATGACATAATGGAAATATGTATGAATATGGAAAACACTTTTGAGACTCAACAGAAGGGGCAAAGGGGTTCGGAAAAGGTTTTTAATCCCTTTAGCGCCCGATTGCGGGGCTTTTGGACACATGCAGTGGAGGGCTAAAGGAAATAAGCCCTCGGGGGCTTAATGATTTCAGAAGTGCAAAGGGTTGTTTTTAGGCCAAAAATAGAGATTTTAAGGCCAAAAGAGGGTCCCGATAAATGAAAGAAGGGAATTTAAAACCAAATAAAGGGGAGATATAAGGTTTTAAGGGGGGTTTTGATGATTTAGAGGTTTAAAATGAAGGTTTATAGAGGACTTTTTGGAATGTTTTAAGGGTGAAAAATCGAATCTCATAAGAGTAAAAAGGGAAGTGAAATGATGGAAAATGGAGCCCCTTTGAATAGTTTTTTCCCTTAGTAAACAACAGGTACTTTAGGACTAATAGTGAAACAACAATGAAGATTAACTCAAAGGGTAATTATCATCATAAGACTTCAAGAACTCACAATTTGGACATGAAATTGTTTCTTGAAGGCCTAAAAAGATTTAGCCACCATTTGGTATGACAAATTTTTATACATGGCTAACAACATGCTATCATAAGCATCATGTGGGCGGATAATAGCCTTAGTTTTTTGTTTATCGCACCAATGTAAGCTCGTAGATCCATTGTGTCACAGAACACAAGGAACACAATATTTTTTGAGATTTTGATGTAACACACTTGACAAACTCAATATATATATATATATGTGTGTGTGTGTGTGTGTGTGTGTGTGTGTGTTTCGATGGCTACTAAGTGTTAATGTATCATGATGATGTATTGGTTTTTTACATGTTACGCAGATGTATATCTAATACATATTTTTCTAATGTATCCGTCAATGTATTCAAATTTCTTGGAATATGTTGATATGTAATGTAATCAAAATGTCTTTCAAATAATTGAACACGTAAATACATACGCAAAATACTGGGGTTCTTAACTGAATAATAACCATTTAACTACTACATAACGTGTTGTGAGTCTAAATTGACAACCAAATATCTTAAACTGAGATCAATTGCATCTGATAATAGTTGATGACCGCACTATATTCGACAATATTATTAGTTGTTCGACCCAAAAAAATACCTTGTAGATTGATAAACTCACCATCATGGGAAAAAAGTGGCCATGATACGGAAGATAAGCTCCATTTTCTAAGGAAAGCACCATCAGCGAAACCTGTATAATGGTTCGATGACATTTGCAAACCAAGTGGAACACTAGGTAAGCAAGGGAAACATCTCTGCGAAGAAAACAATCACACCAAAAATATAAGAAGCACACTAACGAATAACACTAACACACTAATGTACATGGTACCATACTTGTGATCAAGCATAATACTTTTTTAGATAGAGTTCAACAATAAATTCGGATGAATGATAATGTCATGATTAACATAAATAAACTCATGATTCTACCGTTGATATTTCTTGTGAGCTTTACCTCAACCAATTTTGTGATAAATTTCACAGCAACGATAAAGTTCCCATTCCCCCTGACCGAGTAAGGGTTACAAAGCATGGAAATAATGCCCCCGGTAAGAACAGGGTCGAAGGGAGTGGGTGGGCCATGCTTTGTGAAGAAAACAATGTAATTCTTGAGCTCAACAGGAGACCAAGAAACCTGGAAATAGACATTCTGGACAAGCCCTTAGTTAAAAAATATGTCAATAGGAATGGTGGGAGAAATATTTCTCATGTTTCCTTCAGACAACACTTCATGAATCAAAATGGGGTTCTAAAATTGGCTAGTCGATTCAGACGAAACATAGGATTCCAAACAGGTGGAGTCTCACCTAGGGTTGTGAGAAACGAGGAGCGATGATGTCCATCAGCCCAAAGTTATTCTTTGAGAGAAATCACCTCCATGATACTCTCGTCCGTGGGGAATGTCTCATTCAAGGGATCATTTAAATCCCAAGAACCAAACCAAAGATACTGCGTATAAGTGTCGAGAGATGAAACCAATTTGTTATTGGTTTTGTAAATAGCCTCAGAAGCCAGAATAATTCTCTGATACATTTGTTCTACAGGAATGAGAGGCAGTACGTCACCAAAGCTTTCAAGCTTGTCGGGACTAGGAACAATCCATGGACCGTGACCAGATGATATCATGTTGATAGTGGCAACATTAGGAGGTTCGAGTGGAAAAAAATCCATAAGGGACGAGTCGTTGAAAAGGCCCAACCCAACGTTCTCATAGGGGGTAGAGGTATTCCCAACATATGGAATGTTCCTGTTGAATAATCAGAGGAGATGAAATAGAGCTGATCAACAGTCACAATATTCCCTTGATGAGGAAAGTGAAGAACACAGAAGAGGGTGGAGACCACACAAACCATTGCATAGGTCCAACTGCGTCCAAGAAGGAGGTTATAATTTAGGTTGGAATCCACCACCTCCACTTCCAGGTTCGTTATCTTTCCCTCCAAGAGGACAGGAAGAGCTTTGAGAATACCGTGTGACTGAGAACCTCTGCCATCGAAAGCTTCCAAAGTGTTTGGGGACTGAATCAATGGAGGAGCGCTAATGCCTTTCCAACAAGCGATAGACATGATGCAGGTCGAAGGGCCTTCATAAAAAACAGTCTTATGAATGGTCTTCCCCATCACGGTAACTTGAATTAGGAATGCCACCTTAGATGGGAGCAGAGGAACAAAGTTCTCAAGATCGAAAGTAATAAGGCTAGAATCCACCGGATCAATGCCTCCAATGGCAGATCATAGTTCCATCCATTGTGATGGACAAGACTGAAGGACTTCCAATTTTGACATCACCAAAGGCACTTGAGCTAAATCCTCTACAATGTTATAGTGTTAAGCAGCTTGGGCATTCAGATTATAAGACAATTTCTCAAGAACACCTTTTGGAGGTGGTTGGATTATGGAATCACTACTGGGTATCTCAATCTAGCGAGGACCAGAACTATGAGGTATGGAAGAGGAAGGATTATCTGTGACATCTTTTTCCATAGGAGATTTCGATGGATTCGGGTAATATTTCGATCGCATGGAAAAATAAATAGGTTTTGTGCCAGTCATAAGAACTTGGGAGCTTCTGTATGATTGGGATTGATCTACCATTTGCGTTTACTAGGATGGGAACAATTCTTTCAAGACAATCAAAGTCTCGGGTGCACCCTTCAAGAGACGGGAAATTTCGGCACGCCGAGGAAAATCCCCAGTGTAATGGTCATCATCACATATCAAAAAATGATATTTAGGCTTGCGTTTTGAAGCATCTTCAAAAAATGAATGATTTTAATCCTATTTAGGGTTATTAGATTTGGATTTTCCTTTTCCATTTTTCTTACCATTTGAGGATTTTTCTGCTGCAGTAGATTGGACACCATTTAGCTCAGAGGTTTTACCATGATTCTTCTGGTTATTCAAAGGTTTGGAGGGTGTCGTGGCATCAGTGGACTTAGAATTTAAAGAAGCCTTGGGTGTACCACTATAATCATGGGCCACTGACCCAATAACACCATCAACAAGAGGCATAGCAGGAGGTTGAGATGATGTCGAATCGGTTGAAGTTCGTGGTGCGTCAGGTAGGATTTCATAGAAAGTTCCAAGTTGGGAATAAACCAAATCTATATATTGAGCGTGGGCGATGAAATCCTGTTTTTTAATGCAACCACTAATGGCAATATATTTTGTGTTTTTTGGAACAAAATGTTTCATGAACCATTCAGTCGACAATTGATCAGGGATCTCGAATTTGATGAGACGGCGTCTATTCCTCCATTCATAGATGTGATCCGAAATATGGGTTGCATTTGACTATTGCAATGATGTGAGAAGGTGGGTGTCGGTTTCATACTGGACAAGTATTTGGAAGTGAGTAAGGAAGGCCATTTCCAAGGTGTTAAAATTGAAGAAGACACTTGGAGGGATTTCTATATACCATTTAGCCGGGACACTTGTGAGAGTTCATTGGAAAAGATGTAGATGAATGGAATCATCAACCCAAGAATTGGAAGAGCACCATAGTTGGTACATCATGACATGGGATTGGGGGTCTTCCCCAGACTTACCTTCAAACTTTTGGAAATCTCCTAAAATATTGGTTTGAACTGGCGGCCAATGTAACATATGTTGGATGGGGTCATTTGTGAGCTTAGACACATCCAACAGTTCCAACATAGCCAAAAGTGGTTAGGGAGGATGGTGAGGAAAAAATAGTCATTGGAATTTATCCATATGTGGGTTCCAACTTGGTTGATCTAGATTCTTCCCCCAATAGGGTGGATTTTGACCTGGATATGCATATTGCCCCCATGGTTGGGAAAGACCTTGTTGGAGCTATTGCTGAACGTAGGGACCCTGCTGAGGCTGTTGATAAGGCCTATGTTGGGTTTGAAACTACGGTTCTTGTTGAACAAAGGGTCCAATTTGAGGTCCTTGCTGAACATGAGGTCCCTCTTAGGGTCCTGGTTGGGTCTGCTGGTACTGAGTGATTAGCTAATATTGAGTACTAGGGTGGGGCCCTGGTTGGGGTTGTTGGTATTGACCCTGTGGAATGTGATGGTATTGGACACGATGCTAATTGGGGTGAGCACCAAGTTGACCAAAAGGGATGTTCATACCAATTTGGGTGTAAGGACAAAACTGAGGATTAGTCACAACGGTACCCGCTAGATGTTGGGGTTGTTGGACATATTGCTACGAGATGTTTGGTCAAGGAAGATACTGATATTTCATATTCGGTCGTTGAACATATTGATGAGGTATGTTGGGTTGCTGAACATACATATATTGTACGTTCGGTTGTTGGATATGGGTTTTTTGAACTTGATAATACTAAACGTGGGGCTTCTGATAGAAAAATGTTGTTGAAGTAGGTTGACCACTCAGTGGAGAAGTTCCTACGACAATGTTTGTCGGTTGTGAAAGAAAAGTTCCACTTAGACTAGCATTAGGTTGTCCCACCCTCGAAACAGTTCCAGAGTTCATATGCCCCCCACTCGAAAGGGGTGGTGCGTAAAGAGGATTGGACTACCCCTTAGGCACGGACGAAATCGTAGATTTTCCACTCAATGGTGGAACCATAATAGTCGTAGATAGTGACAGGGGGGTAGAATATCCTATTGAAACAACAATTTGACCTATAGTCATTGTAGGTTGAACAACATGTTGAGATATGGCAGTCATATTTGAAATGAATGGCCAGAATATGGGGGAATTCCCATTGACCAAACAGGATCCATAAATAAATATGTAGCTCTAGAAGACCTGAAACAAGGCTTTCGAGAGAGATATACCCATGCGGAAGTGAAGATATGATTTGACTAGAGGGTATTCCTATCCCACTTCCTGTATCTTGAGGAGTGGTGACGTAAGGATAGCCCTCAGGAGGAAACATGGATGAAATTTATTCTGGCCAAATATGAGTTGCAGTGGTTTCCTATAAAGTTCTCTAAGGGGCACTCACGAATGGAATATCATCACTATTAGATTTCATTTCAGGAGGAAACAACTGACAAGCAGTAGTGTAAGATGCTACTAGAGAAGCATCAAGGGGAAATCGGGTGCGTTAAAAGGAATATAAGCCTGTTGAGGCAAGACCACTATTGTATCGAAGAGAGAATTTGGAGGAAATACCATAAATTGTGCAGAGAGTTCAGGATTTTCCAGCTGAGGATCTTCAAATGACAATGAAAGAAAATCGCCAGGTGGTGGACACGACGAAATAGGTTGTACACTTATGAAAATTCCAAGCTCAGTGCCTTGAGATTCAATGGGTCCAACTAGAAATTGGGGGACCTCGGGAGGAGGGTCTTGAGATCCTTTAGAAGAGGAAGAAGGTGAATCTGACGATTCAGCCACGATGAACTTGAAGGCAATATCAAATAGAGAAAAGGTAAATCAATTTTGAATAACTTAAATTTTACAATTAACTAGGAAAATATGAGGCCAGAGAACTGCACAGGTAAGATGTTATCGTGGGCAATTGATTTTAGAAATAAAAAAATAAAAAAGAGTGAGCTAGGCATTAAGTATTACTAGGTCTTTGTGGATTGTAATATACACCTTGGTGATAATTGATAAAAAAAATTACCAAGGACTTAATGTACTACAACCAATATCCTTGAATGTTGTGTTCGGTGTATCACGTCTACAAGGTGGCCAACTCAGTTATCTATGGAAGGGTAGCAACCTAGTGGTGTCTCCCCATATATACAGGACAGTACGTGGGAGTCCAGTTTGTATTAGTTATTTCTAATGTTTAACCATATGATGAGAGCATCCCCTTATTTTTTTTATACATGGAGCATGATAGTCCTATATACTTCCATACATGGGATGGGGTTTCACCTACAGAATGTAACACAAATTTTTAGCGACAACTCCTAGGTTTAATGACGTCAGAGCACATCTCTAGCCTAGGCCTATAAATTTTTTCATTAATTTCAAATGCTCCTTAAGGTTAATTGGATAAATTTTAAACTTGATCTTCAGTTAAATCTCAGTTTACGGCTCAATATCGATGTCATCTGAACCCTATAATGCAGCTAAATTCTAAAAGAGATTCTTTCCATTTCAATGAATTCTAAACTAATGAGGGAAGAAACAAAAACAAGAGTGCAAGTAATGCAACAAATAATGACCCCCCCCCCCCCCCAACTAGTAAAAAACTACTAAAATATTGATTTTAAAGATCGAATTCACTTTCACTATTCCCCAAAATGCAAGCTTATTGAAAAATGAAATTGCTTCTCTTTCCACTAAGATGCATAACATTTTTTTGTTTTTCCTTTACTCTGAAAGCTCAAAATTCAAATGGAATCGGTGAACTAATGTAAAATCAACCAAACAAATGAAGAAAGGAAAAATAATCCTTTTCACTTTTCTTTCTATCGAATGGAAAACAAGATTGCTTCAAAAAATGCACGAATGAAAATCACTTTCACTCTTTTTCAAAATGAACAAACCAAACCCAAACTTAAATATGACAATCACTTTCAATTTACTCTTTTAAATTTAGGAACTGGAGAAAAAAAACGTTCTCCTAAACTTGCAAATCAAACAAATTGTGATCTTATGTTTGACATTAAATTGAAGGTGATTTCTAAGTGCAGCGATAACCAGTGCAATGGAAAGAAAATTAAAAAACAGGCTAGAAGCAATGTGCAAAGGATCTGACTAGAATATAATTCTAAAGTAGATCCTGTCAATTCTTTGACAACAAGCACAAGTGACCAACGACGGGTAATTTACCTAGAAGACTTAGAAAGCAACTAAACTTCACTCTAATTCACAAGCAACTCAAAGAAGAAAAACCAACCACACAAGCAATATAATCACGAATGTAGGAGGTCATTCAGACTTGACAGAGGTTCTTCAAGGGTCAGGACACATCGGAAAGGTAAGCGGAAAACCTAAATTTTCCTAGCTCCGAGATCAACACTTCTATGGTGAGAAGATAGGTGTTGAAACGCAGATCAACATGAATTTTTTGTATAAAACAATGCTGTCAATGCTACTGTGAGAACCAAAAATGTGATGGGCGCTAAAAACAAGAAAAAAGAAAAATAATTTCACACCAAGACCAAACCTAACACACTGGATTAACCGTCAAATGTTATGGAAACCTATAGAGACCTAAGGAAACTTAGATCTCAATGATTGGTCAAACTGATCAAAGATCAACCTGGGAAAGGAAGGCTAAGAGACTAAAGCTCCCCAGTGGAGTCACCAATTCTGTTGTGAAGATAAATCCCCTCTATGGAAAAAGGCAATCTCTCTAGCCCTAGGGTGGGTCTAGAAACTTGTGAGACTTATAATGCAAGCTTCCTTAGCTAATATTCAAGATGAGACAAGAAATGAGATAGGATTACCTTTTCCTGATGTTATGCTTAAACACTTTGATGGTGGCCTTGATCCATGATCTCCCAAGCTCATTCCTCGCTACTAGTGGCATACAACTACCTACAGGAGATCAAGAGGCAACAACAAACATAATCCAATACATAATATTCATGAAAATCATCTATCTAACAGATCAAGGAACAATAGACTATTTGCGCAAATGATTAGAAACATATAGAAAGCAAACGTCAAATGTTTTATTATTGAATATAGAAGAGGGAGCTTACAACCCAGACCTTGATGTTAGAGGCCTCCCTTTGGTGATGTTTGAGTCCTTCATCGAAGCTCTAAAGCATTCTTTCTCCCGAATATCTTAGGTGCCATCACAATATAAGAGTGTAAAGGGAATGAATGATCTTACCAACCCAACAATCACCAACCACTAGTGGAGGGATGGGGATCAATTTATAGGAAGGGAGAAGAGGTTGGGAGTCCACAAAAGGAAGAGGAAGGTCCACTTTCTAAGGGATAAACCCCCATTGATAAGATCAAAGCTCTAAAATCAGAGAGTTCGACCCTATCATCACTGAATAACAACCAACTCGTCGCCCTGGAGCTTCTAGACGTTGAATCTTCTCCTCCATTTTGAGGAAACACTACCAGAGAGGGATCAATGTGGTTTTCCCCAAAAAAAGGGCGCTGACAGCACTAGGCCAAAACTATCAACCTGCCATCAGCACGGGCATGCCACTAAAGAAGCGCGCTGACCCAAAAATTTAGTTTTTTGACCAAATATCTCTAGTGATATTTCATGGCAGCTTTCTTTTATTCTTTAGAGGATATATTTGTGTATTTTTCCCTAGGTGGATATACTACACAGAACCTATCACATGGCACTTCAGAATTAGGGACAGGAAGTGAGTATGGTGACAAATTACTGTGTAACAGCTAGGTGGGGTTGGATGAGTTCTCAATGATGTGATTACTTACATAAAAAAAAATCAATGTTATTTATCATCTCCTAAAGTTATAGAAATTTCTAGGCGGTGACCTGGGCTCAAGGGCTGAAAATGTGGCACGAATCTCGGAGTTGTAAGCACAATATTGAACTTTTGTGGCCATAACTATGGCCTTGACAAGGCAATCCCAAGACTAAGGGTCTATAACTACTCCCTTTCCCTTACATTCCCTTGGCTAAGCCTCAAATTGGTTAAAAATTAGTTCCCCCTTGGGGATAAGGGCCCTAAAAGGTTGGGTTACCTCCTAAGGAGGTCAATGATGCAATGTAAGGTATGCTTGTCATGTTTCCGTCGGTTCCACTTCCTTAAGGTCATCTAGGAGGTTAAATCTCATATTAGTAGCATGTCGTTGTTGTGCAGGTAAATCCCATCTGTGGACAGATTCTATCCCTCGAGCCCTGGAGTGGGTCTAGCAACAAGGGAACATGATAATCCTTCAGACTCCTAGCTTATGAATGAAACTGAGTTGGGATAGATAACCTACCTTGTTCCAACTCTCTTGTCTTAGCTTGTGGCAACAATCTCCTGATCTTCGTCTTCACACGTCACGGTCCTTCAGTGATAATATTCATGTACCTGCACAAGGATCAGAGAACGGTGACAGCATACGAAAACATACTTGCATTCATAACTATTTGTTTGGTCAAGGAGAATCAAACATATTGTATAGGATTAAACATATCAAATGCAAAATAGGAACCAGAAAACTAGTCATGTATTAATAAGTAGAGAAAATGAGTTTACAACCAAAAAAGACTTGACATTGCAGTCTCCTTCGACAGGTCCAGTAAAACACGTCTCAAGCATTCGTCGAGGACCGGACTTGGTGAGGCAACGGGCCTAAACTCTCTCTCGACAACAAATTCCTCTCTACCTTGTTCTTCACACCAGCTATAGTAAGGACTGTTCAGCTAGTTGAAACTATGTGAGAAGAATATATTTATAGGAGAGGAGGAGGTGGTTTGGGATCCCTCATAAGGTGGAAGGGACACCTTATCCTTTGGGGATTTGCTCAATTATAGGAAACAAGAAGCCAAAGGAAGGACTTCGACATTATTCAGTGGAGCAAACAATGATGACTCCGCTCACGAAGTGGTTGGACATGGAAACTTCGTTTCTATTTTAAAAAACTTTCCGAAAACAGCTCGACACGAGCAGTCCACTAAGACAGAGTGCCAATGGGCGTGAGGCCCAATGTAAATTTCCCCATCGGCGCGAGGCCATAACTGCCTACCAGCGCCAACCCAAATTCATGTGTTTTTGAGAGCCTGCTTCAGGAATGAGAAACAAAGGAAATATTCTTCACATGCTAAGGGATGCAATGACACTTTTTGCAAGGTATGAAAATACACAAAAGTCACTGAAATTGTCCTGCAATGTGCGGGATGGGGATTGCAAGGACGGTGGCAAAATACTGTGTAACAGTCATCACATGTTTACCCCAATTCACATGTTTACCCCAATTTGGTGGTTACTTGGGTAGATGTGGGAAGAGGGTGTTACATCTGGCAACAAAATATGTAAGTAAAAAATAAGAACCATGTCTAATTGTAAAAATCCACATCATTATGATATCATGTAAGGGTACTTGTACTTGTAGGGAACAAACCCAAAGTAATTTTAATGACCATCAATAAAACATACACAAGAAAATCAATGGTGTCAAATCCATTAGAGTATAAATGGATGAGGTTAGAATAATTTACGTGAGTGACCATTGTATTTAAGAATTCGCAAACCATTTAACTGTATAGTGAGAAAAAAATCAGTCAGGCTACTTCTTAATTAAATTTCTAAGTAAATTAGAACTAGAATGTGAAAAATAGTGTGAAAAACGACTCTTAAAAATCAGCTATTGATTGATAAACTGAGGAAATAGGTTTTAAAATAAATGCGAAATCAAAACAATAATAATTCTTAATTCCAAAGAATGATATACATTCAAAATCTTAGAATGTGAAAAAAGACCAAGCCCAAACTATAGTAAGACAAGAAATTCTAAGTTGTAATTCGAAAACATGAAATAAAGAAAACCCATTACGGGTTTGAGAAAACATGTTTTTTTTTAAGCAACAACCGTAACTCCTGTAACGACTTCTGCACAATAAAAATAATGGAAAATCCGTATAGAACACCGTTACAGCGATTCTCCTTGTTGAGGCAAAAAATATAAGAATTCGCGGACAAAAATCAAATAACGAGAAGCTCAATTATCTAACAAAAAACATTCGATATAAGTTAAAGACAAATTTGCATGAGGCATGTTAACAAAGGGCTGAATCCCCTTCTTATTTTTAATATTAAGGATAACATAATCTATTAAAGGAGAAACAATGATGTGGCCTTCGACCATTGTCTTCTTGCATGACTAAAATTGAATCATACCGAGAAGGAAAACTTACCCAAAATGATTTGCCACAGTAAATGACTCATAAACAACTAGCCAAGCTATATCATAGGTGAACAAGCACCATTTTCGTGATAAAGGACTTCTACAACAATGTTGAGAAGAACTTGTTTAAAAAAATCCCATTAAAGGGAAAACAAACCCTATACAACCTGTGTAGTATTAACGGTGAAAATTTAAATTGAATAGTAATAAGTTGTAATCTATAGATAGTTTGTGTAAAAAATACAGATATATCAGAGAAATAAAGCTTCAAAATCACTTAACCTTATTGCAAACCACCACATAACTGGAGGAGGAAATATAAACCATTCCACAGATGAGAAGATAGATTGGTATCACATTTTTCTTGTATCATTAAATAGTTGGAGACAAATACAGGAAAACAGTCACAAAACCCTAGTTATAGGGCGAAGAGTATGATGGAAGAAACAACACCAAATTAATGAAGCCAAAATACTCATAGTAGTCAACTAGAATATAAGGAAACCCTAAATACCTTTCCACTGTTGATCAAGTAGGATTTAATCCCAATCGTTCATTTGGTAGGCCAAAGGTACACAACTTGTTATTCCAAAAAAATGTCGCATGACCTAAAAAGAACTATCTGTAGGAAACCCATTAAATATCTGCATGGAGGTTATAGAAATAAAAAAATGCATACATATGTATCAACAAGTTAATGCCACATTCAATAAACAATTTGTATGGTAATCCATGTATAGTTTTGTAGATACCCGAAAAATACCAAAGAGAGGCTCGTAGGTAATATACTCCCTATTTTGGTAAATTATAAAGATTATGTTACATATACATCTGCATAGTTTTCATGTAAATTATATATATAATCGTAAAGAGGGTAGGAAAGAAACATTATATGTATTAACCGATTGTGAAAAATGGATTATCGAATTATGTTTAGTATTTAATAATAATAGGTAATTAAATGATAATTGAAAAATATTTTGAGAACGGATATAAACCTATTTAAAATATTTAGGTTAACAAAAGAAGAACTCACCTGATAATAATGTGAGTTAATAAGGGTATTGTTAATAGTGTATAGTTATAAAGGAATTTATGATAACGATACTCAAGGGATCTAGAATTATTAAATCTACTTTTAATAGAGTAATGAAATCACTGAAAGAAGAAAACATTGTGGTGAGACAATATTAGTTGTATATAACAATGAACACAAAAAAGGGTGTTATTAAGGGTCATTACAAGTGGTATCAGAGCTGTAGTTCACAACATTGGGTCTTTTTCGAGTCCTAAAACTAAAACATTTATGCATGTCACGAACATATTGTTGAAAGAACTCAGGAGCTTGAAGTATGGCTAAAGAATTTAATGGACATACTTCTATGGGATAACCAAGGGGTGGTGAGGAACTTGATACAGAACTAGGAATGGTGGGTAGTGGAACCAACAATGTAGAGAAACAAGGATCTGAATTACTACAAGTAATAAGAAGTTTGAAAACAAACTTGGGTGATATTAAGGAAAACCAAGAAAGTTTGGCCAAAGCCAAAGAAGAACATGAAGAAATTAATGGCTATTTGTTAAGAAAACTAGAAGAAGAAAGATTCAACAAAAAGACTTATAAGAAAATATATAGAAGTAAACATAGTAGTGGAACCAACTCCATACCTTTTATTGAAATCCAAACAAATGATTTTAGTGACCAGGGAGAGAAAAAATCAGGTAGCAATACCTTTAAGCCTAAGAATAGGGGACCTTCCTCTCAGTTACATGGAGAGTTTAAAAACAGTATCCCCCCTAATTTTGATGGTGTTTCTGAAGAAGGAGAAGAGGTGTGGTTCCTCAATATGTCCAAATATTTTGAAGTATACAATTATCCAAGTAATTTGAAAGAAAAATTAGCAACTTACTAGCTAGTTGGTAAGGTAACCCTATGGTGGGAGGAGAACAAAGCTGTCAAGAGAATTAGAAGCAGGGAATTAAATTGGAAATTGTTCTCGAAGGAATTCAAAAACATAATATTTGACTGAAAGGTACTTTGATGAAAATTATAGGGATTTTCATGCACTGAAATTGGGACAATATGCCATGGATGAATTTGTTAATAAATTCATGAGTATATTAAGATATGTATCCTATTTAAAAGAGGAGAAGGAAAAAATACAAATATTTATTAGTTGTATACATTTTTCGTATAGAGAAAGAATTGAATTTTACTAACCAAATACCATGGAAGAGACCATTATAAATTCCAAAATATGTTTCAATTATACAAAACAAAAAGTGGAAAGTTCCAAAGGATGGGTGCCAAAGGAACCTAACAGATTCAATAATAAGAGGAAGGGGTTTAAAAACCCCTTTTCCCTAAAAGTGTACAAGCAGGGAATTATAACATAAATTTTAATTAGAAAATTAATTTGGGGGAAAGGGGGGGATTGGTAACATGAAACAAAAGTTTCAGTGAGTTAGTAAAACCACTAATAAAATGTTGGGGTTGTCATGAAAATAACCTATGGAGAGATTATCCACAAAATTAGTTAAATAAGAAGGAAAAACTGAATAATATTAAGGAATCACCTATCGTAAAAAATGTTTCCTGTAACATACCCAGAATTAGTATTAGATTGGATGGGAGGCAAGTGGACCATAAATCAACCATGATTGAAGTTCAAGGTAATCGTTTTGATAAATATGTGTCTATACCTATAGATCCATGATCTACATTAAGTTATTCTTCTACTATTGTAATTGAAATATGTAAACTTGCAAAAGAGAAACAAAATAAACCTTGGTTAGTACAATTGGCCATAGAAACTAAAAGAAAAGTGACTGAAATAAGAAAATATTTCACGGCAAACTAGAATGGAATGCATACCATGTTATCACCCTAGTAATTTCTAAATATTGTGGGCTCTTGGATTTTTTCAGTTTTAAGAAAACTGGGGGTAACCACAAACCTACTTTGGAAATTTAGGATCTAGCCTTCCTAAATTTCAGAGAGGGCTCTCTCTTTATGATTTAACTTTGTTTTGTTTAATATTTTAGGCTAGTTATGATAGTTCAATTTTGGTTTTGAAATGTTTGGTGGAAAATAAGATTACTTGAAGACAAATTAAAGGGGGATCTACTAGTCCATTGGGCTATGGAGTCAAAGTCTAGCAAGCAGCACTAGAAGGCAAGGCCAAGAGGATGCTAATGTATTCAGGGCAAGGTAGATAACCCTTAGAGATTTGGACAGATTTTTTTGATGAGATGGCTTGTTGTTTTGATGAGATGGATTGCTTCGGGATAAAGGGAAATGAATGATCCTTTGATTCAGAAAATTAGGAAGGAGGCAAGGGTCAAACGGGACTAGGAGCAATTAAGAATTCCTAAATCTGGGAATTAGCAGAAAACATTTAAATGATTAAGTAGTTAAGACAGGGAGTTCTAACACTAGTCCTGAATTAATACTCCTACTTAATCATTAATATTGAACAACATATATGAAATCAATGAAACTCAGAAAGTAAACAATGACAAGATAGATGCACTTTACTCTTCAAATTATCGCATGAATACTGAATTATGAAG
Organism: Pinus albicaulis; assembly: GCA_034641835.2. Classification (NCBI taxonomy): domain Eukaryota; kingdom Viridiplantae; phylum Streptophyta; class Pinopsida; order Pinales; family Pinaceae; genus Pinus; species Pinus albicaulis. The sequence goes on along the minus strand of MU968359.1, from coordinate 20,863,781 downwards.
TCTAATTGGTAATTGTCTAGACTGTTGCTTTGAAATCAACACATGTGAGCCTCCAACGTACCAGCAAAATGTCTATAATGTTCTTAGAAATTTTATTCCACCCTAAACACTTCATAAACATAATTATTTATACAAAATGTTTATTACAAATATCCTAGAGAAATCTAGGAATAACTCTAGGAAATAAAAATATATTTACACATTAAGAGGGACAACTACTTAACAACTTAGCAAGTTGTCCTCTTATCTAGAAAAAATAGTGATATCTTATCTAACAAAAACTGTTTGTTTTAGTAGCTTTCCATGCTTGCTAGCACTTTGCAAATATATTTTGAAAGATGACTTCATGGATACTCTTTCCACTTATACTCTTTGACCTTGCACTTTATCTCTGATACTCTTTCACGTTGTATATTTACCATTTCATTGCTATAGAAAGGAAATTACAGCAAATAAATCAGCTACCTGTCATTTTTATTTTTGATATACTTTGGCTTTGGCCTTTCACCCTGATACTCTTTTAAACTAATACTTTGACATTCAACTATTGTGAAAAGAGATTTCTTAGCAGTAAAAATTCAAAATCAAGTACTGTGTTATTTGTTTTATTCTCAAACTGATTTCTTCATTTGCACTGTCTTTCACTATTTGCCTCTTTGCTGCTATAATAAATCTGTGAAGGTCTGCCATTGTTCAGCATCTGGAATCTTCATACTTTTCAACTTTCTATAATTTTCATTTGATTCAGTGTACTTGGAAAAATTTGGCTTAATCACAAATAAGTGTTTGATTTCATTCTGAAGGAAGAATAAATCTTCAAGATATCGAAGAACAACCTTCCCTGTAGGAGATCCCTGTGGCAGCTACTTTCTCACCTATTCTTTGGCATGATCTCTGATATTTTAATCATATTTTTTTTGGTCCATTAAATTTTCATTGAAAACATGTATGTCTGTGATACTAGCTTGTCTTAGCATGGTATACTTAGCTAAAAACTTGGTGATGGAAAAATTCATAGCATCACATTTTTCTTTCAAGTTATTCATCAAAGTTTTCTTTGTCAATACATTTTTGATCTACAATATAGCTTATGTTCTATCCTATATCTTCAATTCCTCTAGCTCAGTCCTATTCTTACTATTTAAGAAGGTAATTAGCCTCTGTGCATGTACTGGTTTGTCTGCTAATTCTTCTGTAGTCTTTTGTATTTCATTTTGATCTACCAGAAGGAGGTCCCTTTGTTCATATATTATCTGAATCAATGGCCATTGAAGATGTATGGCCTCAATGAAGTTGGTCCATAGATGATTTCTTATGTAAGAAATCTGTGTGGTAAAACTCAAATGCTTCTGAAGATTCTTGACTTGTTCTTCAAGCCTTTTGGCTTTTTGTTCGTAATTATTAGCATTGATTAATGATGTTTTATTGGATGCCTCCATAATCTGAATTTTTTTCTTCAAACTATTGATTTCAATTGTTTTCAATGTTATTTATTCCTTTACTTTGAAAATTTTCCCTGCATCAATTGTATGTTGCATTTGTGAGGTTGAGGATTCTGCTTGGGAATTAGTAGTACCTGATTGTACTGACACTGCAGTTGCCAATGGCTTTTTGGGTGCTAAATTCTCTCCCAATGTAGAAGGAACAACAATTGTAATAATAGGAATAATTGTGGGAATGGTGGAAGCTTTTGTTTCCTTCACAGTTTCCTTTTCTTTCATTAGTAAATCCAATTGGCTTTCCATGTCCTTGATTTGAGCAGTAAGATTTATAATCAACTGTATCATGTCTTCTTTATTTTTCTGTTCCTAAAGTATTTCTTTGCTCTGTGGGTGCTCACTCTGAGGAAGTTTTAATTGTTTCCTCAAAGCAACAATGTCATCATTTTTCTTTTTTATTAATACTTCAGCAGCTTGTACATTAGATGGGTCCACTCCTATTTGTAGAATCAAATCTTCCAATGCTTTGATTCTAATATCTTTTGCATATAAGGAGCCTTTATCAAGCTTCATCTAATCTTGCAAGTTGATGATATTATTTTGCAGATTGGTTACACTCATAGCTTTTGTCACCACAGTGGAATATAACATTTCTGAGCTATGCCTATGGAATTCTATCTGATCCAACTCATGTACCTTTTCCATATCTACTTCAAATTTCTTATTTTTGTAGTCAGCCACTGTTTTAGGAGTTGAAGCAGTAGGTTGTAAATAGGACATGATCATTTTATTTGAAGAATAATCAAATGTTGAAAGAAATATATCCTTATTTCCTGGCTTTTTCTTGAGGAATTGAGAATAAATCTCACTTTCAATCTCCTCATTCCTTTGTTTGATTCGTTTATATCTGCCCTTAATATCCAAATCCTTCTCTTTTGTTGTTTGAGAAGAAGAAATTTCCATATTCACCTATTTTTCAATCAATTGGGTCTCTTTTCCTTTGGAGGTTGCTTGTTCTCTTTCAATTTCTATCAATGTCTCCTTTATTATTGTAGTTGCCTCATCATTAATGACCTCTGGTTCATCTTCCACTTCAATGAGTTTTTCTTTGCCAGTGGAACCAAATCTTAGCCTTTTATTGTAGATGAGTTTAAATTTTGTATCTGTGGTAGTTTCTACTATATAGGCACCCTCCTCTCTAGCTCTTTTGTTTGAAGTTTGTGGCTCTTTAGGAGTTACCACAACAAGTGTGGTACCTACTTTTTCTATTGGCTGTGTATTTGCAGTCGAATCAACCAATGTATTCTCTTGCCATTCTTCATGATTATCATATTTTTCAATATCAGGTTTTGGCTCATGGATAAATGGAGGTAATTTGCACTTAACTTTGATACTGCTCAATAGACCTTGGGGGTCATAATTCCAAGGAAAACTCACTTGGAATTTCAATTCTGACAACCTGCTTTGTATCTCTTTCTCAGCATCCTTGTTATTCACTATAATTGGACCAATATGATTTTTTAGTTTAAACTGAGTCTTCTTTTTGGATGCCATGAAATTTACAGCATCAGCATTCAACATTTGTCTTAAATATTCCAGCGCAAAGATTCTTAGAGTTAAAAAATTAGGTAACTTATAGGGAAGCAAATTGGTTCCAAAGATTCTTAGTTCTGTGTGCTTCTCATATAAGTACCAAGCTACCATTTTAAATTGTTCTGACAGCTGTAATATTCTTTTCATCTCTTCATTTATTCTGGTCTGTTCTGACTTATGAAGTAAATTCATTGCTGGCATGATAAATAAATCAGTGAAGTTTGTATAATTCTATTCATTTCCTTCCTTTCTTAACAAAGATGTCTAGAAAACAATTGATAGAGGTTGGCCCTCTACATTCATCTTCTGCAATGCTATAGGAAAATGATCTGCTTGTGAAAATAAGAAAAAATGGAATAAATAGGAGGAATATCTAAACACCCCTTTAGTGGGTAGCTTTGTCAACTCGTTGTGTATGGAATCAAAAATAAATATGGAAAAATCAAAGACCACAACAGAAGGCTCACCAGGGGATAGAGTGGATAAAAATCCAAGGATAGACTCGTCAGTAATTTCATCAGTAAAGTATCCTAAGATGAAGGATAACATTGAAATAACATGTCTAGAACCCTCTGGAAACTTGGAAGTGGAATATGGAGGATTCAACTTTGGGACATCTACATGGCTAGGCATGAAGTTCTGAAAGATCATGAATTTTTTAGGGAAATATAACCCTAAATATAATTGAGTCAAGGCTTCAATGGATAATGGGAATGCCATAGGGTCAAGTTGTAATTGCAACATTTCATTAATTGAATCAGCAGTAACAGAAAAGAGGATTTCCCTGTCACTATTTACAATGGATCTTTGATCTGGGACATAATACTTTTGGCATAGTCTTATCAAGTCCTGTCCAGGATGTGTCACTGGGACTATATATTTAGGCAAGTTTGTATCCTAGAGAGGCATTTCTTCCTTGTCTAAAAAATTCTCATGACACCAATTATGTACTTCTAATAAATTAAATTCTACTAGAGGATCTACAATTTTATAACACAAGTCAACTAGAGGGATAATTTCTTCACTGGATACTGGAGGTTGAAGATGATTTACAGTGACAATGGACTTAGCAGTGATAGCAGGAGTAGACTTTGGAATTTTTGCTGCATCAATTTTAGGAAGTTTTGACCCTCTAGGCTTAACAGGCTTTGATCCTCCAACCTTAGGTGTGAATTATTTTTTTGTCACTTTGAATGAACTATAGCAAGATTATACAGTTTGCTATAGTGAATTTTTCTTCAACAGAGGATAATTGAGCAATTTGATGGGCAAGGATGATAGCAGGGGACAATTTAATGCTCAATTTTGGAAATTTAGGGCACAAAAAACAACTTAAGATAGAAAACGCAGGTTTTCTGAATGACTGGAACTGAAAAAGGGTTTTAAAAACCTTTTGAACCGTGGTATTTGTCTTTCAGGAGTCTTTGACTGAGAAATTGGTTTAGAAATGATATTTTCAGTAAATAGAAATTTTGGGAAAAAATTGCGAAAATTTTGCGAGGGTTTGCCCTCTTTTCCAAGGTTCTGGTACAGAATTGATGGGCACTTTCACTCTTGGTATATTTAATTGGTTCACTTGATGGTTGAAACTGTGAAATTGCAGGTGAGATTCTGAAAAATACCTGATTCGCAGGTATGTTGATAGCTAAAACTAAGGATTTTTGAAGCTTTTGGGTGATTCCTTGATTTTCGATTCAGTAAAATTGACTTAAAATAGTCTTCAAATAAGTGCTGTCAGATGAAAACATGTTTCACGAGATAAATTTCACCAATTTGTGAGCAATGGACTTCTGTGCAGTTGAGCGGGTTTTTTAACAGTCTGAAATGCATATAACAATGATTTATTCAATAGTTTAACATTTTCAATATAAACCATTATATGTAGCATTTATTAGAGGTCCATTCAAAGGCGGGAGGTGGATTTGTTTTCAAATGTGAAAACAACCAGTGGGTTTCGCATTGGATTGGCATGGTAAGTGGTTTTATTTAAAATGAACGCGATCGTATCAGAATATCACACGTCGCATCGGGCAGTTTGGCAATACAACTTTTATCGCGTGATTTTAAACAAAATTTCATCGATCTATTTCAGAGCGCGAAATTGAATGCGCATCGTTGGATTTGTTTTGATGATGCGAACAGTCAAGATATTTTAAAGAGTTGCGGTGAAAGATCGGTGGGGCCTGGGCACTTTATATGAGTCAGGTATTAGACAGATTTATAACCAAATTTTTATAATGGAAAGGTTATATGGATGCGGGGGTAATGGTTCAATAAACGTATACCTATGTATAGTCCAAAAGGGGTTTTATCGAGCAAATTTATATATAAAATGAGTTTATATATATGGTAAATGGTGTGTGGGGCGGGTTAATTAGGGGTTAACCTTGGGTTTAGATATGAATAAAGGGAGGCTAATATAAGACCATGGTTAAGCTGTGAGGGAGGCAAATGTATTTTGCAAAGGTGTGAGATATTTACAATAGAATGTAATAGGGTAATGGGTAATGTTTTTGCGTTATTTTAAATACATTGGATATGTAAATAAAATGTGCTTTTTCATATATTTTTTAGTTTTATTATATAGTTATTAGACTTTTTGAATGGTATAAAACTATAGGGGAGCGAGATATTTGAATATAGATAGTTTTATGCCAAAGGGATATCTTTGGGATTTATTTTCGACATGTGGGGTAATTACTTTGGCACAAAAGCTTGTAGTAGTGGGTTTTTTTAGGGATAATAAAATAAAAGGATTTATAATAATAGGACAAGGACTCTTTTAGGGAATTAATAGATAAATTATAAGTTAATATGAAAAGGAAAATGAAATACTCAAGAAATACACTTATATGACTAAGTAAAGTGAAAACCTGTAATCCAAGTTTATCATTTGATGATTTCACCACTTTAACTTAGGATAAGATGTTTTTTCGAGGGTTTGTATGCTTTATGAAATGGAGGAAGTTAATCAAATGGGATATTATGTATCTTTGAGTTGTGATGGGTGAATGAAGGGTAAATAATGATAATTGGGGATTAATTTAGGAATTCAACACTTTTAACTTAACAGTCATTGAGCCTTGGGTACGGTCCCAACAGAAGTCAGATAAATGCTCTGAGCCTCTTTGACTGAAAGCCTGGAATGCAGAATAAATATAGGGGAGGGGAAATTAGTGATTTTTTCCTGATGAAAAGTATTTACATGATTCTCCCACTTCTTTCTACCTACCCAAATTTTAATCTAACATTTTTTCTTCCATTTTACAGGTGCATTTGAGCTAGCAACCTTGAACATTTTATTCTTTTGAAAGCAGTAAAAACTATCTAAATCTACATTATATCATCTGAGGGCTCAGATTAAAAGGTAGTGGCATTTGGACTTGCTCACTTTCATGTTTTATTTCTTTTTCTTTGGGGCATATTATTTTTTCTAAGTCCTTTTATCTTTCTTTTAGGACTTTTACCCTCTTTTTGCTTTTCTATATTTTTATTTTTATTTTTTACAAATATGGGAAAACAACTTGCAGAAAGAAAATTATGTACATATTTACAAGACTATCATAAGTCAATTCCAAATTATGAATCCTATACTTATAGGACACTAACAGTGGCTTCACATGGGGATGGCATTTCCTGGTGAAATGTCAAGAACTCTAAGATTGGTAGCCTTACATTTTGACTATGATGATTCTGTAACTGTCTTATGTTTTCTGCAACAACTCATACTTATGATATTTTACTCTTAAAATCTTAGGGCCTTCACTCTAGGCTTCAACTTTGAGAGGAAAATATCCAATCCAATCTACACACTTGCAATGAATATTTACAATGCTGTAAAAGGAAACTTGGACTAACTATTAGTTAACTCAGAAGAATAATAGGGTTTGAGCATTCTACCATTAACTGGTCCATCTTGCACATCATTTCCATCTAAATCTCTAATGAAGAAATCATTGTTACCCATGTATCCATAAATTTCATAGGGTCCTTTCCATATAAATTCAAACTTTCCATGCTTACCTTTTTCTTCTCTCCTGGAATCCCATTTTAACACCTTATCTCCAATGGACAAGTCATCTTCTTTAGTTCTTTTATCAAATATTTTCTTGATCTTTTCTTGAATAACTTGAGATTTTTCATATACTTCTTCCCTAATCTGTTGCAAATGAATAGTCTGATTTATCCTTCTCTGTATATAATTGAGAACTAATTGTGATTCTTGGATAATTTTCATTACTAGAACGCCTAAAGATGATGGGAAAACTGCATCCATCCCATATACAATCTGATAAGGAGATGTTTCAATTAAATTCTTGGTAGTAAGTCTATCTACCCATAAGGCATAGACTAACTTTTTATTCTAGGTTTTCTTATTTTCTTCAAGTAGTTTTTTGATAATATTCACAAGGCTTTTGTTAGAAGACTCAGCTAGGCCATTATCCTTAGGGTAATAAGTAGTAGAGTGGCCTAGGGTTATATGGTACTTGTGACAAAAAGCAATCATTTTCTTAGATTTAAATGCAGCTGCATTATCAGTAATAATTTTCTGTGGGCATCCAAATCTAGATAAAATGTTGTTTTCTAGGAAAGATATAATGACTGAGTTAGTGGCTTGTCTGGTTGGAATGGCTTCAATCCACTTGGTGAAATAATCTGTGGCAGTCAATATCCACTTGTGTTGGCAAGAGGACGGAGGGTGAATAACAAAATGGGGGTTACAAGGGTACAATAATAACAATAAGGGGGTTACACTAACAACAATAAGGGACTATACTAGTAATATAGGGACCTAACATGCCCCTCTCCTTCAAAAAAGTGTTGTCCTCAACGCTTGAGTAGCTCTGGGTGCTTCTGTAAAAAATTCTCATCCTCCCATGTAGAATCTTCAGTGGGTAAGTTCTTCCACTTGATGAGATACTCTGAAATTGATCGATTCCGTAGTTGTCGAGTTCTTGTTTCCATGACCGCTTCAGGATCCAATATGATTTTTCCTTCCTCATCAAGTTCTCGCAATATTGTTTGAACTGGAAGTTTGTCCCCTATAACCTTTTTTGAAGCATGAAACATGGAAAACTGGATGGACTCGCGAAGAAGCAGGAAGCTCCAATTTGTATGCCACAGTACCAATCTTTTGCAAAACCTTGTATGGACCATAGTACTTTGGCGATAATTTATTATCCTTCTTAGCTTGCTTGAGGGACATTTGTTTGTATGGTTGTAGCCGTAAAAATACCCAATCTCCTACATCAAAACTTCTCTCGCCGCGATGTTGATCTGCCTGTTGTTTCATTCGATTTTGTGCCAAATTCAGGTTATCCTTTAAGAGTTGGAGAACTTCTTGCTGATGCTCGATGTGATCTTCCACTGCTTGAACCTTCGAATTTCCCCTTAAAGATGATGTGATGGATGGTGGATGATATCCATAAAGTGCCATAAATGGGGTCATTTTTGCTGCAGTATGGAAGGAAGTGTTATACCACCATTCAGCAAGAGGTAACCACTTGACCCATTGTATTTGTTTATCAGATACAAAACAACGAAGATATCCTTCCAAACATTTATTTACTATCTCAGTTTGACCATCAGATTGAGGATGATAAGATGAGCGATGAGCTAATTGAGTACCCAAACAAGAAAATAACTCCGTCCAAAAATTTCCAGTAAAAATGGGATCTCTGTCGCTCACAATAACCCTTGGGCTTCCATGTAGCTTTTGAATTCTGTCCATAAATGTAGTAGCAATCGTACTTGCTTTAAATGGATGAGATAATGCACAAAAGTGTGCATACTTGGTAAGTCTATCAACTACCACCATGATGACACTCTTTCCTTCGGACTTAGGTAAACCTGTGATAAAATCCATTGAAATCTCCGCCCAACGTTGACTTGGAATGGATAAAGGTTGTAGAAGTCCTGGGGTCTTAATTGTTTCCACTTTATTCTGCTGGCAAACCAAACATTCCGCCACAAACTTTTGAATATCAGATTTAAGGCTATGCCAAAAAAATTCTTTCTTCACCCTGTGGTAAGTTTTTAAAAATCCTGAGTGTCCTCCTAAAGGAGAAGTGTGCAATTCCAGAAGAATCTTTTGTTTTAGTTGGGAATTCTTACATAGATATAAGCGATCTTTGTACCATAAGGAATCATTTTTCCAACTAAATGTATCAGATGTACTAGGATCTTGCTGCAACTTTTGAATGAGTGTCCATACATCTTTGTCCCTCTTCCATTCATCTCTTGCTTCGGTTATCCAATCTGGTTGGATAATAGAAATGGCACAAAGCAATGCTTCCACCTCTTCATTCTTTCTTGAGAGAGCATCTGCAACAACATTAAGCTTTCCTTTTTTGTAGATTATTTCAAAGTCATAACCCAACATCTTTGTGACCCATTTTTGCTGCTTTTCTGAAGATAGTCTTTGTTCCAAAAAGTGTTTCAGACTATCATGATCAGTTTTTACCTTGAAGTGTCTTCCCATTAGGTAAGTTCTCCATTTCTTTAGTGCATGCAGTATTGCTAACATTTCCTTCTCATAAATAGGTTTCTGTAAATACTTTCCTTCGATTGGACGACTTTCAAAAGCAATGGGTCTTCCTTCTTGCATTAAAACAACACCAATTCCATTTCCTGAGGCATCACATTCCACAATAAAGGTTTTTGTGAAGTCTGGCGTAGCTAAGACTGCTGCTAGGCACATTGCCTCTTTAAGATGTTCAAAGGCCTTAGTTGCTTCAGGAGTCCATGAAAATGCATCTTTCTTCAATAATGTTGTTAGAGGTGCTGCTATTCTCCCATAATTCTTAACAAACTTGCGATAATAGCCTGTTAACCCGAGAAATCCTCGCAACTGCTTTATTGTCTTGGGGACTTTCCATTCCTTAATGGCTTTAATTTTGTTAGGGTCTACTTTAACACCCTCGTGCGATATAATATGACCCAGATATTCCACCTCTTGTACTCCAAAGAAACATTTGGATGTTTTTGCATATAATTGTTTCTCCTGCAATAGTTTGAGAGATGATTTTGATGTCGGAATTTCTAGTGAGCATAATTGTGCAATTACGCCTCATTGTTCTTTCTTTAGAAGCTTATTCATGACATTAGAGCTTATTATCCTTCCCGGCTTCCCTTCAATACCCCGTAATTCGACTTCCTTTCCTTCTGAAAAAAATTTCAAGAAAAGTTCTTGAAAATTAAAAGCTACCGTCCCCCAAGATTGTAACCATTGTACTCCTAGTACAACATCAGCACCTCCCATAGGAATGGAAAGCATTGGACTAGTCAACACATATTCCCCCATGGTTAGCTTGATGTTATTGCATTTTCCAGAGCAATTTATAGTTCCTCCATTTGCAACCATCAATTGACATTCTGGTGCTGGGTATAGGAAACAATTTAATTCCTTGGCTACCTTACAATGAATAAAATTATGGGTGCTACCTGAATCAATCAACACTATTACCTTTTCTTCTTGATTTGTCCTTGTATCTTGAGAGTTTGAGGAGTGGTAATTCCTGCCAGTGCATTACACGATATGGTCGGATTCATTTCTTCCTCTTCTAGGGCTGGTTCCAGGTGTATATCCTCTTCTTGTTCATTTTCTTCTTCCTCTTCACAATCTATGTAGAATAATTTCTTCTCAGCACACTTATGACCTTTAGTGTATTTGCTATCACAACTGTAGCAAAGCCCTTTTGCTCTTTTTTCTTCCAATTGTTGTGGTGTTAACCTTGTAGGTTGTGGAAATCTAGGCGTGGCAACACTTCCTTCTTTATAGAATTGAGTGGTAGGCTTCCTTGTCACCATTTTACATTCAAATTTTCTTGCCAACCTGAATGCCTTTTCTAATGAATCAGGTTCCATAATGCGAACTTCATGTTGTATGTTATCCCTTAAAGTACCTATGAAGAGATCAATCCTATGTTCCTCTGGAATATCAGTTACCCTTATATTCAATTTTTGAAATTCCTCAATGTGTTGCCCCACTAAACCCTTTTGTTTGAGATTTATCAATTGGCTAAAGAAGGTGTTGCTCTTTGTATCCTCATAATGTGCTACCATTTCTTCCGTAAAATTTGACCAAGTGACAATTTTTTTACGGGAACAAAGCCATCGATACCATACAAATGTATTTTGTTCTAAATGTAAAGTTGCAATGCGTACCTTTTGTGTGTTTTGCACATTATGGAGATCAAAATATTGCTCCATCCGTAGTATCCATGTTACAGGATCCTTTCCATCAAACTTCCTCATATCCATTTTTGGAATATGGTGGTTCTTCCTGCCAACATTAGAGTTTATCAAATCACAATTAACATTGATTTTGTTCTCATCATGAGGTTCTTCTACTATCTTTTCACCATTAGGAAACCGT